>CM055817.1:50724814-50754866 GCA_029582265.1 Zoroaster sp. YZ-2022
AAAACCCCAAAAAAGGGTTTTGTTCCCCAGGTTAAATTAACCAAAAGAAAAAACATTTAAACATTCAAAATAAAGTTGCATCTCCCCTTTTTTAACCAAGGTGGTTTATAAAACCGACCTCTCAGTTTTAGAGATATTCAACTTTAACCTTAGTTGTTATTCAAGTTGACAAGATTTTCCCCAAAATACCAAAAAATTTGGAATATCGCCCAGATTTTTTTTGTTAAAAGACGGGGGACCCAGTTAGGATAATCTAATCCAACTTTTTTTTCTTTTAATTTCACAGGGGTTTTGGGGTTGGAATTACGCCGCCCGGGTAATATATAAAACGCTGATACTACATTTTGAAATTTAAAAATTTTGGAGATAAAGGAAAAATTTGTGACCCCCGTTTCCCCGCCCCTTTATTGACCGGGGACCCCTCCCGGCAGTTTGGGGCCCCGCCTGGCCCCATGAGCAATGATAATTGGCGGGGCCCACCAACATAGGGGCTGCGCGGCCAGTTGGAACCCCGGGGTTAATCGAGAGGTCGGGGTTAGCCCGAAATATATATATATATATATCTATATATATATATATATATATATATATATATATATATATTTTATATAAATATATATAAAAATTATAAAAAATTAAAAATAAAAAAATATAAAAAATTATATTTAAAAAAAATTTTTTTTTCTTGAAAAAAAGAGGTGCTCAATGCCACATAGACAGAGCGTATTGTTTTTAAAAGAAGGGTTGAAATTTTCGTTTCGATATGACCAACAGGCTGATCGAAACCGGGCCGGAGTTAAAAACCCCAAAATGTTATATTTTCTTATATTATATATATAAATATATATATATATAATATATATAAAATATATATATATATAACCTCGCCCCCTATAGTGAGACATCACGACGATGGTCCCTCTCCAGTTACCCTTCCGCCATGCGGGGCGCGCCCTGGGGGGGCTTCCCCCCACGGTCAGGCCCTTTTTTCCCCACAAAAATTTTATATATATATATATATATATATATATATATATATATTTTTTTTGTGTTTTTGGGTTTTTTTCCTGTTTTTGGGGTTTAAAACACTAAAATGGAAAAAGAAAAGAAAACGGCCCCCAGGGAGAATTTTAAAATTTATGAATTATGAAAAAAATTTTAATAAATTATGAATGAGGGATAGTTTGCCCCTGTTATAAAAAAATAGTTCCTCCTTGCCTAATTACTAAGTTGTGTAACAACGATTATCTCAAAATGCAACTTGTGCCTCTTAATGTAAAAGAGTGAAACCACTCTTTCAAAGAGCTATATATGGCGACAAGTCTTTTGGAGTGGATAAAGAGTAAAATTAGTAGTGTATAAAGAGAATTGATAGCTCACTGTATTTTTTCTACTCTCGAATCAGGAGTTTGTTTTACACCAAAGAGTGGTTTTCACTTTTTACATTAAACAGTTGGATCTGATTTGTACAATATTATAGTGTGTCCTTGCTTTAATCATCTTTTCATCCCCGTATAATTGTATTATTGTGTGACCATGTAGATATAGGGTATGGTTCTAATTGTTTTAAAATAATACTTTGAAAAGAGGCATCAGTATTTAAAATGTATTTATATAAAGGCCGTTTACAACCACTAAGTTATTTCAACTCACTAAACGGTATATTATTTTCATTTTAACTGCATACAGTGTTACATGGAATTTCGGATTACACAGCCCTGACCTGAGTTTCAATACGCCGCATGATAGTTCTTACTGCTTCCCGCACAGTATATATACACATACAGTGGGTTCGAGTCCCGTGCCGCACTTGTGTCCTTGAGCAAGACACTTAACCATAATTGCTTCTCCACCCAGGGTTAAATGGGCTGCCTGTGAGGGCAGAGTTGGTTGATTAGCCCCATATACGCTGTAATGTAATGCAGCAATTGAGCTGTATACTCCCAGGGGAGCTGAGATGGTTTCAGGAATGATTTATGATGACACTTATGAGCCCTTATGAGCAGGGGTAATAATATGCGCCTTGAGCACCACTCAGTTGCTGGATACGTGCGCTATCATTATTATAGGTGTTCGAGAGGTAGCGCAGCACCGAACACCTATTGTTTTTGTACTGTTTTTGTTGTTTTGTACTTCTTATTCTCCAGTGGCACTTGTCCGGTAACAAAGGCATCCTTGCTAAGCATATACAGCCTTCAAACAAACACATAAACAGACACATAAATGGTAGTTGAGTCACAGAGCAGACGAAACCATTGCTTCTCTGACGTCATGATTACGTCATCAGGTGTCGAATTACGCTAAAGTAAAATATTTAAAACGTTTCTAATGTACATGCGAATGAAAAGAATCAAAGATCGTATAGCGCCGCAAAAGCGCTGTTGTTTACGCTAGATCTGCCATGGCCATGCCATGGCTGCACCTTACACGCACCGCAAACAGCGTCGATATCGATTGTACATGGTGGTACCGGCAATATATCGTATGTAGTACATTATTTGGTTGTTGGGGGCCTGTGGAATACTGTTTGCGTGTATGGTGCCATGGCCCAGACGACAATTTAGAGCTGTAAGGCTGTAAATGGATCGCCAACAGTACGGTCATAAAAGGTCATAAAGCACAGTAGAGTATTTTGAAGTTACTTTTTAAGAGGATTTCCTGTATTTGATCTTCGTGTTTTATATTATAGAGAAAACCATTTCTTTAAACTGTCCATTCGTCGTTGCATTGTGCACTGTTTAACTAACAATAACATGACTAACGTTAGTTGGAGCTACGTGGTACTCTTTTGGATGAAACAACTAACAAAATATGAACAGATGTCACCACAAAATGTATTTAGAATATAATACTAAGGATAGGAAAAGAATTCAGTTGTTAAAGGTTTATTATTCAGTAGAAATTTTATACCCATATATTTTTGTAATTTTTTTTTTTCCAAAATCTTCAGTTTGTATTTTCAAATTAAATAAGTAGCCTAGCGATTGTTTACTGCACTCAAGTTTTCCTTAATTTTGTAAATTTTGTACCCTTCTCAGATACAAATAAACTTCCCATGAACAATTATTTCACAGGAAAATGCACAATATTCATGACACAATACACATTGTATGGGTCCCACTGCTCCCGAGGCCTCTCTCAGAACTCATCACTCACATCACAATCACATGAAATTATATGAGTATATGAGACTCTGCAATTTCAGCCTTAAATACCTTTCTCTTTTTGATGAGAGTTTCATGAAAACTTATTTCTTTAATTTACACATTGTTCCAAGAATAATTGTGTATAATTTGAAAAACTCAAACCAATGCCCTTTTCAATTTCAATGGATCCAGCTACTCTAAAATTATACACTATTTTCCCCATTCCCATAAATTAGAACTTCTCTCTGAATTTTCAAATATGCTTTATTCTTGGTCCCATATGTCAACCTTATAAAACCTTCCTATTATTTTTACAACATGTATTTCACTGTGACACATATTATTTTCCTCATTCATTAAGATTAAACTTCTTAGAAATTTCCAAATACTTTATTCCATGTACTTTCCCATAAAACTTAACTATTAACATTTTACAGCATGTTGACTCCGATGTATCATGGCTCAGACTGAGTTCCAGCCAACAGTACCCCAACTTTTTACGGCTTGACACCACATCCAAATGCAGTATCGTAACTGTTCAAGTCATCAACAATCTTGGTATGGTTTAACGTCTTATGTTAACAGATCGTTTGAGAAGGGGTCTTCATACCAATGATGAACATTTCATTTAGTTTTAATGGTTGTTTATTACAAAATTAAGGGTTTAGTATAATTTGTTATTATTTTTTGCTATAGCAGTACTGGCATTTCAGTCCAAGAAGGGTGTATCTGATAACCACCTTTCCAATCCATGTCAGTTAAACAACATTTATTTAAATCTAAGCCCTTACCCTATTTTCAATCTTAAATCTTTTTTTTAGAAAGGGGGAAAACATCTTGCAACTTCAGCTATGCAGAATGGATGCTGGTGTGATTTTCGACATAATGAAGCACCAGTCGTCAGTTAATGGAATTGGTAATTTGGGCCCCCATACTTTTATTGCTTGTTTGTTCCTCCTCCTTCCTTTAGTTCTTGGATTCTATAGTGCTGCAATGATAGACCAAAGAATTTTAGAAAAAACAACAAAATGTGTTGGTTCATCACCAGTGGCAGTACATGCCATCACCAAGAACTTGGGGGAGGGGGCAGACATTTTATTCTAAAATTACCGATTCCAATGACAACCCCTGAATGTCACCCATTCTGAACTGTCACTAAATCGTACATACAGAGCGTACATTTATTATAAATGCAGGTTGATTCTGTTTTCTTATCAACAAAGGATCATGGTTGGGTTCATTTACACTGAAGTCATTTCACTTGTACTTATAAAACCTTCCTATTATTTTTTACAGCATGTTCACTGTGACATATTATTTTCCTCATTCATTAAATTAGAACTTCTCAGAAATTTCAAATACTTTATTCCATACCCATAAAACTTAACTATTATTTTTTACAGCATGTTGACTCCGATGTATCATGGCTCAGACTGAGTTCCAGCCAACAGTACCCCAACACGGCGTTGACACCACATCCAAATGCAGTATCGTAACTGTTCAAGTCATCAACAATCTTGGTATGGTTTAACGTCTTATGTTAACAGATCGTTTGAGAAGGGTCTTCATACCAATGATGAACATTTCATTTAGTTTTAATGGTTGTTTATTACAAAAATTAAGGTTTAGTATAATTTGTTATTATTTTTTGCTATAGCAGTACTGGCATTTCAGTCCAAGAGAAGGGTGTAATCTGATAACCACCTTTCCAATCCATGTCAGTTAAACAACATTTATTTAAATCTAAGCCCTTACTCCTATTTTCAATCTTAAATCTTTTTTTTTAGAAAGGACGGAAACATCTTGCAACTTCAGCTATGCAGAATGGATGCTGGGTGTGATTTTCGACATAATGAAGCACAAGTCTTCAGTTAATGGACTTGGTAATTTGGGCCCCCTTATACTTTTATTGCTTGGTTTTTGCTCCCTTCCCTAGTTCTTGGATTCTATAGTGCTGCAATGATAGACCAAAAGAATTTTAGAAAAAAACACAAATGTGTTGGTTCATCACCAGTGGCAGTACATGCCATCACCAAGAACTTGGGGGAGGGGGCAGACATTTTATTCTAAAATTACCGATTCCAATGACAACCCCTGAATGTCACCCATTCTGAACTGTCACTAAATCGTACATACAGAGCGTACATTTATTATAAATGCAGGTTGATTCTGTTTTCTTATCAACAAAGGATCATGGTTGGGTTCATTTACACTGAAGTCATTTCACTTGTTACATGTGTAAGACCATGTACACTCATTTCTAGATTGTTTACAATTAGGTTAAACAGGTAAACAAAGTGGTTTCAATTGTGGGGGAGGGAAGTGTGTAACCACAAAAGTCAAGTTATGAAACCCAACAGACAGTTAAAATAAATATGTATTTCATTGCTTTATTAGCAATTTACAAGCATCCATACAACTCTTTGATTATTTCAATGTCTAACAATTTATGTACAAAATGGCATCTGATCTTTACAGACATTTTGCCAATCATGTGTAGAACCTTGAAAAGTTAAAAATCAATGTATAATTTGATTTCAAATTTTATAAATAATTTTTTAATTATTTGCGGTATAGGTGAAAACAAAGACAGTTTATAAGCATGTCACAATAAGGAGATTCTTGATTACAGTGTCACTATCTTGTCAATTTATCATTATATTTTTGTTATAAACTTAACCTGAAAGTGGAGTATATTATAAATAAAGATTAAATTTATTTTTGTACAAGACTTAATACCAAGAGATAAATACCAATGTTGGCTTCATTTAAATCTAAAATTGAAAGGTTTTTCCATAAACAAAGTGAAAATGGCAACCAATTATCAGATTTGATCCAGTGGATATATATTCTGTTTTCTTGTCAACAAAGGATCATGGTTGGGTTCATTTACACTGAAGTCATTTCACTTGTTATATGTGTTCTTACACATGTACACTCATTTCTAGATTGGTTACAAGTACATGTAGGTTAAACAGGTCAACAAAGTGGTTTCAATTGATTGTGTGGAGGGAAGTGTAAACCACAAAAGTCAAGTCATGAAACCCAACAGACAGTTAAAATAAATATGTATTTCATTGCTTTATTAGCAATTTACAAGCACCCATACAACTCTTTGATTATTTCAATGTCTAACAATTTATGTACAAAATGGCATCTGATCTTTAGGTTGTAATTCTGTAGTATGGATGCAGAGCTACAGACATTTTGCCAATCATGTGTACAACCTTGAAAATGTAAAATCAATGTAGAATTTGTTTTCAAATTTTATAAATTATTTTTAATTATTTGCAGTATAGGTGAAAACAAAGACAGTTTAACATGTCACAATAAGGAGATGCTTGATTACAGTGTCACTATCATTGTCAATTTATCATTATATTTTTGTTATAAACTTAACCTGAAAGTGAAGTATATTATAAATAAAGATGAAATTAATTTTGTACAAGACTTAATACCAAGAGATAAATACCAATGTTGGCTTCATTTAAATCAAAAAATTGAAAGGTGTTTCATAAACAAAGTGAAAAGGGCAACCAATTATCAGATTTGATCCAGTGGATATATTCTGTTGTCTTGTCAACAAAAGGATCATGGTTTGGGTTCATTTACACTGAAGTCATTTCACTTGTTACATGTGTAAGACCATGTACACTCATTTCTAGATTGGTTACAAGTAGGTTAAACAGGTCAACAAAGTGGTTTCAATTGATTGTGGGGGAAGGAAGTGAAAAGTCAAGTCATGAAACCCAACAGACAGTTAAAATAATATATTTCATTGCTTTATTAGCAATTTACAAGCACCCATACAACTCTTTGATTATTTCAATGTCTAACAATTTATGTACAAATGGCATCTGATCTTTTAGGTTGTAATTCTGTAGTATGGATGCAGCTACAGACATTTTGCCAATCATGTGTACAACCTTAAAAATGTAAAAATCAATGTAGAATTTGTTTTCAAATTTTATAAATTATTTTAAAATTATTTGCAGTATAGGTGAAAACAAAGACAGTTTAACATGTCACAATAAGGAGATGCTTGATTACAGTGTCACTATCATTGTCAATTTATCATTATATTTTTTTATAAACTTAACCTGAAAGTGAAGTATTATTATAAATAAAGATTACATTTATTTTTGTACAAGAGATAAATACCAATGTTGGCTTCATTTAAATCTAAAATTGAAAGGTTTTTCCATAAACAAACTGAAAAGGGCAACCAATTATCAGATTTGATCCAGTGGATATAATTACATTTAATTTTGTTTGAATTGGGAATTATTTACTTTATGACAACTCTTCTGCGGGGGGCAGTGGAAGATGGAAAGCACAGATGCAACCTTTCTTCCAACTTTATCATGTAGTAGTTATAAGCTTGTTTTCTAATGAAAGACTAATTAGCTGAAGGAAAGGAAAGGGGAAATATTTATATGGTCTTCAATGTTTCAGTGTCTTCAGTAACCCCCAACTCTCCCAAACAATTTAACCCACACTTCCTGCTCTTTGAATTTGCAGCCAAGTTTAATCCAGTTACTATATATGTAGTCCCCTTCTACCCTAAATCAACTTTGTGACTTTATGCCCATAATAACGCTGAATAGGTTGATCTGGCTACCTACAACCCTGGCAAACTATTTTCATATGAGTGATTTTTAATGTTGATTTATCATCTAGCATGGTTTTTGAAAAGCATGTGTTGGGCTAGTGTCAATATTTAAAATAAAAAACATTGTGTTCCAAGTCACACTTAATTTCTAATTTATTGCTTAAATCTCACAACTTTTCCAAGTTCAACAGCCAATATCTCAAGAGCTAAATGACCTATTAGAAAACAAAAAAACAATTGAATTCCTTACATTAATAGCTTGTAATTCTTGTGAAATGAGGTACAATAAATGCTTGCCAATGGTTCAATTAGTGGCACACGAAGTAACGATTTTTACAAATTTTAAAAGGTCATATCTCATAGCTTCAATTTGATGTATAAGTTGACAAATTTGTTATTTTTTCATAATCATGAGGAGGTCATATATGACCTTCAAACCACCTAATGTGACCTTTACTTCCTGTCCAAACAGGAAATTCAAATTCAACACATTCTAACGCAAAATTGATATGTCTTTTGAATATGAAATTGATATTGTTATCATGATAAACCCTTGCACAATATGATATTGACATCATCGATGATAATTTGATTGAACCGTAAGTTGACTCGAACACCGTGTGTTTGTTCTAACAAACACTTAAGCTCTAGTTATTATTATTATTGTACATGCGTACATCGTACATACACATGTACTGTAAATGTTTGCGTGCACGGATTGCCAGCATCTAATATGCATATGTTAATGATATCCTACGTCATCTTAAAATACGCGCCACATGATTGGCTGAAACATCGCGCGATGGCAATTCTCGTTTGCAGAAAAAAAAATCGCGCCCCGGCAGGTAATATTTATGTGCAAATGGCGGCCGTTTTGCATTTGGCCGTTTGCGCGAAATGTTTTTTGTGAGTGTCACCCCGCTCTCGATTTTTTTTTGTCTGCAGTACACTTCGTCCACTATATGCATTTGTTTACTAAAAATGAATTTTTGACTTTAAACAAATCCTCCCCAAGCGTGAATTACTATTATATAGAAAGGCTTTGCTTCTGAATTCATTTTGTAGTTTTAAGACAATGTAAAACGGGTGAGGCTATCGGCCTACACTTATATACCTGTGGCATCAATAGTAGCGTCCATTATTGCAATCATCCAGCCGATTAGCCAAGTCTTCTCTTGGAGCTGTTCACGGAGAGTTGGTAGCAAGACGGCAAGCCCTTTGATCATACCGGTCCAAAAGAACCAAGTTACCCAAGTGCCAAGCACAGCGTAGTATCCGATGTAGGAAGACTTCCTAATTCTCTCCGAGTCCGAGCGAGTTCTTTCTTGTAACTCCGTCATTCTGTTAGCATTGTACAGTGCGCGCTTACCCGGCAGGATCGGATAGGTTATATACCAGAAGTCTATTATCTACCTGCTGTAATCCATATCACGGTCTTGTACTCCAAATGCGAGCAACCACAACGAGCATGGTCATTTATAATCTGACAATTCACTCTACATAAAACTACTACATAAAACTAATACAGGAAAAAATACTACTTCAGCAGTGTTCACAGTCATCTACTGTGCATACTTAAAATTTTGAAAATTATCCAAGCGCAACCCCTATTGAAAATACAACAAAGGATAAGCACTTTTTTCTTTCGCGTCTACTGTATATCCCATAGAAATGAGTGGTCACGGCCAAATAAGAGCCAGAAGCCCCAACTTAAGCAAGAGCTTAAATAGATGGGCTCTAAAGCAACTATTTGCACTGGCGGTGCCCGGGCACTTAAATTGCTGGTACACGACCGGCCTCGCAGGGCTCATCACAACTCGTTGCATTGTGCTTGGTGAATCAGTCAGCTGCCTCCCTATTGTATACCCTTCTTCTCCTATAATATTCTCGCTTTATTTTCTTCATGCTCTGTTTAAATTGTTATTGTTGATGGCACAAAGGGCACGTAGTTTGCTGAAAGTGCCAACCCCCCCCCCCAAAAAAAAACCCCAACAACAACAACTATTTGCACTGCTGGTGTGACATTGAGGGTGACACATGATACATTCAGTCGCGATTCTAGCAGCCAGCAGACGACACGTCCATTTTAGTGCTCTGCCGGGAAATCTGACTGTGTAGCACCACAAAATGCGAATAAGTTGGCTAAAGCATAGAAGATGTCAGAAGAATTGAGGTTTGATTAGCAATTGATGTATGGGACATTGGTGGATATAATGTAGGAGGAAAATTATTTCGCATACAGGGTATTGCATTCCACGGCAGTATACGCCTAATAGAACTGCAATCGGCGCCGTATTTGAGCAAGAAAACAACTGTGCCTTGATCATAGCTGAGCAAGGACGAAAGTGTTGGGTTTTAAATTTGCGATAATGTGCAATTAACATTGCTCCTAAAGTGGCATTTGGTAGGCAAATACCTTAGCAGTTGCCAGTTAATCAAGGCGGGCTGCATTTTCACCCCCGTTCGTCAAACCCAGCCATGCAATGTGGGCTATGGCGTAAATGCATATTTATATATCCAATTCAAACCCAAGGGTTTTGTGTGGCGGTATGCATAGGGCAGGCGTGGTCTATACATTCACTGTCGCTGGGGTACAATGGCAGGATGAGAAATACAGAATTAAAGGAACAAAAAGTTCCTTGTAGGATGGGCTAATCAGTGACGAAGATAACGTTTCCGTCCGTAGAAAGACGTAGAAATGGTATACAAATACATGTATGTGCTAAAACGCATAGTCAAGGGCCGTACAGGCCTAGTTAAGTTAAATTCGACAGGTTGGCAAACCTTGTGATATATAGGCCCCCAAGGATGATAGTTTCTCTTTAGAGGTCAAGCATTTAGTGTGAGGTCTCGGGGCTTCATAATTGCCCTTTTTCGATAGCCATGTTGTAAGGGTGGCAAGTAATAATCAAGTGGCCTCACAATTAAAAGGAGCAAAATTCATATTCACACAAGGGCAGCATCCGCATCCATTTTGAATTAACTTTCCATATCAGAACGTGGTTTAAAAACCGTTTACTTTTAGTTTTCATCATAATGTGCGCTGACGAAGTAGATTATGGCATAACATTTCAGCTCAGTTAGTCCTCACATTTACCGTGCAGTATAGATTTTTCAAGCAACCTTCTATTCCAAATTCACTATATTTGCATAATAATGATATAGCCTGTGTAAGCATGATCATTACGCCGTCAGCTGAAATGTCTCGCCGTGAACAGGTTTCATATAAAATCTCGATCACCTATACTTCTGTGATAACAGATATTTTGGTTCACTGTAGTAAATTGGCCTAAAATAGAATGGCTTATAGTTAACACTAGCCCTTACTTTCAGTACAAACCTTGCGGGCGTTTGTCTGACCTTTCTAAATGACTGGTGGATAAGCCGTGTGGTAATAGTACCCTTGGTCTTAGAAGGCATTCACTACACAGTTCCATTTGGCAGGCATGACTCGCGGACAAAGGTCTTGCATTTCAAATTCATTTGAATGTTATTGAACGATCAATCAACCGGAGGGTACAACAATGGTCATAGTCATTTGGAAGTTTGGCCTCAAAAGTTCGCAGTGGTCGGGTCCCATACAAGGCAAGTGAGGACGGGCTGCAAAGCAAATTGGTATTCGTTTATTTAAGGGAGATACCAAAATGCAATACAAAGATAAATAAATAAGCGAATAGGGGTATTGTGGTATTACTGAGCATTGCCAAGGCCAGGGGGCCTCAAATAATATCTGAGCAACACCCAAATAATAACCGAGTAGTGAGGAGCCAGGTCACTTTGACTAGTGGGGAAGCAGTGCACATAGAAGGGAAGCACCCCTAGAGTTTGATCTTGATTCAATGGGAGTGCCCCTTGCAGTTTGATCTTGATTCAAAGGGGGTGCCCTTTGTATAGTTTGATTTGATTCAAAGGGGGGGGGGGGGGTTCCCCTTGTAGTTTGATCATGATTCAAAAGAGGAGTGCCTTTGTAGTTTGACCATGATTCAATCAAAATGTCTAATCAGTGTCATGAATGTACGCAATTCTTGGGATTTTCACGATCTACTAAAATCGTACAAAGATTGTGAATTAATCGTTTGTTGTTGGGATATAATTTTTTGAAATACTAGTTTGTTTTATTCTCCATGATTCAAGATTCATGACTCAAGATTCAAGATTCGATAATTCATGTTTGATGTCATCAGGTGGCGCTGTTACCTATGATGACGTCATCAATTGAATATATTTGTTAAGATCTTTCGTATGAGGTGTAGATAGTAAACAAATCATTGTTTTGTTAAGGAGTTATGATTTTATGAAACAATAAAGTTTTAATTTGCATGAAGATTGAATTCAATCCTGGAAAGCATGTCGTTGTTGAAATGATGACTAGTGCAGTTTGTTTATTGTCACCAATTTAGCATTATTGACATAGCCAGTTATCTGTACCATGATCAGGAAACACATAATATTGTGTTGTAGGTACACAGAATACCAGTGGAAAGAACAAACAAAATGGCAAGAATATTTTCGATTCCATTCTTGGTTTGGTAAATAGCAGTAATATTTTTTTAACAGTATAAGTAAAACGCCATTTCACAATAGATGTGCGTAACTGTGGTATACAGTTTTGTTCCTATTGATGTAATGAACAACATGAATGTGTTTTGTGTAATACATTGAACCACCAACAATCAATTCAAATCAATTTTAGAAAGTAAATCAATTTTAGAATACTTTATTATTTCGTCCCGTTGTTTGTATCATTTCGCCTGTTTACATGTACTTTATGAAAGGTGAAAACAGTATTAAATTATAGTTTTGCTTCTTCATAAGTTGATGTATTCAACAACCTTATTTGTTTTGTGTAATGTGTATGTACATGTTAAATTATTTAATTTTCAAATAAACAAAGTAGTTAACTGTTTAATAATAATATACAAACATATTAATCAATAACCAATGCTCAGTTTCATGCCACTGCATAATATGGCATTCTGTGCTTATGATCATCATTTACCACTTACAGGTTTGAGTGCTGAATTTCTGCACTAGCTGCGTACCTGGGGGATCCTTAGTTATGCGAAGTACACATGTACACAGCCAAAATTCACATGCTACATCACTCTTAAAATACACTTATGCAAGCACCACCTATTTTTGAGCTGAGTTATTGCTTATAGTAAGCAGCGCTGTGAAACTGTTTCAAGATATGTTTCTTCCGTTTACTTATATGATGCCGAAAAAAAGATGATATTTTGCTATGAACCTTTGTGAATCTATCAAAATCCAACAACATTTAGTAACTCAACACCCAAACCTGAGGACTCTGAAGTCTGGCGTCATGCCAGGTATATTTCATTTTGCCTGTAAAATACAAAACATTAAAATCAATCAAGCAAAACATGTCCTTGGATTTTGACGGATTTTGAGTACTTTAGGGTTGCATGCACCAAACTGAAAGAGAAATAATTGATATTTTAATTGCCGTCAGTCAGGAGTTAAAAGATTTAGATTCATTGTCTGTATTTCAGTCTATAAAGATGGAAAGGAGTTTGCAGGGACAAGACATAAGTTACAACTTACACTTCGCATACTGTGAGATGGACTTTGTAGGGACAAAAGGTCATGAAAAGTTAATTTGTATAATTACACTTTTATATTACACAAGTTAAAACAACAATACAATCTTGTGTCCTTATGTATAAATCTCTCCACCGCATGTATGTACCTCTACTAAGACAGAGTTTTGATATCAGTTAAAAGTTGTATGTGTTATGTAAAATAAATCAATAATATGTGATTAATAGAATACTTTGATTTGTCATGTCTGTATTGCTTTTTAAAATATCTACTTCTTTTTCAAGAACAAGAGGCAAGTAAATAAAGAGAAATGAGTCAAGCTGTTAGCGTATGAACTTTGATGGATAACCATCATTTGATAAGCTTATTAACCAGACCAATTTGATAAATTTTAATAAACCGACAATTTAATTGACTTACTTAAAAGAGAATGATTTTCTTTTTTGCGATAATATATACAAATTTTGATTAGATTGACCTTTTTAAAGCATGTCTCTTAACGTGCTTTTGAAATAATTAATATTTCATGTTTAAACAACACTTATTTGACACCCGATGACGTCATCATACTCTATGTCATCTACTTGTTAAGGTCTTAGTGCATGCCAAGTTTCAAGTTCATAGGAAGTTAGCAAGTATTTTGTGTTTGTGGACAGTAGATGGGGAGGAGAAATAAGCTCGCGCAAAAACAATAGGTGCTACGGGATGATGCGCGACCACACATTATTCACAACGCATTGGCAACAGAGGGCGCTATCACACACACACACACCTCTCCCGGTTTCCCCGTAATGAATGGTGGTATGAACAATTCACGTCTCAGATGAACCTCGTACGTTGATTGGTTCGCCCACAGTCAGTGCTGTCTTAGAGCCACGTGCGTTGGAGTGCAGCAACCGACCATAATAATAATAATAATAATAATAATAATAATAACTTAAATAATAAAGATTTGTAGCGCGCACATATCCACCCTGCTGGGCGCTCAATGCGCGGAAACAAAGAAAAAACATGAATACAAACAATATACAATGATAGCATAGGGAAAAAATATGTACTGAGATACATGTACCTACAATGCAATTACAAATATACATCATCTTTGAAGAATTGTGACATAAGATGAGTTTTAAGCATCGACTTAAATCTAGTTATACTATGACGAGATTTGAGTTTAGTTGAAAGATCATTCCAGAGTCTCGGAGCCGCGACAGAAAAAGACATATCACCCCAGTTCCGTTTTGAAGTTGGTTCCTTTAGGAGTGACATGTTGCTGGAGCGCAAATTGCGTGATGGAGTGTAGAGTTTAAGCAGTTCAGAAATATAAATTGGAGCAATGTTATTAAAATATTTGTGAACAATTAGCATAAGTTTAAAAACAATTCTCTGTGAATCAGGAAGCCAGTGCAGTTCTTTCAAGATTGGCGTGATATGGCATGACTTTCTGGACAAAGTCACAACACGAGCTGCTGTGTTTTGTATGTGCTGAAGACCAGATATTTGATTCTGCGGGAGACCGTAGAGGAGAGCATTCCCGTTATCGAGCCGTGATGAGACAAACGCATGTATAATTTGTTCAGCAGCACTTTTATTCAAGTATTTCCTTATTCGGCTAATATTTCTGATATGAAATGATGATATGCGAACAATGTTGGAGATAGGTTTTAAAGTCATTGTCGAGTCAAATGTAACACCCAAATTACGTGCTTGTGATGAGGGGGTTATCTGCGAGTCACCAATTGTAATAAATGGAAGAGAAACTTTAGACAATTGCTGACGTGATCCAAATAGAACAAATTCTGTTTTTTCATCGTTCAATTTCAGGAAGTTTTTTCTCATCCAACTTCGAATCTCTTGAATACATTTATCCAGTGTTGTAATGCAGGAATCGGCAGTTTCTTGAGAAGATTTAAAAGTAATGTAAAGCTGCGTGTCATCAGCGTAGACATGGTAATTTAAATTATACTTCAAAATGATATCACGAACTGGAAAGCTATAAACAGTAAACCACTGTGGGCCGAGCACAAAGCCTTGGGGTACAGAATAGTCAAGAATAACAGGCTCGGAGATAGCGTTACCAATACAAACATGCTGAGGCCTATTTAAAAGGTAGGACCTAAGTAGTATAGGTTTTCCCGGTCATTTTCGGCAATTGAGCGGCCAATTTAAACGCCGCGTCATTCCATTTCGCGCGAAACTGCAAGCACCTCAAAATAGTCATACAATTTCACTTCATGTGCAAACAAATGTTCACTTGCGACAGGCAATTAAAAAGAATCATCATTCAATTTAAAATTCCATTCGAACAGCATTCAAATTCGCAACGGCTTTTTGCAGCGTGCGTATAGTCATTCAAATTCGTTTTGGGGCAGGCATTTCTGAGAATTGTCCAGCTGATTTTGCGTTTTGTTAATCTGTAATTATGGTTGCTACCACAAGATTGTAAAATGTATAAAAAGGGTTCACTTCTTGTATGAGAATCACTTTGCTGATGCCCCCTTCGATTGCTTGTAATTGAAGATTGAAAAAATGGCAGCTCGTGTTCGCTACGCGAGAATATCTAATGTTGATCGGGAACGGCTGATTGATGCATTCGAAGGGAATGATTTAGATTACCTTGAGCTTGCAGACAACTTGAACATCAACAGGTCCACAGCAAGATCGATTGTCGCAACTTATTTGAGATCAGGACGAAGAGAGGTTGGACAGAGGAGGGGCAACTCATTTCAGGATGGATGATGAGATGCGACACCATTTGCACGACATCCTGGACACCAATCCCCTCTTGACACTTAAGCAGATGGAAGCCAGTCTGATTGAGCATCTACCAGACAAGCCCAGGGTTTCAACTACCACCATAGCCAGGGCCTTAGATGGAATGATGATGACGTTGAAACTTGTGGAAGATGTTCCTGATGCCAGAAACTCCCCTGCAGTTCTCGATCAACGAGTTCAGTATGCCGAATGGTTCCTGGAGCATGGTGTTCTGGCACACCTTATATTTATTGACGAGACAGGATACAACATCTGGACCCGGCGATCCCAAAGGCAGAGCCCCACGAGGATTCCAGCAAGACGAGTCGTCCACAGACAACGAGGGAGAAATTGCAACGTCATCTTTGCTGTTTCCAGTGAAGTAGGTTTAGTGCACCATCGAATTGCATTTGAAACTATGACACGAGAGAGATTTGAGGAGTTTCTTGCTGCCACAATCGAACAATGCGCAGATCTGTTCCCAGAAGACGAGCCCGTAATCCTCATTTGCGACAATGTAAGGCCTCACGTTCGTGCCCAACTCCCTGAAGATGTCAACCCAGTGATCTCTCTGAAGCGACTCCCTCCATATTCCCTTTCCTAAACTGCACAGAGATGGCACATTCTGCATTTAAGGCTGCAGTCAAGCGGACTCTTGGGCTACCAGAGTGGCAACAACGAATCGGAGACAGACAGGCTGCACAGGCAGGAGGGATGAACATGCAACAGTGGAGATGTGAGATTCTACTACAAGCAGCTGTACAGAATGTAGATGTCATCACCCAAGAAAAATGCGCGCAGTGGTATAACCATAGCCAAACCTACATGCCTAGATGCATGGCACGCCAACAGATAGATGGTTAAGAAAACACACTAAATAAAGAAA
Source organism: Zoroaster sp. YZ-2022 (assembly GCA_029582265.1). Classification (NCBI taxonomy): domain Eukaryota; kingdom Metazoa; phylum Echinodermata; class Asteroidea; order Forcipulatida; family Zoroasteridae; genus Zoroaster; species Zoroaster sp. YZ-2022. The sequence goes on from CM055817.1 coordinate 50,741,775, forward strand.
TAAAGAAGTAAAGAAATAAAGAAGTAAAGAAATAAAGAAGTAAAGAAACAAAGAAATAAAGAAATAAAGAAGTAAAGGAACAAAGAAATAAAGAAGTAAAGAAGTAAAGGAACAAAGACATAAAGAAATATAGATGTAAAGAAATCATAGTGTGCATTTGTTTGCTCATTTTGCGAAATTAGTTGTCACAAAACGAAAACGTAAGTAACAAACTGGTAGAAATCTTTACTTGCGCCTACTCTGCTAAAATTGAATGCCGATTTCGTATGGCTAAACTGAACGACTGTTAAGTTCAATTGAATGCAATGCTATATAAATTCGGATGCATCAAAGTGAAATTGAATGACGGTTTCAACTGAAGAGGCAAAATCACTTAAATACGAATGCATGAACACGAAATTGGCCGCTCAATTGCCGAAAATGACCGGGAAAACCTATATTAATGGAGCATCTCACACCCTAAAAAGTAGGCGAAGCTGCGTGCGCACCTTCGCCCACTTTTGTCCTTCGCCCACTTTTGTGACCTTGTGTGTTTGGTTGAATGCCCGAAGTTGAATGCGGACCGAGCCACGCAGTGGTGAGTTGTTCACCTCACGGCAGTGTATGGAGTCACGAAGTGACGATAAATGTGAAGAACATGATGCAAGTTGCATCATGTTCTGCGGCGTATGCCAAGACGCAGGATGGAAACGTCGGTTACGATGCAAAGGGGGTACGTCGTAACCGGGAACGTTACTTGTGAGACTGACACTCAGTAACTCGTGTTGCGCTTTGAGACCACTTATGTTTTCGTGCGTCTGTTCTACCGGTTTGAAATAGGCTTCAAAATCATAGGTGGCACGATAAGGATAATACCTCATATCCTCATCCACCTGTATACCCGCTTCGACCAACTCATCGAACACGGAATTTGGAAGGCGGTAGCAACCGCTGGGAAACTTATGTTTGACGTTGATATCACACCACCCCTCATGATGTTTTAAGTTGTGTGATCTGTTAAATACGCGGTCGCATCTGGGGCAAGGAAATACTTGGCTATACAAGTTCATATCATGTATGTACGAAAAATGAGATTCGTATAGGTTAACGTTCATGGTTATTTTGTGATTACACAGTGGTCTCCTAACCAAGCGGGCTAATACTTTGTATTCAACCTCCCCGGTCTCGTTCAGAGTTTCCTCACGACTGAAGCTAAAGACTCTGACATTCACTTTGAAGATTCTTTCAAAGTGATGCAGGTCCTCTAAACAAACGCCTTTTGTCGGGCGCTCATTCATTACTTCCGTATATCTATCAACGAGGTGTTTGGTGCGGGTTTCCAGGGAGATCGATGAATTCCCTTCTTTTCTGGCGAAACATCTAAAGAGACAAAAGTTGTCCTTGTACCTAGCACCGGAATGACGATTTCTGATTAGTTTGTCTAAACCTTTATTATTCGCGATGTACTCCGGTAGTTGTTGTTGTGGGGGTGCACCGATGTATATCTAGGGCATTTTATTCACATAGACGGTGACGTTACTGATATCGGCGATGGCCCATTTCGTGTCTGGACGTGTATGTAGGGCGTGTTGTAGCACGTCCATGTCGTGTATCTTTTGGAGGAAATTTTCAAAATCATCTTCTGAAGCTATAGTGACCAGGTCGGGTAAAAAACGCGCGTTATTAAAACTTGTATGGTAATACCGTAATTCACCCGTCTCTATATGTCGTAAAACAAACCCGAATAAAAGGTTTATTTTACATCTGGATGTAAAAGTGGGAAAAATACCCCTTAACCCTTCGTCGAGGGAGACACCACCGGGTAACCCTACTCTTGGAAAGGGAGGTCCCAACCGTAAATTGTACACATCTTGAATTGCGCGGCGAGGAATTTGGTATATGCATAATGTTTTTCAAAATAGCATATTTTAAGGCTTCCGTCCTAGAAATTACTAAAATGTGTACCGAGTTTGGAGGGATACTGTTCCACCCTCGGATTTCGGGATCAATATTTATTGCATAAGTTCTAGGAGTAAAACACGGCCGTGATTATCTACGGTGTTGTAAAAATCTTGGAGAATAATGGTAGACATGTTGGCAACCGGCATAGAAATCAATATATGTAACTACTATAGGAATATCAAACTAGATGAACAAATGGACGGCGGGGTCAAACCATCGAGCCTAAACGAAGTTTGTATAGTCCGCTGCGACAAAAGGTCTTTGAATCGAAAACTTATACACACCGCATCAAGGACGACCTTAATTCAATTTAAAATTAGTAATGGATGGAGGCGTCGAACCATTGAGCCGAAACGTAGTTTGTATAGTCCGCTGCGACAAAAGGTCTTTGAATCGAAAACTTATACACACCGCATCAAGGACGACCTTAATTAAATTTAAAATAAGTAATGGATGGAGGGGTCGAACCATCGAGCCGAAACGGAGTTTGTATAGCCCGCTGCAACAACAATTTATGCCTAGTCATATAATGGACGACCTGACCCACACCAAGAGTGCGGGAAAAATAGACGCGGGACATTAAAAATAAATAAATAAATTCATAAATACAATAACCCACTGCATGGTCGACCCGCGCTTTTCTCCTTCCTCGACGTCTTGACAGACGTCGAGGAACCCGCCGCTTTGTTTTCACTTCGTGAAAATACAAACGAGACGTCAACGTCTCGTTTGCGCTCCGTGAAGTGTCTTCGGCGCTGCATGATTTACAATCATTCCCGCACCTGCCAACTGGATCAAACAATAACGGTTTTTCTCCAGTTACACTATCGTGACAGAGATTCCACTCACCACTACGTGGTTCGTCCAAGACGCATCCTGCGTCTTGGCATACGCCGCAGAACATGATGCAACTTGCATCATGTTCTTCACATTATCGTCACTTCGTGACTCCATACACTGCCGTGAGGCGAACAACTCACCACTGCGTGGCTCGGTCCGCATTCAACTTCGGGCATTCAACCCAACACACAAGGTCACAAAAGTGGGCGAAGGACAAAAGTGGGCAAAGGTGCGCATGCAGCTTCGCCTACTTTTTTGGGTGTGAGATGCTCCATTAATCTACTGACCTACACCATTCCAGGGCTGTGTCATGTATTCCAAGATGATATTGAAAGCGGGAGAGAAGGATTTTGTGATTGACCGTGTCAAAAGCGGCGCTTAAGTCTAACAAAACTAATGCAGTGATTTTTCCATCATCCATGGCAGATAATGTCATTGTTGACGCGAGGAAGAGCAGTTTCCGTTCCATGAAAATGGTTAATAGGCTGACTGAAATGTGTCCGACAGGTTATTAGCACGAACATTGTCAGAGATCCGTGATAAAACAACTCGCTCGATTGTTTTTCCAAGGTACTTTAAATTCGCTACTGGTCGGTAATTTTTGAAAACTTCCTTGTCCAAATTGAGTTTCTTCAGGAGTTGTTTAACATGAGCAACCTTCTGGCTATCAGGGAAACAACCGGAAGAAAGAAATCCGTTTACAATAATTGTGATATACTTAGCAAACACATCAATGTTTTGTTTTATTAGCGAAGCTGGTACTGGATCAAGTTCACATGATTTTGATGGCGATTTCATGATGAGTTTCTTGATCTCCGTAACACTAGTAGGCTCAAACATAGACAGTCTACATTGTGGATCCTTGCGTCACGGTGTTTGTGATAGAATGGCAGGTACTGGGGGAAAAGAACGACGGATATTCTCAATTTTTGTGACAAAAAAGTTTGAAAAAGCATTTGCGAGGTCCTGATCGGAGTGTGTAGATGGAAGTACTGGAGTTTTGGGTTTATGAAGCAGCTTTTCAACAATGTTAAAGAGTTTTTTTTCTGATCGCCTGAGCTCTCTTCCACAAGAGATGAGTAGTGAGTTATTTTTGCCTGGTTAATCATGTTCTTCACAATATCATGTACGCGGAACTCGTGGGGGTATATCCCCGTTTTCGCTGTCCTTCATTTGACCGTATCTTCCGTTTTGGATACACGATTGCATTGAAACTTCAGAATTAGATTGCTTTATTTATTTCCTATCCATAAAAAGGTATTTGGTCTATTTCGGAAGAAGGATTTTTGAGATGGCAAAATAATATTTATTTGACTCTGTTGTAACATTTTTCTGTGACGTAGTGATGACGTCATCAATATTTTGGAAAAGGTCACATGTCAATAAAGATTTCATTCACAGAAGCCATGTTGAAATCGCCTAACATATCGGCTCTAGAATTTTTCGTCTTTTAAACTTCCGGTTTGGACCGGAAGACAAGGTCAAAATGGGGTCATGTCTGTGTAAATGTTGTTTGATAATTCAAGACCTTTCCGATGATTTATAGATTATAAAAATCCATTGTGTAGTTAATCCATTGTGTAATATTTTTTTAAATATTAAACTTTGATTTTAAGTAATTCAATATCTGATGACGTCATCATGACGTCACAACTTCTGTTTAATCTACACATCAGGGTCTAAGTATATGTCAATTTCCAAGTTCATGTGAAGTTCGCAAGTATGTGTTTTTTTGTAGACAATCGGCGGTGAGAAGGAGAAGGAAAAAACGTACAAAAACAATAGGTTTTCGGGTTATACCCGAACACCTAATAAAAGGAGTGTATTATCAGCTATCGGGAAAAGCGTACAAGGTATTGCAAGGTACCGTACAATTATAAAATAACTTTACAGTTTATCAAAATATCAAAAAGGAGGGTATATTCAAGTAGTATTAAAATGACAAACAAGGTATGGCAATGCACTGTTTCTCATTTTTAGTCTTACAACAACTCGGAAAATTTTACTGTCTGCCTTACAGTTCTCGTGTTCGGGTGCTGACAAGTACTGACAAAATTGCATTATTTTTATTAACCCTAACCACCCCATATCCTCCAAAATCCTCTAAGGGGCACTTTTGGGGAAAAATTCTCAGCACTGTTGGAAACTGGTACTTGCACCTCTTCAAATGGGACAAAATTACTACTTGGCAAGAAGTACAGGCCGTAAGCGCTGAATATGAAAGATTAACGAAAATGCGTGGTGCATTTTGAAGATAAGGGCATGTTTCCAAAAGTGCACTGGAGGATTCAGGAAGGTTCCTAGCGGGTTAGAATACCTAGGGGGTTAGGGTTAAGAGTCATTTCCATAAACGAATTACAAAGTGATCGTGGACAGTCTTCCAATTAGCATTGAAGCCTGCAGTGGGACAGCACCTGTTCACTAGCTGTATACGCTGTTCCAAACATTTCGAAGAGCACGTTTTGTATACGTTCAACACAGAACCTATAAGTTAACGTTTCAGCAGACACAACATATAGTTTTCACATTGTTTTCATACGCCTTTTCTATCCTTTCTCTATGGTTGACAATACCTAAAACATTCGCTTTTTAAGTGAGTATTTGCTCACCTTGGATAGAACATGATCACCAATCATTGGACCTCAATTCAAAAGGGAGGGCCCCCGGATATTGGGAGTGCCCTAAACAGTGCCATCAAGCGATTGTTTTCGCCAATATAAAGTATAGATGTCATTTTAGAGCCGATTTTGGTTGGTCACACTCGAATCACCAGTTAAAACCCTTTATCAATATTTACGTAGCCCATATGGTGCCACTTACTGGCTTTTGTTTAGCTGTTATGTAAAAACCCTTTGTGTGACATAGAGAAAGGCTTTAAGGAACTCATTGTGTCCTAGATGCTTGGTATCCAACGATCTTTCTCTGGATGCTAATTTAAAGCACGGGTCTTCCAACAATTGTTCTGGTAACCTTAGGCAGGGCTCACAGTGCATTGCTTAACCCCTAAAAAACAAAAAACAAAGAAAAACAAACAAACAAACAAAATAATAAATGAATAAACGAATAAATTATAATTTTCACCACCGGGTTTCGAAATTTCTCAACAAGCACCTTCTGTCTTTAGGGGATAGAGACCCCCGATGTTAGTCAAAAGTGCACCTCTCTTTATTTGGGTGCAGTTTCAGGGTGACGGGAAAACGAGAGCCCTTCTACAGTAGAACAATGAATTATTGAAAGGAGGTCGGACCTCCATGAGAAGGATGTACTCCGCTTTTTAATAGTGCAGGTAGCATTTGGCAAAAGGTGAGAGCCCCGAATACGGCACATAGAGGAGGTCGGGCCTCCAATGAGAGGGATGTACTCCGCTATAGTGCGGTAAAGCGGAGGACGGGCCTCTGCAGGTGCCATGTTGTGCCGTTTTGATATACTGAGAGGTTGGGCCTCTCTAAAAAAAACAATAAAAATAAAAATAAGTAGTATCCGGAGCCTGAAACGGAACAACACCAGTAGTGAAAATACTTCATTATTATTGTGATAACTGTCTAAAAAATATATATATAAAAAGAGAAAAAGAAATCAGAAAACAAATTAACTGAAATCACTTTTACTCTTTAAACTCAAGGGAAATCTTTCTTTTTCTCTGAACCGCTTTTCCGCGAATTCACCGTTTCCTTTGAACGCGTCCAAAACAAGTGTGTGCAGTTAATACCCCGCTACAACTATAGCCTTGACCAAGGCCCGTCGGAACCTTTGGTCTATTTTCCCCCCACCTCCCTTAGTTATTCGAACTCCAGCGGATCCATATACATTCTGTATACATGCATATCTACATGTACATACATTTACATGTTGTACAATGACCATTACTGTACTTGACTACCCGGTATAATACTGTACTTGACCATTCGTCGTCGCGCCTTACGGAAGCATTAAATGGACATACTAAAAAACAAAAAACAAAAATACTTGGCTTAGGCCTAAGTCTTAATTATGACTTAATATCTCATAATTATGACTTAGCTTCACTGCTAATTATGAGATAATAAGTCATAATTATGACTCATGTTTAAGTTGTAATTATGACTTAAGCTTAGTAAATTTTTTAGTCACAGTTATGACTTACGCCAAGTATTTTTTTATTTTACTATGGCGCTTTCACGCTTCCGTAGCTCCTTGATCCTTCTGTACATGCCAAAACTTAAGGCGGAGCTCATTAAGCCCAAGAAAGTTTCGGGTTTCTGGTCTCCGCGTGCGTCGCCTCAGACCCTCGCGTCGGCATTTTAAATTTTATTTTAAACAATTTTTTTTGTTTTCTGAAACGATGCATAATTGCAGTCAAAATTCCTGGATCGATTGGAATTCTGCCGTGCTGTGTTTTAAACGACTTTTTCACATAGGGGTATGAACGTTTGCCCGAATTTGTGAGGCCTCTTTTAACCACAATACTTTGTACATGGGAAAGTTGGTCCCCGCGTGTATATGTATCACGTAATTCCCTGTAGCAAAAAACCCCCAAAAACGCGTCACCGCACCAATTTTGAAGCCGACCAATGACTAGAAACCGGATTTTTTTTAGCCTTAAAACAAAATATGTATATTCTCATTGGTTGTTGGTTGACCCAGCAACTACTCGCTGTGCACAATGTACATTGTACTTCACATGTACATGAACTACACGTGTGTGCATACATTGAGCAGTGTGTGTGGTATCAAAACGGGGTCAAAGCTACGGGCCTGTAATTGGCCATCATTTAAAATGATACGCACACAAACAATCCTTGCAGATGACTTTCCATTGGAATTCCAATGGGAAAATAAAGAAACACATAAGCTTTCGATTTAGAAGGATCAAGGTTATCGATTCAGTTCGAACTGCACAACCGTATCCACGACTCAGTTATTGATCTCGCTGTACAGTGTACGTGTGCGGGGCTGGGGACGGCGCACCGGCCGTGAGTGCTGAATTTCTTGGTCCAGAAATCGGTACGTGGTGGGAGTATCGTGGTAGGTGCTACGAACTACGACAACAGCCTTGGTCAAGGCTTCTACAAGTACAATACTTATAAACATAATTTATGCACTGCTTACTGGTTAGCAGCTTAACTATAAATTTCGTGCTAACTATAACAGAACAAATTGCTTAAGCATCAGCGTATTTCAATTCACAGTTAGCAAGAAAATTCAGAGCCGCATGTGCGCATTCACCATGGATTTGTATTGTTGCGTCAATCATTTACTAGCAATAACGGCCGGCAAGTTAGCGTGCCTTTCTCTATGTTTAATGGTTATCAGTGCTATGAAATGAAAAACGTACATTAAGCCGAAAACTGGCTGCTTAGCGGCTCTGTGAAATTGGGCCCTGTTTGTAAGTGAATACGTAATAACCCGCGCGCATCGGTAGTACGCGCATTCTTTTCACTGAACAGCCTTGGTCATTATGCTAAACTACTAAGGTCAAAGGTTGGGCTGTATCCTCTGTCAATAATATTGAAGCCGTAAGATACAATTAATATCAATCTGATCTTAAACTCGAATAATCTTACGCTAATATTGATTTCATGAAACGGAATTCTACAATTAACTGTGGTGTATTTTGATTTAATAATTCTCACTTAAGGTTAATAGATAAGATTAATTGTTTCACATTATTTATGAAACTCCCTGATTATAATGTTGACGCAGAGACCTTATGCATTGACGTCACAAACTAAAGGCGCCCTCGTTCAGAGACAAAAGTTCAGTCATTGCTTCACGCCACTGATCTCTATACTAACTGGATAGGAGATCGCGCTGATTGGCTGAAGCTCGTTGTTCGCCATCTTTGTTCCCCCAGGAAAGAAAGCGCATGCGTGACGGCTGGACAGGTTTACTGCTATCTGACCGACGACAATGCCGAGTGCTGCTAAACCAGTTGTTGTTATTGTCTGTATGCTAATGTGACATTTGACACTTGACCTTTTGGGGGAACCAACATGGCGGCCAGTTACTTCAACTTTTTATAAGCCAATCAGTGCCCATCTCCTATTCAGTTAGTACAGAGATCAGTGGTTCACGCACTAAAGGCGGGGCCAGCTATTTTTTCTGCAGCACACCAATTGCTTAGAAATCTCATTTTAAAAAGGTTTTCAATAATTAATTCACCAATAGTTTATAGTAGGAGGTACCGAGTTCAAGACTATGTTTTTCAACATTTTCATAAAATTTGTTTTCATACATTTTTATACATATTTTAAATACAAAATTAATTCAGAAGCAAAGCCTTTATATGTAATAATAATTCAGGATAATAATTCAGAAGAAAAAAATCGCGCGCGGCCATTGATCACCATTTATATGAAGATCACTGGGCGTGGCCCACGTACGCTTGCAGCGCTACATTTATGAAGTGTCCTTCTTTTTGTCTCTGAATGAGGGCGCTCTTCAGTTTGTGACGTCATATGCATAAGGTCTATTGGATGCTATGCAAAATATCCATACATCATTTCTTTTTCCGTTGGAGCCAACAAAGACACAGCAAAGCACCAGCGGGTATAACATGAATGACTCCCATCAACATAAAGGCCAATGTATAGCTCCCTCTACGGTCGTAGATTAAACCTGAAAAGAGAACAAACATTTTACAATCATTCAAAATCGAAGTTGCATCTCAGCCTGAATTTCAAGCCACGCTTCAAGGCTCGTGATTGATGCCATATACCGACCTCTCAGTTTTAGAGATATTCAACTTTAACCTTAGTTGTTATCATCGAAGTGTGACGTAAGATCTTCGGCACAACGTATCCAATGAAATTGCTGGAATGATACGCCCAGAGCCCGTCTTTATTCTTGACTGGATAAAGAGATAGGGACGAGTCTAGGATAATCTAATCTCAACTGTTTTCGATTTTAATATAAAGACACACATGGGCGTGGGTTATATTGGAATTACGTCACAAGTACCAGCAGGATACACATATCCTATATGCTACCGGTACGTTAGTAAACATTTTTGAGATAAAACTGGAATATATATATATATATATATATATATATACTGTAGTAAAACTAGTGGAACGCTGGTAGTTGTAACTCCGAGTTTCACGCGTTATGCGATCATCAGACATAACGCGTGACGCGTAACGCGTGAAACTCGGAGTTACAAGTATATTACGCTCTGTCTATGTGGCATTGAGCACTCTACTTCAAGATAGACCGCTACATTTGTATATATATATATAGAGTTGTCTGATGATCGCATAACGCGTGAAACTCGAGTTACAACTACCAGCGTTCCACTAGTTTTACTACAGTATATATATATATATATATATATATATATATATATATATATATATATATATATATATATATATATATATATATATATAGGCCTATATATATATATGGTCGCGGGTTCGGAGTCGGGCATCAGCCATTTTTTCTTTGCTCGCTACCCGTTTATAATATTTCAGGTCAGTTTCTCCCATATAAATCTACTTTTGTGTACAACCACATAAAAGGCTTGTGTCCCGTTAATTGTGTGATCCCCGCTACTGCCGTTATCCAGGTTGTTTGCATCTGGCTACTCGGCAAGTATGGTTTAGCCTCTGACCTGGCCCCGTAGAGCAATATATAATTGGCATAAGTGAACCGCCCACCAACATAGGGCTGATTAGCTCAGTTGGTAGAGCACTCGTACGGTATTCGAGAGGTTCGAGTCCAATATGTTGAAGATAAAATTGGACTGATCACGGAATATGCTCTAACGATCATCAGAAGCCCATTCGATATGTATTGACCAACCTTAAAATAATTCATCACAAATTAGAAAGCTTGGGACTTGTATTTAACGTATGTGTTGTAAAGACTATAATTATATAATTTCATTAATCTACAGAATTATATTAGCAATGTCAATTTCTGCCTCAAGAATCGCTTGTGAACATTAAAATCAAGGAATTTGGGTTCAATTACAACGATATGCCAATTTTGGAAACGGAAGTTGCTAAAATAATGCGCATACTACCAATGCACGCGCGTAGTACGTATCGATTTGCCAACAGGAATAAGTCGATAAGTAATACGCGCGATCCCATCAATTCGGTTTTGAATTTTAGTAATCAAATAGTTATCAAACACGTACCTGGTATGAACAGAAGCAAAAACGTAGAATGCCGCCTTTCCATAGCCATCAGCAGGAAAGCACTTCCCAGTTGGTCGACACCAATCACTTCGCATGATTACATCAACCAACGATAGCGTGAGTGCCATGAAACAACCATAAACGGCGAGATTTGCGATATTCGGCCAAAACGACACCAGAAAAGGATCGATAAAGTAATACAGAGTCACCATGAGAATCGATATCCCCATAAACGTATTTGGGCCAATAATATTGTACTTATCAACAAGGGGGCCAATAACAGTTCCTGCAAACAACCACGAAACGCCAAAAACCATAGTAAACTGCACCGCTTCATATGGTAAAAAGCCCTTTGATTGAGCGTGTGGGACGAAGTATATGAGCCAGGCGTAATGTGCTAATTGGTTAAAGAGATAAAAAATGGCCACGAGCCAGTAATGAGTGTTCACAAAAAGATCCGTGTTCAGCTTCTTCAAAACCGATTTAGAAATTGATTTGAAGGTTGTTTCTCTGGCGATAGTCTGGTTTGATGTTCCCTCCTCTTGGGTACTGTGATCAGTGTCAAGACGCGAGTAGAGCGCGCCCTCCCCGTTGACTTCAATATCGTCGGTTGAAGGAAACCGCAGTAGTGCGCCACACACGGTGAGATGCAAAAATATTGCACCCATTAATAAGAGTGAACCCCTCCATCCGTACGTATCCAGCAGCAGCTGGGAGAGCGGTGCGAAGATCACATACGCCAGAGCGGCACCACTTTGAGAGACCATGAATGGTGTGGTGCAGTGTTCTTTATAGTATCGGCCAATCATCTCTCTGCAAATAATACTAGCCATACCAACACCAGGAGCTATTCAAGAAAGATGGAAAATATTCTTAAAATAGCAATCCAAAAAATAATGAAATTTTGGTCAAACAAATCCACTGTTTTTTCTCTTGATGTGGTCCGATATTTACTTTTCCCAAAAATGAGATTTTACTGTTTCTGAACTATGTACGAAAATGAAATAGTCAAAATCATTATTGAAGTCATGACACCTTTCTCGGCAAGCAAATTTTGAAAGCAAATAAAAGCGTGCCTTATCACATCACAAAATGTCCTATGAAATAGGAACTGTTTTAAAGATGGACTTCAACGAGAGCTCGTACACTAAATCGTCTCCTGAGTCTTGTTTATGTTGTGTTTAGTTATTATTTCATTATCAGTACGATGGTTTTATTCCCCGTTATTTTGTTTAATTTTGATTGTAAAAAATAGCCCCCCTTCTTAGATTTCTGAGCGAGTGGTTTTTTCGCGCCGTTGGCTGCGCTTTCATGGTTCCCAGCAAAGGCCCATAGAAATACAATACGAAATGAACGGTGAAATACCAGCGGCCACGTAAACCAGCGTAAGTGTGACGTACTATCTGGGGCCCTAAATAAAGGAAGCCGTTTTGTCTTTGTGTTTGGCAATAGATTTACTTGCTCGAAGCTGATACACATGATTTTTTCCCCGTTTGACGATTTTGTGTAAGACGGCATAATGCTTTACATGTGCTGTTGGTGGATGTACAAGTGCCACAAAGAATCAGAGGTTTTTTTCCGATTTCCGCGGAATCCGGCGGCTTCAAAGAGTGGGTAGTTCGTGAACAATACACGAAAGGTTTCACGTTGACAAAATGGTCGTTGATTTGTTCAGCCCATTTTACGGGCGACTGTAAATTCTTCCAGTCAAGTGAAAGAAAGTTTTGGTTTGGATACCAAATATCGTTTGAAAAGGCTCTGTTCAACTTTGAAAGCGTAAAATATCGAGGAAGGCAAGTGGTACGACTGGGGAGTTCGTCGGCCGAGTCCTCGTTGGTGCCGGAGACTGGAGGAGGCATGGCCGAGGGGCCAAACGCAGGCACAACATTTGAAGAGAGAGAGAAGATACGGGTAAGGGAATGAAATTATTTTAAAAAATACTTGGGTTTTAAAAACTTAGAATAGATTAAAGTTGTCTGGTAGTTGGACTGCAGAAAATATAGAGCTTCGTACGTCCACATGGACACTCATCGATAACCATGATAACAACGGCCGACAGTGTCATAATCATATCTCATGACATGGGCATAAGCAGCGAATGCCAGTCCTTGATTGTACGTCACAACTACGATATGAATTATTCATGAGTTCGGGCTTTTTTGAAACACGACTTTTCTAGATAAAAATTT
>CM055817.1:50755366-50783084 GCA_029582265.1 Zoroaster sp. YZ-2022
ATTTAAAAATTGTGCTGATTCCTCATTTGAATGATTTCTGCTCAAAAACCACATGTAAATATATGACTTAAAAAACCGGTAGAGATGAACATTTATACTCAAAACCACCAAAATTGAAGAAGATTCGTCACTGTCAGCTATGCGACGAATTATGTGCCATTACATGCATGCATTAGCTTATGAACAAGTATGAGGTCACACTGAGGAGTGATCAACAACGCTGCGCGCTTTAGGCCTATCTCAATGTAACATTGACCCCATTCAATCCAATTAATTCAATATTTATTTCACTTTATCAAAAACGTTGACCATTAATTAATGGAAGAGCAGGTAATGATGATAAAGTGGTGGAGTGCCCCTCAATAAGCAAGCTTGTCAGAGTGAGGGCGCCCCACTCTTAATCATGCGGGTAGTACAATGAGAAAATAGGAAACATCTTAGTCATGTAGGACACCAAAATTAACATTAACTCTCGATATCACAATGTACTAGACACAAGCATTTCAAAAGAAAAATTGCTTAATACAAAAACATGTGGGTAGTATAACTCACTCGTACAAATGGCCTCACATGACTTACATGTGAATGCATTCTTTGCCGTCAAAATCGGACAAAATGTCATTCAGATTCGACTCTTCTGAAAAATAACAAATACCAAATTACCCTTTATTTCTCTCATTTATAATGGCAATGAGTGCGGTAGTACTATTACAAATACAGAAATATGCAGACATTTCCTTGAGGCAGATGAAGTGTCATCGACTACATTGTTATGGCTGGTGTGTCATAATCGAGTATCTAGTTGGTATGTGTGACATCATGTCAAGCCACGTCTCATTCACATGTAGTGGTTCCAAAAATAATGTTGCTTATGTACAAAAATTAATTGCCATTTTTTTTTCTTTTTAGAATTAAAAAAAATGAAATAAATTAGACAGTGAAATCTTCTTGCCCTGAAGCGAAAAGTTGAACAAAGAGAACGCGTGCTGACATACGCGTGCGTATGACACATCTACTTGCTTGCATATGAAATACCTTCTCCATGAAATCTTTCCATTGAACGAGCATTGTAACAACATTGCATCCAGGAAAAATTGTATAAACCTCAAGAATGAAAAGAGGCGTTATTTCATAGATGCTGTATTTCATAAGACATCGGCTACCACTTGGACTTTTAAGTCAAACGTTGTATTAAACACGCACGGCTATGATTGCCGACTGTGGATATATAGGTAAGACTAATGCGGTGACACCACGTGAAATTCTCTATTGAGTAGTAATTAATTCTGAAAAGAACTGGAAGTTACAACTGTGGATATATATAGGGTTGTGTCCAAGTCTTGTGGCGGTGATAAAACAATTGATGTAATTTGCACTTACACTGTGGGATGTACACAATTGTGCACACGACTGTGGATAGATATACACGTATACCAGCTACGCACATGTGATACATTTAATGAAAGACACGTATTCAGTTGGAATGGTACATCCACTGATCTCTTTATACTGAATTGATGGAGGGTACCTAATATAAATCAGTGAGGCCACCGTTGGACCAGTTTACCGCTCCACATACAAAAAGAATGCACAAGGGATGCTTGGTTTATGAGAGCGGCAACATGGCATCCGGTGGCGACATTGCAAGTACATGACCCTCTATCCGTCTAGTATAATAATGAGTGCATCAGATGGCTGAATCGTCAAAATATGGGTTCCAATCCTAGAAACTGCCATGGCGTCACTTTACCTTAATTGCTTATTTTTCCACCCAGGAGTGTAAATGGATACCTGTGAGGGTAGAGATGTTTGGTTTAGCTGCTGAAGCACTACAGCATGCAACACAGAGGTACTATCCACGGAACTGAGAATGGTGAAGGATTAATATTGGCCCAATAATCGGACCCTTGTGACAACTCGACCATTATGACAGATCGAACTGTGTGACAAGTCGACCGTTGTACTCCCACCAAGGGCCTGGTACGGTATGTCCGAAGCACAGGCCAATATCAGTAGATTCACAAGGGTCGAGTTGTCTGGTATTTGCTCTCCAAAGTCCTTTTTAAAAGAGCTTAAGAATGGATATAAAGTACGACTTCGCGCTTGCTAATACATACCTCCTTCACAGTTAAATCTGGTAACAGACTCATTAGTGAGGTTTGACCGTGATGTTGTTCTAGCGATTGCTCCCCCTGGATATCCAAGCTGTTTACAGGCCACATTGACATCTCGAACATCCCAGTGAGCACTGCATATATCCTTCCATCTGCCTCTCTCCTTCACCTGTAGCCTGCCAGCATTAGGGACGTGTGGAGACACGTCTTGTAAACGAACCTCAGTGATATCTAGGATGAAACGATTCTGGTGTTGACAAGGGGCGGATCCAAAGTCTCAAAAAGGGGGGCAAATGGCACAAAATGTCACATACAAATTTTACACTGCGATACAAAAAAGGGGCCATTCCCTTTTTGCCACCACCCTCTACGGATCCACCAACGGGATTTGCCCACTATTATACTGGGACGTGTTTTGGCGAACACGACTTGAAAATTGTTTCTGACTTTTCATTCTTGACCAGAAACATGTTCATATAGCTAGGCGAAAATAAACACCTCAAGAAGATGACGCATTGTATGATTTTACAATTATATTGGCCTATTTTAAAAGAGTTTTACCAATTGACATGTGCCCCCTCCCCCCCCCCCACAAACACACACATTTTTTTAAAGGTGTAAACCGAGGACCTCCTATTGGTCTCCTCTATTGCCCTGCCAACCGAGGACCATATTGTTCTCCATTGTGATAGCAACCGAGGACCAATTGTCCCTTTTGTTATAAATCCTTGGTTTGAATGCGAATACCTGTAGACGTATGCACACACACTTTTTACGTCTTGGGAGACAATCTATACTCATTTTTATTCGTTTGTCCAGCCCCAATTTTGCCATTCGAGATCCGCCCTCGACTGATCCCCTGTCTTTATCCTCAAGGATATCCTCAAGGATATCCTCAAGAATAAAGACAGGCTTCTGGCGTACACCATTCAAGGGGTTTCATTGGATACATTGTACAGGAAGATCACGCTTCGAGGCTCGCGCGCTAGCTACCAACCAAGGTCAAAGTTGAATCTCAGGGAAAACATGGCGGCCGCGGCTAGTATCTGGCGTAATTCACGAGCCTCAAAGCGTGACGTCAGATCTTCAGGTTAGATACGCCCCTTCTCCTGTCAACGCAATATGAAATATAGTCCCATTCAAGGGGCGGATCCAGCATTTTTAAAGTGGTTCCAGAAAATACTCCAAACCGTGCGTTTTAGATACAAAATATCAGTTTGTTTAAAACTTATTTTAGTCTCTGTATGATACGTGTAACCCGCTCTGGTAAAACCAGAAACTTCTTGGCAATTACCATAATGCGTACCAGCCACGAAAAGGTCAAAAACTGACTCCAGGGACCAGTTTGAGGGACCAGTTTTTCATGTCACCACAAAGAGCATTTTCTCTAGATTTTTATGGAAAATAAAAATCCTGAAACGTTGTTGGGAACATTGTTAATTTTCACGATAAATTTGGGAAGTCACTTTTGAAAATTTGGGTCCAAATTTAGGGTTTTGCCAGAGCCAGTCACACTTGTTAAGCTAATAAGTGGCAGTCAAAAAGAGGTGAATCTTGTACCTCCTATACTGGATTCGACCCTGAAACTACTCAAGAGAACTACTCACATGCTTCCTGGTGACTTGCTCCAAACATGCAGAGAATCACGTAGAGATTTAAGACAAGTGCCATAATTTTTGTGTCTGGAAATAACTTTCTATTCGGGTGAACTTGAGAGGCCTATGTAAAAACAGCAGACCCAGATATTTTAGTTAATAATCGAATTTTGGCAGGGTGACGTATGACTTGGGACTTTTGTTTAAAATCCCTTAAATCTTTATGAATTCTGAGATGGGGGATTCACAGGCCCCAGGTGTGGGGGAACGTACTGCCAAAAACGCAGTTAAATATAATCAGAGTGGTTGAAAGGTTGTGTTGAAGCAGGTCTAGACAATGTCTACATCAGGTTTGAAAAGACCTGTCTGTGTCATTTATTAGTTTAACTGATAAATTTAACTGAAACAAATGACACAACAATATTTAGAAAGTATAATTTTATTCATAAATTATAAAGAAAATCAAACGGGCTGTCCCTTTGGACATTGTGGATGTTACGCTTCTTTAAAGCTAGCGTACATTTTTTGGTCTAGTAGAACTTAAGAGGCATATAAAAAATATAAAAAATATAAAAAACAGAAGAAAAACAGAAAATATTAATTTGTGCTAAGCAATAGAAAGCAGCCTACCAGTCACAATGCATACATTTTGTATGAAAGTTTGGCTGGTAACCACAAACATCTGCTAAGCAAATCTTTCTGGTAAGCAATTGTATCTGCTAAGCAGCTCTGTAAAATTGGGCCCATGTCGTTATACATGTAACGTCAGTGTACATTTTGGTCACATGTCTGTCAATGCATCCGTATGTACATAGTAATGTCGGGCATTTTTAAAGCGCTCTTAAAGGTCCTAGGAAATAGAAATTTTTAACAGTGAAAACAATAAAGTATACCTATTGGAACATATATTTGTCATTTGTCTATTTTATCCCCGCCCCTTTGCACCATTAAAAAAATTAATTCTAAAATTAGGGGGGCGCCACGCTCCTCCCCTACCTCCTCATTATCATATTATAATCCGCAAATCCGTGACGTAGACCTAGGAAGTTCCAGCACTGCCTGCGATGAAGTCGTACTCAAAACCACTGAAGTTGATGTGTCATATTAGATCTTCTTTTCAGCTAAATTTAGTAGATATCCCACATTTTTGGGAAATGCCTTGTAGGTGTGTTGTTGCTGGGTGTAGCAACACCACAAAGGAAGGTGTCAGCCTTCACCGATTTCCACCAGACCCTAAATACAGGCGAATTTGGACGGCGAGTGTGAAGCTGACCAGGGCGAAATGGTCAGGACCAACGGAGCACTCTATGATATGTAGCGCTCACTTTGAGCCAACATATTTTGGACCGGGGGCTCCAGAGCCAGTTTGGCATGAGATTTAAAGTCATGCTGCGCCCTGATGCAGTGCCAACAATATTTCCTTAAGTCAGAAGGCCAAGAAACGTCCAGAAAGAAAAGAGGAGCTTTCTTGAAGCGAGAAAGTCTCAGGGTAAGTTGCTTTGTTTTCCGTGTAACTTACATGTGTACGTGCACCCACAAGCAATAGGCCTATTACTAACGTTAGAGGTCGATTGTTACACTTCGCACACCACATTAACGCTAAAATGTCGTTTTCATTGTGAAGTCACTGAAGATGTCATTGTACAATTCTTTGACAATGTTAATTATGTGTGTGATTTTTGGATCTTGTTTCAAAATCATCGAGTGCAGAATTATGTTTTAGAAACGGTCATAACGACGGCTTACACAATTCACCAATGACTCCTGGCCATGTGTATCCATGCCATTGATTCGACGGGGCCTTGCGCTTCGTTTTACGGTAGAGCCTACAGTACAGATTTATCGGTGCTATACGGTCATGTTTACTATGCAACTTGCAAGTCGTGTGCACATACACTGTACATGTGTACGTTGCGCACAGTTTATGACCCTTTTTTATATCCCACGGTTTAACCATGGAGCAACTAAACACAGTGGGCACATTGGTGCCTAGGTCTACGTCACGAACAGCGCCACCGCGCGTTGGGGCAGCATTTGAAATTAGATGAGGCAATTTTTGTAAAAATCAAATTAAAAATAATTAGCCCAATCCAGACAAAAATTAAACGTAAAATTGTTTTTTATTCATATCAATTGATAAAATAACAAAAGAAAATAAATAAGCACAATTTGACTCTTCCTAGGACCTTTAAACAAGGTATCAAAGCGCTGTACATTATTACCCCTGCTCATCAGGCGCATAAATCATTCCAGAAACCATCTCAGCTCCCTGGGTAGTATGCAGCTTAATTGCTGCCATTTCGGCGCATATGGGCTAATCAAACACAACAACCAACTCTGCCCTCACAGGTACCCATTTACTCCTGGGTGGAGAGAAGCAGTTATGGTAAAGTGTCTTGCTCAAGGACACAAGTACCATGGTCGCGGTCGGGATTCGAACCCACATTCTGACGACTCAGCCGCCAGAACACAAATCCGATGCACTAAACCACTCGACCATGGCACTCCATTGTATGAGGCCCAAAAAAAATCGCTGGTTTCTGGTCTCCGCGCGCGTCGCCTCAGACCCGCGCGTCGGCATTTAATTTTTTTTTGCTATGAAACAATGTCCAATTGCAGCCAAAATTGCTGGATCAATTGGAATTCTGCCGTGATGTGCTTTAAACAACTTTTCACATAGGGGTATGAACGTTTGCCCGATTTGTGAGGGCCTCTTAGCCACCGTACTTTTGTATATGGGAAATTTGATTCCTGCGTATACAATGTGTCACGTATTTCCCAGTTGGCAACAAAAAATGGCTGAAAAAGCGCGTCACCGCACCGATTTTGAAGCCGACCGATGACCAGAAACTGGAGACATTTTTAGGTGTTCGCATGTGCCCGAAACACCTATTGTTTTTGTACGTTTTTTTTTTTTTTTTTACTTGTTCTTCTTCTTCTTCTTCTTCTTAGGTGTTCGAGCGCGCAGCGCGAACACCTATTGTTTTTGTACTGTTTTTTAGGTGTTCGAGCGACAGCGCGAGCATCTATTGTTTTTGTACTTTTTTTTTTTTTTTACTTCTTGTTCTCAGTGGCGGCTGTCCGGCAACAAAGGCATCCTTGCTAAGCATATACAGCCTTCAAACTTAACACATGAACAGAACATAACAAGCTGACGAAACCGTTTGCTGTGACGTCATGATTATGTCATCAGGTATCGAATTACGCTAAAAAGTTTAATATTTAAAACGTTTCATATACGTTGCATGAAAGAATCAAAGATCGTATAGCGCCGCAAGGCGCAATACGAGGCGCTAGTCTGGGCCATGGGCACCACACATGCAAACAGCGTCGATATCGATTGTACATGTATCTCCATTGTAACCAAATATCGTGTAGTACACGATATTTGGTTACAATGGAGCTGCATGTACAATCGATATCGACGCTGTTTGCGTGTGTGGTGCCCATGGCCCAGACGTAATTTTTTTAGGCTGTAAAAATGGATCGCCAACACGGCCATAAAGAGTAAGCATCTTGAAGTTACTTTTTAAGAGGATTTCGTGTAGCGGTGTGCGTTTTCGGATATTTTTGGTACCGGATACCCGAAATCAGGAAAGTTCGGATACCCGGATACCCGTTTTCATTCTTGTTGAAAACATGCCTCCTTTGGTGTACAAATACATGTAAATGTTAACAAAATTGACCTTTATAATACATAGGATACAATATTTAATTCGATCTTTATTTATAATATAAGTATAACATCTTGGTGACAAAATATTGTATTTACTTAAAGTTATTTCTGAAATAAAACCGTAAAAATTGCTAAAAAAGTGTCTTTAATAACCCAAGTTACAATGTACCATATACACTGTACAAAAGAAAGCCCAATTGATATGATCACACGTGCACACACGCACGGCCAGTGCATCACGCAGCTTCAGTGGCCTCACACGTGACTGTGTCAGGAGTGACTTTCATATCATCAGAATGAGACAATGATGGTGTGTGCGTGTCAGAGCGCATGCGTATAGCAAGTTCACTTGGATGTTCATGTCAGAAAACACGTGTTGAATAATGGCATTGGTCGATCAAAGGCGATGTGGGCGGAACTAACCTGTTGTGGGAAATTAAAACGATTCATGTGCTTGCGCCTTGCCGCGCCCCTGCCTTCTAAATAAGGATATCCCGTACGTCATGTTGGCTTTGGACAAGGACATGATTTTGCTTAATAAAATAATATTATGAAACTAACAAACTGCAAAATATTACGAATCTAAAATCAGAACTTGAATATTAATTGCTTTCTATCACAATGAATTTTAGTTAAATGTCAATGGCCTGTCAATAAACCTTGTTTCCTGAAAGAATGAATTTACTATAAGAGACCTAGCTAGGAATAATTAAAAATAACAACTACTACTATTACTAATAATAATAAAGCTAAACAATGATTTTAAGAATTAAGATTATTTTCAGAACCCAATATTTCTCTTTCAAAATCGGTTGCGGTGTACTGATTGGTACTTATTATTGTTATAAATCATGTTCACTTTGGTGGGGTGGCAGTTATGTCCTTTATTACAGTATATGTGACAACCCCTTAGGAGTGGGGTTTGTTAAGAAAAAGTTAATCGCCCTTCAATTCGCACCTTCACCCAAAGTTTATTTGAAGGCGAATTAGTTTGAATCTCGCACGGTAGCCAACACGGCGTGAGGTCACTACCTGTAATCCAATGCAATGCGTGCGGGTGTGTGTGAGTTGTTTTTTTGTAAGAGTGTGCAGCATGTTATGTAAGGGGTATAGAGTCATGCGCATGCTCAGATGAAAATCCTGCAGGAAAGAAAACAGTAAATCCATCCTAGATCCTGTTGCACTTTTAATATAATCTAGTACGCATAACTTCGAGTCTGCTTTTACACTGATTAGTGGCTTTATATCGCTGTAAATGATGACTCCTCCTAAATAATAATAAATCAATTCTTGAAAGGAAAACTATAAAGACATTAATTTTATCATGGAGGAAAGTTCCCTTCCTTCCTCCGTCATTTTACATAGTGTATTGTTCCAAATAAGTAGTGTTGTAGCGGGGTAAGCTGCACAGATTTGTTTTGGCCGCATTCAAAGGAAACGGTGAATTTGCAGAAAGGGGGGTTCAGAGAAAGTTTAAAGACTAAAAGTGATTTCAGTTCGTTTGTTTCCTGATATCCTTTTCCTTTTTTATTTTATTTTTTAGAAAGTTAACAGTTACTTTAGAGCCAATCTATCAAATCGCTGGCTCTTACTTGGCTGTGAACACTCATTTTTATGGTGTATACTATAGACGCATAAAAGCAACACAACATGTAGGCGTGAAAGAAAAAAGTGCAGATCCTTTGTTGTATTTTTAGTCATATGAAACGTATTGAAATGAGTCACAAATGAGGGTTGCGCTCACATGCTTTGCAAAAAGCATAGCGATAGCTTTCAAACTGCAACTGGACGGATGAATAACTTTGAATATGTCTGGGATTTTTAATATAATATGCAGAGTAGATTGCTGCGAACACTCCTGAAGTAGTTCAATGAACAATCTAGTTTTTCCTGAGGTATTTATATATAAGAGTTCGAGCATTGGTATGAATTTGAGCAATTTATATGAAATACTAACCATAAAGTAAAACAAGTAATTGAAATGCCATTTACAAGCCTCCCGTGTATTTTCAATTTTGATGAGAAAATCATCCAGGTAAGCAACGATCCCATTACAACCATGATGTTGCATCATACGAGAGACATGCAGACGGAGTAATTCTATGAAAAATGCATGGCGCACGTGTATCTCCAAATGGAAGTTTAGTGCCATTTAAATAAGTCATCGGTATGACAGGTATATATATATATATATACCGATAAGCACTTTTGAGATCAACTTTGGGAGTCATATTTTTGGAGTAATACTTTTGTTTATGTCTTCCCAGCGCGTTGTAATGGGCAGCAAATTTTGGTGCGCTTTCATCCGTCGATCTTTTTCAGGTTTTGGATCGAAATTTAAGTCTGAAGCTATATGTACATAGTGATGTATAGCCTACACTGATGTTTGGAAAGGCACTAACACAAACAACCTGGGCCTACCCATTTAATTATTTTGGCGTGAAAGAAAAAGTATTTTTAGTCATATGAAACGTATTGAAATGAGCCGTTGCGCTCGGATGACTTTCAAAAAGCATACTTAGCTTTCAAACTGCAACTGGAGGGATAATTAATGATGTCTGGGGGTAACTGAGGATGTCTGGTTTTTAATAGAATATTCCACCAAATGTACACTGGTGTATGACAAGAAACTATAAATCCTGATATTTTGAGATATCTGCAAACACATTCTTAGTATAGTTTATTTTTAAATAGGAACTATACATCTCAAATGGCATCTCAAATTACATCTAAATATTAAGCAAATTTTGGATAAATAGAGAATTAGCTGTTGCAAACTGCTTACCAACCTAAAGGACATGTAGTATAAATGCAAACTAGTAGTTATTCGTTTCGAACCTACAAGCAGGTTCTTTTTCAAAGGGAAAATAGGATTGATAAATAATTAGTAGGGTGTTTAATTTGTTAGGGTGTTATTGAATATAAATTACGGGTAGTTTACTGTCTTAATACATGTACCACGAACAAAATAACACGCGGGCATGGATTCACTGTTTTCTTCCCTATTTAGCCTATTCATCGCAACATGTATTCTTCAAATTTGTGTCAGTAGATAACGTCTCAAAAGGATCAATTTCATCTTGCTATCAACAAGCACAGATTATAATCTGGTAGTCTGGATTACAATTGGTGTCGTTTTAAGTGAGTGGCACATGCATATCGCGCGTAGCATGCAGCAATGACACGCTTAATTCATACGGTAGTCGATCGTTTCATGAATAATTAAATTGTTTCTATATACATCGTGTAACAGTCGTAGCAACGTTCTAATTAGGCTATAACTATTTTATGTTCTTTAAATTAAATGTTAACGACGATGACTCTCACTCGTATACAAAACCCACATACACACTCGTATACAAAACCCACATACACACTCGTATACAAAACCCACTCACAAAAAAACCGCATGCATTGTATTACACTGACCTCACGCTACATTCTCTGTGGCATAAACAAACCTTGGGTGAAGGTAGTGATTAACTTGCTTAACTTTTTCTGTACAAAACCCACTCCTATGGGGTTGTCGTATACAATGTAATAGAGGACATTCTCTACGAAAGTGTGTTTTTAATGTATCACAAATAGTTGGACAAAAGTGTATGGAAAATGTCCGTAAAATACTACAAAGGCGTTACCAGAGTGTTAATCTCTTGAATAAAATTGCTCCTAAAGTGTAAACATTACATTGTTCAATAGTAAAAGATTTCTGTTCACACCACTGAAATGGTAAGTCCCAATTTTAAAAAGTCGTTTACGGGTACTCGGAACCGAAAAATGGAACCGGGTAATGACAGTTTCGGTCGGGTATCCGGATACCCGGATACCTGGCACAGCCCTAATTTCCTGTATTTATCTTCGTGTTTTTATACAAGAAAAACCATTTTTTAAGCTGTCCATTCGTCGTTGCATTGTGCCTGTTTAACTAACATGACTAACGTTAGTTAGGCCTACGTGAACATACTTTGGACAGTAAACAACTAACAAAATATGAACAGATGTCACCAAAATGTATTTAGAATATATAATATGAAATTATATGAGTATATGAGACTCTGCAATTTCCTTAAATACCTTTCTCTTTTGATGTGAGTTTCGTGCGAGAATATTTCTTTAATTTATTACACATTGTCAAGAATAATTGTGTGCAATTTTGAAAACAAACCAATGCCCTTTTCAATTTCAATGGTCCAGCTACTCTAAAATTATACACTATTTTCCCCATCACATAAATTAGAACTTCTCTGAATTTTCAAATACTTTATTCTTGGTCCATGTACTTATAAAACCTTCCTATTATTTTTTACAGCATGTTCACTGTGACATTATTTTCCTCATTCACATAAATTAGAACTTCTCTGAAATTTCAAATACTTTATTCCATGTACTTACATAAAACTTAACTATTATTTTTACAGCATGTTGACTCCGATGTATCATGGCTCAGACTGAGTTCCAGCCAACAGTACCCCAACACGGCGTTGACACCACATCCAAATGCAGTATCGTAACTGTTCAAGTCATCAACAATCTTCAGTTTCTAGGCTACACGATGGTACGGTTTAACGTCTTATGTTAACAGATCGTTTGAGAAGGGGTCTTCATACCAATGATGAACATTTCATTTAGTTTTAATGGTTGTTTATTACCAAAAATTAATTTGTTATTATTTTTTGCTATAGCAGTACTGGCATTTCAGTCCAAGAGAAAGGGTGTATCTGATAACCACCTTTCCAATCCATGTCAGTTAAACAACATTTATTTAAATCTAAGCCCTTACTCCTATTTTCAATTTTAAATCTTTTTTAGAAAGGACAAAAACATCTTGCAACTTCAGCTATGCAGAATTGATGTGTGATTTTCGACATACTGAAGCACTAGTCGTCAGTCAATAGAATTGGTAATTTGGGCCCCTTATACTTTTATTGCTTGTTTGCCCCTCCCCTTCCCTAGTTCTTGGATTCTATAGTGCTGCAATGATAGACCAAATAATTTTAGAAAAAAACACAAATGTGTTGATTCATCACCAGTGGCAGTATATGCCATCACCAAGAACTTGGGGGAGGGGGGCGGACATTTTATTCCAAAATTACCGATTCCAATGACAACCCCTGAATGTCACTCATTCTGAACTGTCACTAAATCTGTACATACAGAGCGTACATTTATTATAAATGCATATTGATTATGTTTTCTTGTCAACAAAGGATCATGGTTGGTTCATTTACACCGAAGTCATTTCACATGTACACTCATGTAAGACCATGTACACTCATTTCTAGATTGGTTACAAGTAGGTTAAACTGGTCAAAAAGTGGTTTCAATTGATTGTGGGGAGAAAGTGTGTAACCACAAAAGTCAACATGAAACCCAACAGACAAGTAAAATAAATATGTATTTCATTGCTTTATTACCAATTTACAAGCACCCATACAACTCATTGATTATTTCAATGTCTAACAATTTATGTACAAAATGGCATCTGATCTTTAGGTTGTAATTCTGTAGTATGGATGCAGCTACAGACATTTTGCCAATCATGTGTACAACCTTGAAAATGTAAAAATCAATGTAGAATTTGTTTTCAAATTTTATAAATTATATAGGTGAAAACAAAGGTGAAAACAAAGACAGTTTATAAGCATGTCACAATAAGGAGATGCTTGATTACAGTGTCACTATCATTGTCAATTTATCATTATATTTTTGTTATAAACTTAACCTGAAAGTGAAGTATATTATACATAAAGATTAAATTTATTTTTGTACAAGACTTAATACCAAGAGATAAATACCAATGTTGGCTTCATTTAAATCTAAAATTGAAAGGTTTTTCCATAAACAAAGTGATTTGATCCAGTGGATATAATTACATTTAATTTTGTTTGAATTGGGAATTATTTACTTTTTGACAACTCTTCTGCAGGGGGCAGGGAAGGATGGAAAGCACAGATGCAAGCTTTCTTCCAACTTTATTATGTAGTAGTTATAAGCTTGTTTTCTAATGAAAGGCTAATTAGCTGAAGGGAAGGAAAGGAAAAGGGAAATATTTATATGCTCTTCCATGCTTCAGTGTCTTCAGTAACCCCCAACTCCCACAAACAATTTAACCCACACTTCCTGCTCTTTGAATTTGCAGCCAAGTTTAATCCAGTTACTATACATGCAGTTCCCTTCTACCCTACATCAACTTTGTGACTTTATGCCCATAATAACGCTGAATAGGTTGATGTGGCTACCTACAACCCTGGCAAACTATTTTCATATGAGTGATTTGTAATGTTGATTTATCAACTAGCATGGTTTTGAAAAGCATGTGTTGGGCTAGTGTCAATATTTAAAATAAAAAACATTGTGTTCCAAGTCACACTTGTTAATTTCTAATTTATTGCTTAAATCTCACAACTTTTCCAAGTTCAACAGCCAATATCTCAAGAACTAAATGGCCTATTAGAAAACAAGAAACACAATTGAATTCCTTACATTAATAACTTGTAATTCTTGTGAAATGAGTTACCATAAATGCTTTGCCAATGGTCCAATTAATGGCACACGAAGTAACGATTTTTACAAATTTTAAAAGGTCATATCTCATAGCTTCAATTTGATGTGTAAGTTGACAAATTTGTTATTTTTTCATAATCATGAGGAAGTCATATATGACCTTCAAACCACCTAATGTGACCTTTACTTCCTGTCCAAACAGGAAGTTCAAATTCAACACATTCTAACGCAAAATTGATATATTTTTGAATATGAAATTGATATTGTTATAATAAAAGATGATACACCTTTGCAAAATATGATATTGACATCATCGTTGATAATTTGATTGAACCGGAAGTTGACTCGAACACCGTGTGTTTGTTCAAACAAACACTTAAGCTCTAGTTAGGTGTTCGAGAGCGCAGCGCGAACACCTATTGTTTTTGTACTGTTTTTTTTTTTACTTCTCCTTCTTCTCAGTGGCGATCTGTCCGGTAACAAAGGCATCCTTGCTAAGCATATACAGCCTTCAAACTTAACACATAAACAGAACATATCAAGCAGACGAAACCGTTTTCTGTGACGTCATGATTACGTCAACAGGTGTCGAATTACGCTAAATCAAAGTTTAATATTTCGACAAATCATATCTCATGAACCACAAAGATATTTTCACAATCTTTTGCATCATCTGAAAGATCTTGAATTATGTAATTTTCGTTTTTAGATGTGATCCCAATCTGACCTTTTCCTTCCGGTCAAAAACCGAAGTTGAAAATTCAAAATTTCAAAAAATCATATCCTCATGAACCATATAAGATATTTTCATAATCTTTTTATCATCTTAAAGATCTTGAACTATGTCACATTTCGTTTGTGGACGTGACCCCAATCTGACCTTTCCTTCCGGTCGAAACCGGTTAAAGTGAAACAATATGTTGAATTACTATTCTCGTATGTACGATCTATAGCCCATATCGCGCGTGCACAGAATACGTAAACACAGCAATATACGGAGTTTAATATAGGCCTACAACGTAACGGAATGAAATGAGTGTGGAAAATTTCTCCTTTTTACATGATATTGGGTCACAAATGTTCCTTCCTCAAGTCATCACCTCTCAATATAACAAACCTGAAGATTTTTTGGGGAAATGCATGGAAATTTACACACCGTTCTCATTCAATCGCGGCATTTGTACGGTACATTTGTACGGTCCCGCAGTGTAACATGAGTATGGTGTGTTGTGTATGAAGCGTCAGTGAAATTTGTGCTTTGTTCAGATTGCTTCGCAGAATCGTGCTTTAAAATAGAACGGGTCAAACGGCAGTTACAAGGCTCAGACTGTCACAGCAGATGTTGTGCCTACAATATAAGACTTTCCAGTACATCTACAAAAGGTAACACTTTCTTTTATAATTATGGTGATTTAGGTTTTAAGGTATTATTTTAATATTGCGTTGTTTCATTTAATTTGGGACGATTGAGGGCGCATTTCATGATTTACGGTCCTCGGATGCTGATTATATGAGTGATGACGAAACAAGTAGTCCAAACAAATTTCTGAACGGGTATGATATTCTTAAGTACTGATTGAAGGATGTTTTATTACATCACACTAATTATTGTAACATTATTTAAAGCCAAAGCCAGTGTAGATTTTATATTTGAATTAGATTTAACCTATAATTTAGTGCCTGCGCATGGGTTTTGTTTACTTGTTTGGAGTGAAGCGGCCGGGAGTTTTCCCACGTCAGACTGCCACATTTTCTGGTAGACAGCGTTAAGTGTAAACTTTTGGGAGTTTTGTCATCAAACCTTTGAAGTTAAATTGTCATCGACTGTGAGTAGATCATATATAGTAATAGTGTAAAATGAGTAGGATTTATTGACATAAAACATGTAGGTTTCAGGCCATGGCAATATTTAAAATTAAATGTTTTCCTGTACATGTAAGTAGTTACTGTTATGATGTATTGAATTATGCCTATGCTAATAATGGGTTAGGATTGAATTGTACACACATGTATCTAATATAATTTTATGTATTGTGTTTACTAGGTTTTTCTTGGATGTCAGAACAATATAAATGCCATATAAAAGCGCAGGTTAAACCTCATATTTTCTGTCTCATCAAGCTGTTTATTTTATCCATCTCTGGATCATCTTACTACATAATTTTAAGATTAAAATTAGTTGATACCTATACTTTTACAGTGTCACATAAAGTAGGTGATGTATGGTCCATGTATTTGTTTCTTCCATGGCTACTTGTATTCCCCTTGTAGTGAGGAAGTTAATCACCTTAAAATCAAACATTTCACAAATTGAAATTGATTGTTAGAAGTATGCCAGAAGTTCCAGAATAAGTGTTACTGATGGGCTCATAATTCTACTTTTGGCAATACATAGATCTGTGTTTTTATTGAAAGAGTAGATGTAAACAAGCATTTGAAATTGAAATCATTTATTTATTATCTTCCATGTAAGAAGAAACGAAAACCACTCAAAGTACAACGTGACTCACAAGATATGTTACTACTGAAGTTACTACTGCAGTGAAATTTGATGTGTCCATTATTCAGAAAGAACAGTCGTATTTTAACAAAATGGTCAGAGCACAGACCAGATTAGAAGTTTTTAAGATTGTCAACACCAGCATTGCACCTTTGGTAAAAATTATTCTGAGACACCCAAGCATATTTTTGGTAAATTAATTGTTTAATGTGGCTTGAATTTGAAATCGGGTGAAAAGGTTTTCAGGCACAGCAGTTTAAATACAAAAATGAATTACTTTTGATTTTGGAGGCAAGAGATCCAGATTGTGCAAATGGAATAATGTGTATAAATTTGTAATCGAGGGTAAAGCATCAATGAACTTCCCACAATGATTGTTTATATAACCAAAAGAGTCTAGAAAAAAAGAGTTCAGAATTTTAACAAAATGGTAAGTATTGTTTTCCCAAATTGTTGGGTGTTTACTTTTAAATATTGGTTTTGGTTAGCCGGTTAATAAAATTTTCTGGGAATGGTCAGTGAATTTTGTTTCCATTTTAATTAATGTAATAACCAAATTTCTTTATATATGTTTCATTATCATTAATAAATTAATTGTTAATTAAAAGATTAAGGCCTCACACGTTTTAAGCATTATTCTGATTACACAGAACCTTAAAACTTAACACATAGACCTTAACATGAAGTTGTATCCTCGGTTGTGACATCATGGTTAAGGCGAAATCAGATATCGAATTACATTAAATCAAAAGTTTAATATTTCAAAATATCATATCTCGTGAACCACAAAGTTATATTTTCACATTACTCTTTCTCGATGAGACTTAGTTGAACGTAAAAAACAAAAGAAGTAGTTCCCAAAAATTCACACAGCCTTCAAATTTAACACATAC
The DNA here is from genome assembly GCA_029582265.1 of Zoroaster sp. YZ-2022. NCBI lineage: Eukaryota > Metazoa > Echinodermata > Asteroidea > Forcipulatida > Zoroasteridae > Zoroaster > Zoroaster sp. YZ-2022. The sequence goes on from CM055817.1 coordinate 50,772,649, forward strand.
TGTTTATATACCATAACATGTAGTTGTCAATAAATGTATGACATAGTTTCAGGTAAAGTTGTGATGTCATGTTGACGTCATCAGATAGCGAAATACACTAAAATTTCTAATAATATTTCCAAAAAATCATATCTCATGAACTACACAAAAGATATTTACACAATCTTTGCATCATCTTACAGATCTTGAATTATGTGACATTTCGTACACAGACATGATCCAATCAGACTTCTCTTTCCGGTCGAATCAACTGGATTATGGTATATGCCTTCAGCCTGGACGAAATTACTATTGACATGTGACCTTTTTTTAAAAAATATGACTGATGACGTCACTCACATATTCATATCGACTGCCCTTTTGTGTGCAAACATAATCTCAAAAGTCATGGAAATTTGAATATGACTTCTGCGAATAAAGTGATAGTGACATCTTTATATTCTCAAAAATGTTTGATAACATCATCAAAGTTCAGATGCCCCTAGTGGCATTTTTTTAAAGGGATTATTTTCCAATCTCAGAAATTGAACCAAAGCAAGTACTAACGTTATTTTTCATGATCATGAGGAAGTTTCATTGGTGTCATAATTATATGACCTTCAAATCAATTGTTCTTGACCTTTACTCTGCTGGGTTCAAACAATTAGACCAAAGTCAACACATTCTAATGTACTGATATATTTTTGAATATGAAATTGATATTGAAATAATAAAACATGATGTACACCTTGCAAAATATGATATTGACATCATCGTTGATAATTTGATTGAACCGGAAGTTGACTGAACACCGTGTGTTTGTTCAAACAAACACTAAGCTTTTGAATTCTTCTTCTTCTTCTTCTCCCCGCGACTGTCCGGTAACAAACACATACTTCGTAAACTTCACATGAACTTGAAACTGGCATGCTAGAACTTAACAAGTAGATGAAGCACGAGCGAGTGACCTTAATTTGACCTTACTTTCCCGTCAAAACCGGAAGTCAGTAAGTGTAAAATTTAAAAAATCATATCTTAACAACTACAAGATATAAATTGAGATTTTTGCACCATTGTACAGATTGTTAATTGTCGAAAAATATTTACACAAAGATGACCTAATTTGACCTTACTTCCCGTCCAAACCTGAAGGCAAAGTTTAATATTTAAAAAAATCATATCTCAACAACCACAACAGGTAAATTCAATAATTGTTCTATCATTGTACAAGAAAGTTAATTGTCAAAAACATTTACAAAAAAGTGACCTAATTTGACCTTTACTCTCCCGTCCCAAAACCCGGGAAGTCAAAGTTTAATATTTAATAAAATCATATCTCAACAACCACAAGAGGTAAATTCACACCAGAACCATTCTACAGATCGTTAATTGGTCAAAAATATTTACAAAAGAGTGACCCCACTCTAGCCTTTACTTCCTGTCCAAACCGGAAGTCAAAGTTTAATATTTAACAAAAATCATATCTCAACAACCACAAGCGGTGTAAATTCACAATTTTTTGTACCATTATACAGATTGCTAATTGTCGAAAAATATTTACAATAAAGGTCACAATTAATTTTGACCTTGCTTCCCGTCCAAACCGGAAGTCAAAGCTTAACATTTAAAATCATATCTCAACAACCACAAGAGGTAAATTACAATTTTTGTACCATAGTTGTAAAAGATCGTTAATTGCTCGTTACTTTCATGTGCTGGTGACCCTAATTTGACCTTTACATCTCCTGAACACCTAGAGTTTATGTCAAGACAAACTCTCATCTCTAGTTAGGTGTTCGTATACCGAAACACCTATTGTTTTTGTTCGGTTTTTATTTTTTAGTTGTTCGCATGTGCCCGAACACCTATTATTGTTTTGTTCGTTTTAGGTGGTTCGGGTATGTACCCGAAACACCTATTGTTTTGTTCGGTTTTTTTTTACTTTTTCTTCTTTCTTCTTCCCCGTGACTGTCCCAAAAACACATACTTGCAAACTTCACACGAACTTGAAACTTGGCATGTGGTTAGAACTTAATAAGTAGATGAAACTCGAATCAGGAGTGACCCTGATTTGACCTTATTTCCTGTCCAAACCGGAAGTCAAAAGCATTATTATAAAAATCATATCTCAACAACCACAACAGGGGTAATGGAAATTTTACACTATTGTAAGATTGAATTGTCAAAAATTTTTAAAAAGTCAAGTTTTAAAATAAGTTTAAAAAATCATATTCAACAACCACAAGAGGTAAATTCTTCATGTTGTTATTGTAAAATTTTAAATTCAAAAAACATAACCCCAATTTTGACCTTACTTCTCAAACGGGTCAAAGTTAATATTTAAAAAAATCTCCCCCAAGAGTACCACAATTTTTTTCCATTGTAAGATGTTAATTTGTCGAAAAATATTTACAAAACATCATCTAATTTGACCTTACTTCCAGTCCAAAACCCGGAAGTCAAAGTTTAACATTTAAAAAATCATATCTCAACAACCACAAGAGATAAATTCACAATTCTTTTCACCATTGTACAGATCAGCACTGTCGCATCATTTTCTAAAAAGGTGACCCATTTGACCTTACTTCCTCTCCAAACCCGGAAGTCAAAGTTTAATATTTAACAAAATCATATCCTCAACAACCACAAGAGGGTTCACAACTTTTTTCCCAATAATAGATTGCTAATGGTCAAAAATATTTTCAAAGGCATTCTCGATTTTGACCTTTACTCTCGTCCAAAAACCGGAAGTCGCGTTAAATAGTTTTAAAAAAAATCATATCTCAACAACTACAAGAGAATTTCACAATTTTTTCACTATTGCAAGATCGTTAATTGTCAACAATTTTTAAAGAAAAAGGTGACCCCATCTGACTCCATTTCCTGTCCAAACCCGGGAAGTCAAAGTTTAATATTTAAAATTATATCTCAACAACCACAAGAGGTAAATTCAATTTAGGTACCATTGCACAGACTGTTAATTGGGTCAAAATGGTTTACAAAAAGATGACCCTTTAATTTGACCTACTTCCCTGTCCAAAACCCGGAAGTCAGAGTTTAATATTTAAAAATAATATCTAAACAACCAAAAGGGGTAAAATTAAAATTTTTATTGTACAGATTGTTAATGGTAAAAAACAATTTAAAAAAAGGCCCCCAATTTGATTTTATTCCTTCTAAAGGGATGTCAAAGTAATTCTTTAAAAACAAAATTCTCCCCAAGACGTCAATTCATCACGTTCCCAACAAAACTGAACTCCTATGTGTTTGTCAAAAAAAATATCACAAACACTGACCCGTCTGGGGTTTACTCCCCCCGAACACCTAGATTTTTGTAAACAAACCAATTTATTTCTTCTTTTTTCTTCTTCTTCTTCTTCTTCTTCTTCTTCTTCTTCTTCTTCTTCTTCTTCTTTTTTTCTTCTTTTCTTCTTCTTCGTCTTCTTTTTCTTCTTCTTCTTCTTCTTCTTCTTCTTCTTCTTCTTCCCGCGCAATAACTGTCCGCAACAAACATATACTTACAAACTTCACATGAACTTGAAACTGGGTATGTACTTAGAATTTAACAAGTAGATGAAGCCAGGAGGTTGTGGGGAATGGACCTCACTTGACCTTTACCTTTCGTCCTAAACCCGGGAAGTCAGTTTAATATTTAAAAATTTTATCTCAACAACCACAAGAGGTAAATTCACAAATTTTGTACCATTGTACAGACCGATAATTGTCAAAAAATATTTACATAAAAGGTAACCCTAATTTGACCTTACTTTACTGATCCAAACCGAAGTCAAAGTTTAATATTTTAAAAAAAATCATATCTCAACAGCCCACGAGAGGTAAATTCACAATTTTTTTCCATTGCGGCCAGGATTGTTAATTGTCAAAAAAATATTTATGTGTTGACCCCAATTTGACTCACTTCCTGTCCAAAACCCGAAATCAAAGCTAACTTATAAAAAAATTCATACTTTCACAACAACCACAAGAGGTAAATTGACAATTTTGTGCACCATTGTATAGATTGTTAATTGTCAAATAATATTTACACAAAGGTGACCCTTATTCTGACCTTACTTCCTGTCTAAACCAAGTCAAAGTTTAATATTTTAAATTGTTTTATCTCAACAACCACAAGAGGTACCACAATGTTTGTACCATTGTACAGACCCTTCGTTAATTGTCAAAAATATTTACAAAAAGATGACCCCACTTGACCTTACTTAATTGTCCAAAACTGAAGTCAAAGTTTAATATTTAAAAATCATATCTCAACAGCCAACAGAGGTAAATGTACAAATTTTTTTTTCCATTGTAAGCAGGATCGTTAATTGTCGTGGTCATTTATAAAAGGTGACCCATTTGACCTTACTTCCGTCCAAACCGAAGTCAAAGTTAAAATTATAAAATTGCGCCCCTCAACAACCCACAAGAGGTAAATTCACATTTTAGCACCATTGTATAGATTGTTAATTGTCGAAAAATATTTACACAAATGTGAATTTCATTTGACCTTTACTTCCTGGTCCAAACCGGAAGTCAAAGTTTGATATTTAAAAAATCATATCTCAACAACCACAAGAGGTAATCGTCAAAATTTTGTACCATTGTACAGATCGCTAATTGTCAAAACAATTTTACACAAAGTTAACTTAATTTGACCTTTACTTCCTGTCTAAAGCGGAAGTCAAAGTTTATTATTTCAAAAATCAAATCTTCCGCAAGATGTAAATTCACAATCTTGCAACCATTGTCAGATCGTTATTTAGTCAAAAACAATTTTATAAAAGTTGACCCCAAATTTTGACCTTCAAACTTCCTGTCCAAACCGCAAAATCAAAGTTCTGAATATAGTTAGGTGTTCGAGTACAGCGAACACCTCTTATTTTTTTAGGTTTTTTTTTACTTCTTCTCCCCGACGTCTGTCCGAAAAATCATATTGCCAACAACCAAGAGGTAAATTGACATTGGTGTCAAAAAGTATCATGAAACACAGGGTTTCGTTAATTAGGTCATCAAATATCAATTTACAATCAAAGGTGACCCCTAATTTGACTACTTCACTGTTCAAAACCGGAAGTCAAAGCTTGGCTATTTACGATTTTTTCAATGGGGCCCGCCCAAACGACGCTGTTGTGTTAGGTCTTGGGAAATTTTGGGGAAATGGGTCGCCAACGATCTTGGGTTTGGGGCCCATGCAATCGAATCAACAACGTTACACACAGAGTGTTACGTAATTCGGGACAATGGATCCCAATTTGTGGCCCACGTACAGACTGTTAATTGTCAAAATATTTACATAAAGATGACCCCAAATTTGACCTTACTACCTGTCCAAAACCGGAAGTCAAAGTTTAATATTAAAAAATCATATCTCAACAGCCACGAGAGGTAACTCACAATTTTTTTTTTCCATTGTACAGATCGTTAATTGTCGCAAATATTTATAAAAAGGTGACCCCTAATTTGACCTTACTTCCTGTCCAAAACCGGAAGTCAAAGTTTAATATTTAAAAAAATCATACCTCAACAACCACAAGAGGTAAAATTGACAATTTTTGTACCATTGTATAGATTGTTAATTGTCGAAAATATTTACAATGTGACCCCACTTGACCTTACTTCCTGTCCAAACCGGAAGTCAAAGTCAGTATTTAAAAATCATATCAAACAACCACAAGAGGTAAATTCACAATTGTTGTATCATTGTACAGATTGTTAATGGTCAAGAACAATTTTACACAAAGTTGACCCTAATTTGACCTTTACTTTCCTGTCCAAAGTGAAGTCAAAGTTTAATATTTAAAATCAAAATCTTCCGCAAGATGTATATTCACAATCTTGTACCATTGTCATGACTGTTATTTGTCAAAAACAATTTTGCATAAAAGGTGACCCCAATTGACCTTACTTCCTGTCCAAACCGGAAGTCAAATTTAATATTTAACAAAAATCATATCTCAACAACCAAGATGTAAATTGACATTTTTGCACCATTGTATAGATGTTAATTGTCGAAAAATATTTACACAAAGGTGACCCCAATTTGACCTTACTTCCTGTCCAAACCGGAAGTCAAAGTTTTATATTTAAAAATCATATCTCAACAACCACAAGAGGTAAATTTACAATTTTGTACCATTGTACAGATCGTTAATTGTCAAAAATATTTACAAAAGATGACCCCATTTGATCTTACTTCCTGTCCAAACCGGAAGTCAAAATTTAATATTTAAAAATCATATGTCAACAACCACAAGAGGTAATTCAATTTTGTACCATTGTACAGACCGTAATTGTCAAAAGATATTTACAAAAGGTGATCCCAATTTGACCTTACTTCCTGTCCAAACCGGAAGTCAAAGTTTTATATTTTAAAAATCATATCTCAACAACCACAAGAGGTAATTCACAATTTTTACCATTGTACAGACCGTTAATTGTCAAAAGATATTTACAAAAGGTGACCCTAATTCTGACCTTACTTCCTGTCCAAACCGGAAGTCAAAGTTTAATATTTAAAAATCATATCTCAACAACCACAAGAGGTAATTACAATGTTTGTACCATTGTACAGATCGTTAATTGTCAAAAATATTTACAAAAGATGACCCCTAATTTGATTTTACTTCCTGTCCAAACCGGAAGTCAAATTTAATATTTAAAAATCATATCTCAGCAACCACAAGAGGTAATTCACAGTTTTTGCACTATTGTACAGATTGTTAATTATCAAAAATGTTTACAAAATATGACCCCTAATTTGACCTTTACTTCTGTCTAAACCGAAGTCAAAGTTTAATATTTAAAAAATAATGATGCAAAGTTTCATTAAAACATTCTGACGTCATCATTCTGTACAAAACTGAACACCTATGTGTTTGTAATATCACAAACACTGCCGTCTAGTTTTACTTCTTCTTCTACTTCTTCTTCTTCTTCTTCTTCTTCTTCTTCTTTCTTCTTCTTCTCCCGCGACGTCCGAAAACACATACTTGCAAACTTCTCATGAACTTGAAACTAGGTACATGCACTTAGAACTGAACAAGTAGATGACACATGAGTTGTGAGTGACCCCATTTAACCTTATTTCCTGTCCAAACCGAAGTCAAAATTTTAATATTTAAAAAATCATATCTCAACAACCAAAAGAGGTAATTCACAATTTTGTACCATTGTAAAGATCGTTAATTGTCGCAAAATATTTACAAAAGGTGATCCAATTTGTTATTTCCTGTCCAAACCGGAAGTCAAAGTTTAATATTAAAAAATAATATCTCAACAACCACAAGGGGAAAATCCAAATTTTGTACCATTGTAAGATCGAATTGTCGAAATATTTACAAAAGTGACCCCCAATTTCACCTTACTCTGCCCAAAACCCGGGAAGTCAAATTTTAATATTTAAAAAATAATATCTCAACAACCACAAGAGGTAAATTCACAATTTTGACCATTGTAGATCGTTAATTGTCGCAAATATTTACAAAAGCAGGACCACTTGACCTTACTTCCTGTCCAAACGAAGTAAAAATTTAATATATAAAAAAATAATATCTCAACAACCACAAGAGGAAAATTCACAATTTTGTACCATTGTACAGATGTTAATTGTCGCAAAAATATTTACAAAAAGTGATCCAATTTGACCTTACTTCCTGTCCAAACCGGGAAGTCAAAGTTTAAAATTTAAAAAAATCATATCTCAACAACCACAAGAGGTAAATTCACAGTTTTTGCACCAACAGATGTTAACGTTTGACTTTCTCCAACACTTCGAATTGATAACGTCATCATTTTAACGTCAAACCTGAACACCTGCGTGTTTGTTTATCGACAAACACTGCACATCTAGTTTTATTTTATTTTTTTAAGGGGTGGCTAATGAAGGAAATGTATAACAACCAGTCTGTGAAATTTTTGCAGCAGTTTATTTCATTGTGTCGTTAACAGAGATTAATGAAATACATTCGATTGTTGGTATATTTATTCAAAGGTATAGAATGTTTACTTTAAAAAGAAAATTTTCGTGTCAATTCTACTGGAAGAAAACAGATACTGCGCAGACGTTATACATCTAAAGTCAGTTACGTTTTGGTAAAGGCATCAATACAATCGAAAGACATGTATAATAACAAACCTGTGAAGTTTCAGCTTTATATTTCATTTGTCGTTAAACTTCACAGGTTGCATTTTCTTGATTCAAAGTTAGCATATTATACAGACCAAAATATACTTACCCCAGACGTTTTGGGAACATTACCAGCGTTGTACCTTCCCGTTCAGTCTGTATGGTCTTGTGGTAACAGGGCTGGTTACAGGGGACACCCCCATGGAAATCCAGAATCCTACACCGGGAAAACGGGGATAATCTAAATATTACTGTGGATGGGAGGAACCATGGAACGGACCCCTTATGAAAACCAGAAGCTTAAACAAGTAATCAGCTTTCGCTGGTCTCCAAAGACAAATAATTAGAGGGCCACTTGATTTGTTTTTTTCCCCCACCACGCGGCATTTCCCCATTATCCCTACTACTAGTATAAATTTTTCCCTAAAAATTTCTTTTTTCCGACGAATTAGTTATTAATTAAGTTTTCAAAAATTTTTTTTTCCCCCACGAATAAGTTATTAATTGGGCCCTAACTTTAAATAACAGGATAATGACCCGATGGTGGTTCTTTATGAAAAAAGGAATATACTTTCCCGGGTTAACGAAAAAAGGCCCAAAAGGAACCCTGGTACAGTGTGGGTAGCTTGAGTAACATTAACCGCAACAGCATTTTGAAGATTGCAATAGTAGGGACCTGATATTTTGGGGGGATTGGGGCCGGGCAACGGGGCCCCGGGGGGGCCCCGGGGGGGAGCCCCCCCAAAAGGGGCCCCCGAAAAAAAGGGGCAAAAAGAGGGAGAGGGAGGAGAAAAGTTAAATGGTTTTTTTTCCCGGGCCCGGGGAGGGTGGGTTTTTTTTCATCTTATACCACTCCCTATTTTTTTTTTCTTTTTAAAAAAAATTTTTTTATGATGTCTCTGAAATTCATATAATTATAATTTTTAAATTTGCAACAATAACATAAAATTTCCCAAAGGGAATTTTTCCTTTTTCCATTTTTTGGGTGCAGGCCATTAAAAACCCCCAATCCCCCTTTCCAAAATTAAAACCATACATGCCCAGGTTAGGGTTTAATTTTTTTTTTTGAAACTGATATAAAAGTGAAACCCTTTTGAACAAAAAAAAAAAAAAAGATTACCAGTAGGGTCTTTTGCCCTTGTTCATGGAATTTGCCGCCTTTGATGGTGGGTAGCCCCCCAGAATGATTTTTAAAAGGGCCCTACACAATTATTTAAAGAAAAACCCCGACGATATACACTCGCCTTTAAGGGGGAGGGAATTGAAAACCCAACCCAGACCCCAAGTTTTTACAAAAAAATTAGAATGGTTTTTTAATGTACAGATTACCCAACATACACAACATTCTGGGAAACCATGGGCACCAGCCAACTAGATGGGGGCAAAAAAGTTCAATATACTTCCCCTTTTAGTTTTTTAGCCTATATTAAATGGAGAAATCCCTTATAAAAAAGTTTTTAAAAAAAAATATACCCCATATAAAACCCCAAAAATTTAAAACATATACATACTACTAGGGTTTTAGTGAGAGTAAATTTTTTGAGCCCCTAAGACAAAACTGGGGCGTTAGCGGGCCCTTTTCCCCGCAGGAGGGAACTAAATCTTAAAGGGAAGCGTTTCCTACTTGATATTAGAAAAGAATATATCTATAGAAAAAAAGGATATTTCAAAGAAGGTACCTATCACGCATAAATTAAATTTTTTTTAAAAATGTTGGGGTTTCCCCCACTCCCCCACAGTATTTCCCTTTTTTTCCCCCAAACCCCCTTCCCCACCTTTTTTAAAACTAAAATCCCCTTTGGGGATTTTCCCCCCAGGGGCCCAAATATGGGGGCCCAAATGAAACCCTTATCATCTAAATAGTACGTGATGAGAGGAACACAGGACGGACCCTTTTTGAAAATTTAAAACTTAAACATGTCAACGATCCTGGACCCAAAAATATATATGGCTCAACTGAACCGTTGTCGTCGAAATAGTCAAATGTGGATGGATGGGGGGAATAAGGGGCGGACCCCAGAAAACCGAATTAAATTAGTCAGGGTCACTGGGAACAAAAATATTGGCCAGCTGAACCAAAAACAGCAAAATCAAAGAAAGAAGAATCTAACCCGAAAAGTTCTTTAAAAATTTGATTTTAATAGGTTTTCCGACGTAAAAGCCCCTTTTGAATGAACAATTGAAAAAACCAACAAGACTAACCCCAAAGATTACATAGAAAAAAAAATACAAAAAAAGGAAAGAACAAGGATATTAAATGAAAATTTTTAAAATGGTAACCCAAATTGGGCTATATATATATATAATGTTGACACAAAAAATAGAAAAA
>CM055817.1:50783584-50811839 GCA_029582265.1 Zoroaster sp. YZ-2022
CCCCCTTCCCTTCACCTAGGATCCTTCCCATAGTCTCACAGTTCCGCCTGCGCGCCTCAACGAACTAATCCTCCAGCAGGGATGATCCTCCAGCAGCCTACTAGCAGCAGCAGTTTCAAGAGTCCGGCATTCTCCTGAGGACGATCAGAGCATACTGATCGAAACGTCGGTTGTACCCCAGTTCTTTTCAGAACATTACTACTCAATTGAGATTCTTACATGGTGTCACCGCAATTAGTCTTACTTATCATTCTCACCATGCAAAGCTACAAGTTTTACCTATCAACTGTTTCTGTTATTTCATAAAATAACACCGTAATTTACATTGCCTTCGGTGTGTTTTCCGACCGCATGATGGGGGCTTGCGCTGCGTTTCACGGTACATAGAAATTCTCTGCCTTGTGTACGTCACGAACGTTTCGTTAAAACTTCGAAAATTGGGGTGTCAATTTTTATTAGATAAACAATTAATCCCTCGAAACAAAACAAAACATTTAAAATTGTTTTTAATTCATACCAAGAAATAAAGTTTGGTAAATACACTTTCACAGGACCTTAATATCAACACAGTTACTGAAATATTGGCTCATTTATGCAGCAGCAACGTAATATGACCTTATCATAAGGGTATTATTTTCAGTCACTGAGTTTATCGAATACCTATACAAAATATACTCAAAAGCTGTTGTAAACAAACGTGCTTTTCTTGGCCTCAATTTGGATTCCACGTTACCATCATGGTTCACACGGGAAAGGTTGCTGGCACATCTAGTAGGAGGTTCCTGTGAACCTCAGAATTGACTGAGTTGATATAATTATCTGTAGACGGCTCATCAACGTGAAAAATTCACTGAGTCGTAGTCTGCGGTGGAAGTGGGCCATGTCCTGTTGGAGGGAGAGTTGATTGTGCTCCTGGGTGGGGCAAATCTTGAGACCCCTTGAGAGCAATTTAACCTGGGAATCGCTGAGTACAATATCAGACAAATTAACTAGTAAAGTATGTGTTGGTGGTTTAGGGGTATTGTCACCAGAGGTTGTGGTGACTTTATGGAAACGCTGTAGATTCTGTATATATATATATATATATATATACATGTATATATATATGGCTGATGCCGGACTCGAACCCGCGACCTCTTGAATACCGTACGAGCGCTCTACCAACTGAGCACTCATGCCAATTATCTATTGCTCTATGAGGCCAGGTCAGAGGCCAAACCATATCTGCCGAGTAGCCAGGGATCGCCCCGGTCAGAGTGCAAACAACCTGGGTAACGGCAGTACCGGGGATCACACACGTGGTTGTACAAAGTAGATTTATAGGGAGAAACTGACCTGAAATAAATATATAATAAGAGAAGCGAGCAAAGAAAAATTGGCTGATGCCGGACTCGAAACCCGCGACCTCTCGAATACCGTACGAGCGCTCTACCAACTGAGCTAACCAGCCCCTGTTGGTGGGCGGACCACTTATGCTAATTATCTATTGATCTATATATATATATATATATATATATATATATATATATATATATATATATATATATATATATATATATATATATATATAGGTATATATATATATATATATATATATATATATATATATATATATATATATATATATATATATATATATATATATATATATATATATTCTGTCATTTAATCGTTTCGTTTTGAATCCATCGTCTAGTGCTATTTTTGGTTGGATTTATGTTCGAAATAATGTTAAAGAAACAATAATCCTAAAATTAAACGAATTGTTCATTCCTTCAAAACATCTCGTCTTGATATGGCAAATTCGCTGCTTTATGGACTTCCACAGGATCAACTACGACGACTTCAAAGATTCAAAACACTGCTGCACGTATTGTGACTCTCTCTTAAAAATCATGTCATATCATCCCCATCCTGAAAGATCTGCATTGGCTGCCAATATCATATCGTATTATTTATAAAATATTGCTTATCGTTTTCAAATCTTTGAATGATTGTGCATCATTATATATCTGACTTGTTGAAATGTTACGCCCCCTCTCGCAAATTACGTTCCAGTGCGAAACCTTTGCTGGCTGAACAAAAGTCAAAACATTCTTGGGGTGACAGATCTTTGGAATGATTTACCTCTGCACTTCATGAATCTCAATCTGTTGACTCCTTCAAGAAAAACTTTAAAACTCATCTTATGTGTATTTCCTACAAGGACTACTAACATTCATTTATGCATTTTTATCTTTTGTTTAGTATTATATTGCATTTGCTATTGTATTGTTATGCTTATTGTATGATTTCTGTAAAGCCTTGAGCACTTCTTGGTGGATATGTGCGATTATAAATCTTCTGTATAGGCGAAGTTTGATTCTAGTTTTTTCAAGGATTTAAACCTCCAAATTTGGAGTGGGAGAAATAGCTATTGAGCTATATCCTACGGGTTCTTCGGAAGATTTCTCCCCAGCCCCGAACGAACCACGACCACTCTGTTGCAGACATGGCGTTGGGTGTATTGTCATTGGAGAAACCAGACAGAAGTCACTTTCAGAAGCTTGTAGATGATATTCACAAGGCTCTCACAACCATTGGATTCTTCTTCGTTGTCAACACCGATTTCCAACAGGAAAGGTAACAGATATTTACAAAACTGTTTGTCTTGGCTTACTTGGTGGTTGTGTTTCTCAATCTCTTTCTATCCCTTTCTGTCTTCTCTTTCACAAAGAAGAAAATATTAAACCTCAAATTGTCCTCAACTAAACTGTTGAAAATATAGGCTAATAAAGATAAACAAAACAGTGATATAGGTTTTCCGGTCAATTTCGGCAAATAAGCAGCCAATTTAAACGCGCGTCATTCTTTCCGCGAAATTGAATGCTCTCAAAATCATCATTCAATTTCGTTTTATGAATAGGCAATAGTACGGTACCCTTGCATCATGCGATTTAAACAAAATAACCATCCAATTTAACAATCCACTGAACACCATTCAATTTCGCATGCAGGAGCTTTTCGGCGCGTATTTGGTCATTCAAATTCATTATTGGGCAGTCATTTGTGACATTTGTGCAACTTAATTGACACTTTGTTATACTTCGTTTAACTTTAGTTTCCTATAGATTTTAAAGGTATAAAAACGGTTCACTAATGAATGAATGGACAATAAGAAACCACGATAAAACATGATAAAGACACACTCAAACAATAAAAACAGATTATAATGAAACAGTCCAATATAACATAAATGTTTCAAAAACGCATTACAGAATTAGGCTCAGGTCAGAAAACCAATAAAGATTCTAATCAGAGAATTAATAAATCAAAGTAAGACTGATTGGCCCCATATAAAGTGCACGAGAAACGCACATTTATTTGTCGTATTTGTTTTGAATTCTCATTTTGCGAAATTGATTGCCGTTATACGAAAATGAAAGTAACATTTTAATTAGTGAAAATCTCCAATCGAACCGTGCTCCGCTAAATTGGATGAAGAATGTGCATAACTGAAAAGAACGACGTATACGCTAAATTGAATATAATGCCACATGAATTCACATGCCTGAATTTTTAATTCGAAACACGGTAACAACCACTGTAAAAAAATAATGGGTAAATTATTTATGGGCAAAGTAAACCACTTAATTGTTGGTAAATAATTGTTTAATTTATGGATAAAGTCTGACGTTGGGTAAAGCTTTGAAATTGCCTAAATTGGTTACATTAAATTTCATAAAAGTTGGGTATATTTTGCAATGGTTGGATATTATCAGGCTTTGTCCATATTGGTCAAAGCGGACACGATTACTTTCTTCACGGAACTCCAAAATAGGCAAAACGACAGAGGAGCGCACGTAAATTAACCAACGATTTGGCGCAGGCCATCTGCTGCTGCTGACGGCCAGAGCTCGCTTGAAAGCTGTAAACTGATACAGAATCATTTAAGTAAGGACAAATAATGTTATTTTTCTCATCAGCCTTACTTTGGACAATGTAAAATCAGCCATATAGGACAGCCGATACTCTTATGCAATAAAATAACCATCGTTCGCAGTTATTTTGATAAGAATTTGTCATTCGATCCTTGTTATGTTATTTGAGTTGTTTTGGTTTAGATTTTTTCTTTTCAATATATAACGCCCAGGAATTGAGCGACATAATTACACAACCATTGGGCAAAAGCTTGGATAATTGTGGATAAAATCTGCCCTGATTTTGGACACATTAAAGCCATCCAGTACCCATGAGCTGATTAAATATAGGAGAAGTAACCACTTACTGGTTAGGAACTACGCTCAAACATTGGTTAGGTTTTGACCAACAAATGGAAACTTTGATGTGCTCAATAGATGGTTACAAAGACAAGTTGCCCAATTAGTGGTTAATTACATTTATCCAATTGTTGAGACAGTTCAATTTGCCCAAGAATTAGGTAAATACTTATACCCAGTAAGAGTGACTAATGTATTGCCCAATATATGGATATGTTGACTATTTACTCTTCGTTGGGTAAAATGTTGGGAATTATTTGCCCATTTTTACAGCGTGAGAGGGCAACATCGCTTTAATATGAATGTATGAAAGTGAAATTGACCGGGAAAACCTATAGTATTGCAATAGTTTGACAAATAATGATGAAATACTAGCAAGACATGTTTAAAATGCGAAACATTAAAACTGTTACACAGTATATGATGTAACACAATGCATGCAATTTTCCTTTTCGATAAATTAAATCATTTAAAATAACATTTGACGTACGAAAACTATAATTATAGGCGAGGTATACTGAATTAAAACCTTCTAAAGATACTATTTTCTCGAAATACTATCTAATCTTGTTTTTGCATTTATTTTGTATCAGCGCTGCGGAAATCAAATTTCCACCAGGGTCTAGTAGTGAGAACAAAATAGACCGTACCCGGGCACGAGGTGATCCCACCTTTTCTTGGTTTAACAATTGGACATTTAAAATGTTCATAATTTATTCTTCTTGCAACAGGTTGAAGAGTTGTACCATGTATCCAAAACTTTCTTTGATCTTCCTTTCAATGTAAAACAAAAAACGCAACGCATCCCATCAAAGGGAAGCCATGGTTACGGACGTCTTGAATTGGAAAGGTGAGCTCTTTTTCATGTTCATAGTGTAACGTCTGCTGGACCAGTCTGCCAGCAGAAGGCGCGCTAACGTCCTGGCGGAGCTTGTATCCAGGCGAACACCCTGTTGGCAGATTGGGAGGCCGTTCCGAGAGAGTTCTCAAGTTTCCAGTTATGAAATGTGCTTGAAAACAACAGTGCTTATCGACGTTTTTGCTGATAATAAAAGGCCTATAGCTAACATGTATAACCACGCTTGACTGCGTGCACACTATAGAAAAACCAGACCTTACAATAGTAAAGGTCTCCTATGTATGGTTTAATAACAATATTGTTGTGATGTCTTTACCATGTGATAAAGACCGATGAATGATAATGGACAAATGTTCAGGTACGGACTGATTTGCAGGGCCATACTTAGCCAAGGGGCCAGGGACAGGTGTAAATAAAACCAAAAGGCTTGTGGTTTTGCACCGAGGTGATTCAATTTCGTGGGGAATATTGTTGGCAAAACAATTGTTCCTCGCTCCCCTCCCCACCACGGCGCCTCGTCCAGGAAGTTTTGAACAACATTTCAGCCCCTCCTATTTCAGCACTTGTATCCACCGAAGTCGGTCGGCAAATTGGCTTCCACGTACCAAAGATAATGCCTTCGCCCTGCCCATATCACCTCAGGTCCGAGTGGGATTTGAACCCATGTCAACAGAGGACCAGGGCAATTAAAATAAACAATAACAGATCCGTTAAATACATGTATTTATTGAGACAATGAACCAGCAATGAGTGTGCCAGTGTGATGCCAAACAAACTACTTTGATTCACGCATCAAATGTTACTTTTAAGCGTGAAGTTGACGTGCGTTGCACATTCGCAATTGTTCGATTTTGATAACGACCGGTATATATCACGTCTGGGGCATTTATTAAAATATAAATACCATAAATAAATTGTCAATAAAATTTGTCAAATTGGATAGAGACATTGGCTACATGGTGCCTCCACCAATTTCTGTTGAGAATGTAATTATCTGTCTGAAGGAGAACAAAGTTGTTATTTTAATGAATGTTCAAAATTCTTTCAGACACATGAGCACAATTGATGTTTCATAAGTCAGTTCTTGATCCTCTTACGTCATAAGGGTCCTTTATTCCTGGATCAGCATTAAAAACAATTGTTGTTTTTATTCAACAGCACCAATCAGATCGACCTGGTGACTTGAAAGAATTCTTCAACTTAAACCCAGTGACAGACGTTGATGTAAGTATTGGAATTCAAAGCCACTAATTACTATTGGTAATCTCAAACAACATAAAACTTACTTGGTGTTTGAAAAATAAATAACAAAATAAGATTTGTTTAGTGGACAATGAAATTGGGCTAAAGCAGGACTTAACCTAGCTGTGTGCCGACCGCAGCCCTACTACCTGACTTTTACAACTTCTGTCATTAACGGACGGTAGTAGCGCTGCGGTGAATGCCATGAGTAGTCCTGTATGGACAAGATCGATATCGAGCAAGCAATGTTCTGTACCCCAAAAGGTGTCCCAAACATGGAAATGCTCTTCAAACTCACCTCCCAGATTCTATGCCACCTACAGATGCCTCTTCTGAGGTTTAAAACCATGCAACTTGCATTGGCGAGATTTTAGGGACATTTTAAGTTTGGAAAAATGCAAGATTAAACTAGTAAACATGGAAACTGCTGGCCTCGGTGACGTTCTCCCAACAATGCATTGCGCGCATACAATGACCCCTGCTACCGGTAAAAACGAAAAACGGGCAGTATAGCGCCACCTAGCGATTTTAGTGTACCAACTATAGTCGTTAGCCCGGTAGCCCTGCTACACATGTAGTTTCTGTAAGAACTCAGTTATGGAGAATAATGGAGGACCAATTCCATATTAAACTCTTGCTCTACCCTTCTAAAACAATGGACATGCATGTTGCATGTTGCTCTTTGAATATTCTTTTCTTATTATGAAACAGCCATCAATATACCATTGTTATTGATGCATGAGTTCTTACAGAAAACTACATGTAACATGCCATTGAAGCAATGCTTTGTACTGCAACTTTTTTCAGCTGAATTTTCACTCAAATCACTGTCAATTGTGCATGCATGATTGAATTTCAATCATTTCATTACGAGCTGTGTAGAACATGTCATTCTGTCATTTGTTTTTGAATTTTTAAAATTCATCAATACTTGTTGAGATATTCTAAAAAAAATATTAGGGAACTTAAAAGTTGTGATGGGTGTATGTTTAACATACTGGTATAGTCTGTGGGCTGGAGCGGTCTACCATGCACCCCCATAACCCACCGCCACCGATATTTGTTTGTTCTTTTGGATGTCCTAAACACGAAAAAAGATGTTAACATTGAACATTTTGGGTTGCACTATCTGTTCTGGCCCACTATTGTTTACCCTTATAATGAGCTTACGCTGATAATTATTAGCACTAGGGCTGGAAGAAGAACAAACATCTCGCCATTCCTCCATTATGCCATTACCTATTATTATGTAACTTTGTACAATTAATATTCAGTCATATGTCGTCATGATGACATCATTGGTTCTCATGAAAACGACCGATAGAGGCGCTATAATTGCTACGTGAGTATACATGAAACGGTAATATCTTATCTTCCTTAGCAGGGCCTGTGTATCTTGGATACACAAATGTACCGTATAACTAGCAATGAGATGTTTGGGAGGGGTCACAAAGTTTTATTTACATATATTTTAAAACCTTTGTTAATTATTTTAATGACAATAAGCCAGTAGAAAAGCCGTCATTGTAGCCTCCATTCATAAGAAACAAATTATTTATAATCAACTATAGGCTATAGAGTATTTGTAAATTTATGTTCAATTTACTATCGGGAATTTCGACCTTGCATAGTGGAAGTTAATCCATCAAAATTGTGTTGTCCGTTAAAGTGAGAGGAGTTCAGAATGAAACATGATGACTCTGAGGACAGTATCACCAAATTACAGAAAATATGTTTAAATAATTTTGAGAAAAAGACCAGGATAAAATCAGGAAAATACCTGAAAGTGCTGATAAGGCAGGTCAAAGGTCAAAGGTGTTAATGAGGTGCCGACAGGTCAAAAGTGTAAATAAGTCAAGTTAGGGTTCAAGGTTCATTTATTTCCACAGTATCAGAATTAAAAATAACAATAAAGTTATAAATCTTCAAAGACTAATTGACTTAGCAACATGTCTAGGTACATGATCATCAACCATTGAGCGCCCAGCAGGTGGATATGTGCGCTACAAATCTATATTATTATTATTATTATTATTATTATTAACCACTTATAAATAATATGCAAATGTTGAAAAGTTGTAAATCAGGGATTATTTTTTAATTTTGATGGATATTTTCCACGGTGCGCCATTGACCAGAATAATAGGATTCACCTCGTAGATGTAATTATACTGAATTGACAAGACAATAGATTTATAAGAAAGTGTTGTTATTTTATTTGATGAAAACCTTTTAAAGATAATAAACACTAAACGGCACTGTAACGCTGCTTTGAATTTAAAAGGTTTTTTCACATTTATTCACAATTCAACAGCCTTGGGCCAAAACAAGTCTCCGGTTATTGGTCAGCTTCAAAATCGTTGCAGTGACGCGCTTTTCGGCCATCTTAACAGGAAAATACGTGATACATTGTATACGCGGGGACCAAATTTCCATATACAAAGTATGGTGGTTAAGAGAGCCTCACAAATCGTGCAAACGTTCATACCCTATGTGAAAATGTCGTTTAAAACACAGCACAGCAGAATTTCAATCGATCCAGTAACTTTGGCTGCAATTTGCTATTAGTATAGGTCAATCTGTCATTTGTCAGCAAAGGAGCAGAAATTTCACGGGGAGTCTTGAGAGCTCGAAAAAGAACGTGTTCACATGTTGGCGTCAGAAACAAAACTCTATATTCATGGTCACACAATAATACAATTATATGGGGATGAAAGATAATTAAAAGCAAGGACACTAACATATTGTACAAATCAGATCAACTTGTTTAATAATAAAGCATCAACCATTATATGCACTGTAATTAGAACCATACCCTATATTCATGGTCACACAATAATACAATTATTTGGGGGATGAAAGATAATTAAAAGCAAGGACACAAACATATTGTTCAAATCAGATCAACTTAATCATCAACCATTATACACTGTTAATTTTATTATGCACATGTACAACACAGTCCCAATGAAATATGTCCCACAAGTTGCATTTTGAGATAATCAAATTTGTTACACAACTTAGTAATTAAATTAAGGGTGGAACACATATTTGATATATAATGGGATGACAAACTAGCCTCACATCATTCATAACTTATTAAATGTTTCTTTTGAAGCCTTTCTGTCTATAATTTCATTATAAGTGTGTTTTTTTTCAAAATGAATTTGTAAAGTTCACGACTAAACAATCTGAATGTATTTTCACTATTGCTGAAGCTTTCATGAAATAGGCTGGAGTTATGCATCAACCAATACATTATCCTAATAGAAAAGAAATATATTTTACTACAGTTCAAAGCTAAAATTCCGTCTTAATTGTTAATCTGGAAACCCTGGTAAAATTTTAAAAACCAGTTTTTTATGTTTTTCTGAAAAGTGTGAGTACATTTTACGGGTCAAGTCTGACTGCTAATAAATAGTTAATTCAAAGTTGATGACCAGTTGTGACAGTTGTACTTAAATTGCCATTCGCATTCATGAAAATTTGTTTTGACATTTATTACTAGTTCATCTATAGTGTTACTTTCCTTCCGTTTTCTGATTCAATTGAGACAATTTTAGGAACCTAGAATAGATTGTCATTTGTGACTGGATTATTTTCTTTCCGATTATTGTTTAATTCTTATCATTTTACTTGATTGCATTTCCCACTTTTGTATTGTTGCTGATTCAGTTAGATCAGTTTGCTTACACTTTTACTGTAATGAGAGGTTTAGAAATCATCTAGTTTCCACTAATCATTTTGTTGTAAACCTTGTTGTTAAGGATGAATATTTCCGAGTTGTTTGTAATTTCATAGCTCACCATTGTTCAGTCACTGTGAGAAACCCTAAATTCACTGTATCATCCTGGTTACAAGTAGTCCAGATGTTAAGACCAGTGATTTAGGCTTATGCCTTCACTGAGTGAAATTGCAATTTTCTTAGTTTCCATATCAATTGTCAGTACCGTTAGTTATACTATTGTTAAATCCACTATTGATTTTATTGATACAGTATTGCAAATGCACAGTGTGTATATTGCCTATTCAGCCATAGTATAATTGATATGTGAACACTTCACTATCATCAGCCAAGGTATAGTCCTGGGTGGGTTTGTTTACATTCAAGTTTCTGGTAAAGTCATCAACTCCAGGTCTGGCTATAGGGACTTTGTTTTGGTATCTCATTAGTATGTTTGGCTCAGTAGCCAGAGATTTAAGTGTTTTGGACCGATAGAAGAGGCTTAATGTGATATAAGTTTTGAGGCTTTGCATGGTGGAATATCGATATCGTTTCGGTTTGCGGTAACACCATGTGTTTATCTCAACTAACGTGAAGCTGAGATACAGGTTCTGAAAAGAACCGTATCGCACAATCGTATCTCAACCTTCGTTAAGTGAGAAAGGTTCAAGGAGAACCAATTTCGGGCAACTCGTTTTTCTCTACTGTCCTAGGCTTAATGTGATTAATAAATCATCCCACTTGTAGAAGAAACTTATATGTCACACAAGTAAATCCTCCATGTGTTCATTTTAGGGTATTATCTTTAAAGTTGTTATTTGTGTACAACTTATTTAACTTAATATCTGGGTTACTCACAAAATCACAAGTAATTTTGTTTAACTTGAACATGGCTCATGATACCCTTACAGAGGTTGTTTTGTTATAAATTTGAAATAAAAATGGGATCCTTGTCATTTGGTAACTGGAACACACATCACGTGCCATCCTTTTTCCCATATAGGACAAATCTTCCAATAATTTGTCATCACTTAGCAAAATATTTCACTCAGTGAAATATTCTGCTACATTTCACTCAAATGCATCCAATATTTGTATATTGGATGCACAAACAATTTAAATAACTTTAAATAAATTTAATGATTTTACTTTAAAAACAAAGCTGTGTCAAATACATGTACCATGGAATGGCTGATAATCTGAACAAAGAGGTAGGCCAACAATCAGCAGGCATAGTATTTCCCTTTTTTCAGTGGGTTTTTCCCTATGGAAGTACAATTTGAGACAATTCGCTTATGGGGTACCGTACTGGCCGCCGCGATCTCACGGTACAATGGAAGGTAATAATAGGCTGTCGCGTTTAGGAATCATGAATATGTATCAGACGTCTGATTGGCTGAAATATCGCGGGATAGCAATTCTCGTTTGCAGAAAAAAAAATCGCGAACGGGACGCCATCGGTGAACTCCGCCAAGCAGTCATCAAACGGGCTGACAAAGGGTCTGCTGTTGTGGTCATGAACAGAGTTGACTACATATCCGAGGACCTTAACTTAGTAACAGTAACACTGATCACTATATAGAATGTGATACTGAACCTACCCACTCCTTCGAAAGGAAATTTCTGACACCCTCGTCAGAAATAAATTGCAACGGTATTAACAAGGATACCTTTAACTATCTCATCCCACAGGATCCTCGTACGGCCTGTTTCTATCTACTGCCCAAAATACAAGGCGGGAACCCGGCTGTCCCATTGTGTGGTAATGGTAGCCAACAGAACGTATCTCTGAGTTCGTTGACAGCTACCTCAACCTCTGGTCTCATATCCCTTCATTCATACAGGACACTACGGACTTCCTCCGTAAACTAGAGGGTATTAAACATCAAATACCCAATTCTGCCTCCTTGTCACTCGGGATGTTTCCTCCTTATACTAACATCCCCATAAGGGCATAAGTGCTTGTGCCAATGCTCCATATCCAACAGCCAAACCAAACCTTCTGTGAGACACCTCACAGATCTTATCCGACACATACTGACCAAAAAACTTTCATTTTTCTAGACAGAAACTTTCTCCAGACAGAAACTTTCTCCAGGTACAAGGACAGCCATGGGCACTAAGATGGCACCATCATATATTCGCTAATCTGTTTATGTCTGATCTTGAAGAAGATTGCTATCTTCTGCCCCCACCGTCCTCTAGTAGTAGTATGGTGAGATTTATTGACGATATTTTTCCATCTGGTATGGTGGCTAAGATAGCTAGATGAATTCATCAACTACATTCATTCATTCCATCCCACCATCAAGTTCACTGCTTAACTTCCTAGACGTCACCATCAACAAATCCCCAGGGCATCTCGACTGATGTCTATTATAAACCCACTGACACTCATCAATACTCATTTCTGACAGCTGCCACCCCAAGCACTGCAAAGAGGACATTGCCTACAGTCAAGCCCTCCGTATAAAACGTATCTGTTCCACTGATGCATTATACAGGAGACGGTCGTCTGAACTGAGGCAACGGGGTCATAGCAAACGCAGGGTCCAACTAGCAATCAACAGGGCCTCTGTACACCCCAGCACCGCTTGGCTACCCGGGTAACAAGAAAACCTTCCCAACAGAGTTCTCCTGGTCACTACTTATCACCACAGATTACCCAGACTTTTCTATATCGTAAATTATAGCATGACTATTTTACACCTCTGATAGGTTACGCTCAGCATCCCTGAGCAGTCTTTGACTGCTTTCCGTCGCCCCGCAACCTCGGCGATATATTGGTTCGCCAGGCTCCCTAGCACCAACAGTGACCTTAACGTCACTGATCATGAATCACCACAGGGTGCTTTAATTGTACCCACTCAAGATGCAAAACCCGTTTGTATCTCAAACCTGCTCAGAAGGTGAAAAGCACAGTACTGGCCTCACCTACACAATCAGAACTAAAACCCAGTGTGACACACCCAATGTTATGTACGTAATCTCATGTAAAAGATGGGTAAATAATATGTTATAGGGAGACAAGATCAAATTATGTCTCCGCTTTGCCAACCATGTCTCTCAGAAAACCAGAAAAACATACCCTGTAGCAATCCACTTCAACAGCCCTAATCATAGTATTATGGATGTTGAACTCATTGTAAATGAAGCCTGTACTAGCAATGATACACATCGCAAACTTAGTGAGTCACACTGGATACATCAATCCACACACTTCAAACCATATGGTCTCAACATCCACACAGGTATTAAATACACAGCTACCTTACCTATATCATTCCTATTCACCTATATCATTACTGGATTTCATCAACTGCCTTGATATGATTTTTACCTTTATGTTACCTTATCTTGTATAACATTACATTTTTCCAACTGTCTCCTTTAGGACAATTATAATTTAGCTATTAACACCACACACCAACACCTCAATTTGTATTGTGTCACTGACCCCCTTTTGTTGTCAATCCTTTTGTGTGTTGTCCTATTTTTACCCTAGCTTTACCAGTAGCCACCTCTACCTTTGTGTGGCTCAATAATCAAGAAGATATATTATTGAAAATGAAAATCAAAGGGCCAGCTATAACAGCCAAGTACGAAGAGATCCAACGAGACACACCAACAGCCCAAATCACAGACCGACAAACAGATGACATACAGCCTGTCCAACCGACATGCAGACCAACAAACAAGAAAACATACAAACACGCAAACGAACAACAATGAACACATGCCTGACGCCTTCGCTCCAAACATACCAACTGGACGTCCAATATGCTAGGACTTTTAGTTTGGCTCGGATTAACCTCTTCCCCTAGGTAGATTACGTCACATGCCGTTGTCGAAAAATCAAAGCAAGAAAAAGTAATTTTAAACAGAAAATCCCTGACACTCTTTGATTAGTCCAACAAGCTGTTTATAAACATAAGGAATGACCTGATATTTGGAAGTAGGTGAACGAGAGGATGGGATGCAGCAAGAAGCGCTTGTGGTTTTCATTTCAAACAACTCTATCAAATTTAATCATTCGCCGAAAGAACTACCGTCCAATAAATATTGAATGCCTTAATTTTATGAGAACAATATATCACGAGGAAAGATCATTTTGTCTGGACTGTTCCATTTCACGAGGCTTTGTTTGTTTTAGTATGTAGCACTGAATTCATGTTCAAATATCTAAACTGCCAATAGGTGGGTATTTGTTACTTTTATCAATACACTCAATGACAGCATCATTGGTAGGTAGCCGAAGAATACAATTGTCTGACGATTTTGTCCACGTTCATCTGGCGTTTCGTCCAAGAGTACACGGTGTTTCTGCAACAAAATTGTGATAATTATTGTGTCGTAATATGGAGGTATTGTGTCGTATATGAAAACCATATGAAAACTACATGAACGTATTACTCCAAAATCACAACTTATTGTCAGTTCTGCATACTTACAGTAGCAATGTATGTATCTGTCCATCTCCATCAAGTCACCGATATTAACCAGAATGCCACCCTCAACCATGGGTACCTTGATGTAGTTACCATCAGGTTTACGAACCTGTTTCAAAAGGCGTAGAAATAGCTTCTGTTTACAAATACAACTCGACATTTCTGACAGTATGCTCTGATCGTCTTCAGGAGAATGCCGGACTGGGAGATGCTGTTGCTCAGACTTATATTCCGAGTCCTCAAACCTCGAGTCCGAGTTCGAGTCCCCAATGTCGATTCCGAGTCCGAGTCCAGAGTCATATGGGTCGAATCTGGAGTCCGAGTCATCGAGTCACGAAGGTCGAGTCCGAGTTCGAGTCGTGAGTCACTTTTAAAAAATTAAAAGAAAAAAGAAAACCTTATACATAGTGTCAAGCTTCAAAGTTAATGGTCATGTGAGTGTACAATAGCAATTTAGTATGCCGAAAATATTTTACATCCTGGCTGACAAAGATTTTTGACAAAACTATTGTTTAAATGGAGTAAAAGAAGCGCTGGTACAAAGCAACAAAAATACGTTAACAAACGACGAGCTATTGTCTGTACGTAAGCTGCATATTGATACTGACAAATACCGACAATGAGCACCACTGAAATTATGATTTTTTTATGAGAATAATAATAATACGAAGATTTGTAATGCGCACATATCCACCAAGAGTGCTCAAGGCGCTTTTACAGTAAACAAGAAATCATACAATAGCATAACAATACAATAGCAAATGCAATAATTATAATACTAAACAAAAGATAAACATGCATAAATCAATTGGGAATTATCAATTGGGGTCATGAACAGACGATGTAGTGCGAGCTCCTCGAGAATCACGCAAACCTCGATTTTTCCATCTCTTCATTTTATTCATCCATTTATTAACGCTTTCCACAATCATTTTGCCAATGCACTCTTCTTGTGAAGTTTTAATAACATCATGCCTCCAAGAAAGGAGAAAAAGGATCTGTGTCAGCTGAACTATCGAGTTCCAGTGTTTCCGCGCCAAGCGTCAGGTGACCATCTGCCTACCGCCCGTTCCTACTCTTCGGACAGCGAGATCGCTTGTTTGCGGCAGGATATCATGGGCATGGCAGCCGATCTCCATGGTAAGCTTTGACAAGTTATAACAATCAACAAGATCTTCTTACCAGAATGGAGAAAATGGAATCCAATCATGAAGAGATGGAGAAATCCCTAGACTTTACATCACAATCCATCGAAGATATTCAAAAGAAAAATGCTTCACTTGTCCGATGATTTATCCAAGATGGCGTCCCAAATGAATGAAGCCCAAACTAAAATCATCCAGCTTGAAGAGGCTAATCTACACCTTGAACGCTATTCCGAGGCTTCAATTTAAGATTTGGCGGTATACCGGAAGCCGTTAACGAGAACCCGTCATACCCCTTGAGAAGGTGAGAGAGGTCTTATCCACCAAATTCAACATGGCGGACGTTAAGATAGAGAACGCACATCGGTCTGGTCGCGCTCCCAAACTAGCCTCTGATGTCGCTGAAACCTCGCCATATTCTGGTCAAATTTCTATACCGACCTGAACGTCTTGCGATTTTGAAGCATCCAAATCTTCTCTAAGCAATACTGGTGTGTTTGCATGCAAGATTTGCCAGCCGCCGATCTTGCAAAAGAGATCTATGAGAGACATCATGAAGAGGCATATGACTCAGGGCACAAGGTCGTATTCCGAAACGGCGATCTCTTCATTGATGGGAAAAGGCACCACGTCTGCTAAACCGTCGTCTACATGAACTAATCGTCTTCATGGACAGTTTGGACATTTAGGCCTAGATTAAATTAATAAAATCTCTTGTGATTCTCTTGAATTGCATTCATTCCAATCACATTGCCTCTTTTCATGTCAAATTTAACTTGTATATCTGTGTTTTCATTCTACCTTATGTCTCATTGTAGTGTTTTTGTGTTTACAATCGTCATGGATACGTATACTACCACTGACCTTAAATATGTAAATCTTATGTGAAAGCTTGTCATGCGATGAGGGTTGTTTAGCACTTTCAATTGATTCCCTCCTGTGTATGGCTGGTATTTGTGAATTATGTAACCAACACAATCCGTGTTTTCAACATGCACTGCCGTTCAATCATTTGGGTGACGATCAGATTTCTTCTTGGCCCTTCTTGAATTGAAAACTGATCACAGAATCGATACTCAGAGACTCTCAATATGCGTTTCAATCCCTCATTTTTAACAACCAATTTGGTGGTAATTCGACATTGATCCTGATGCAAACTTTTACTCCAACACAGAATTACTCTTCTGACTACTTGTTTTGTGATCAGTTTAACGAAATGTATAACAAAGATATTAACCAAAGCAACTTCTCTACCTTTCATTTGAATGCAAAGCTTCTACAAAAATTTGATGCCATTGGTGACTATCTTGCTCTTTTGAACTTTGAATTTTCTATCCTTGGTTTTACTGAACTTGGCTGCATAAGGATAGTCCACCATACGAACTTAAAGGTTACAGTTTTCTTGGTAAAGATAGAGCAGTCAAAAGAGGTGAGGAGTTGCTTTGTATGTACATAATTCCTTTCTTTAAAAGAGGATGGTTATCCTCAAACAGCGATATCTGTGAGTCACTTTTCATCGAAATATCTTCCCAGGGCGTAAAATATCATTGTAGGAGTGTTATACAGGTCACCTACGGTCCACGCCGTTGATTTTATTGAATCTTTGATGACCTTTCATTTAATCAATCAGGAAAACAAGCTCACGTTTTTCATGGTGATTTCAACATAGATCTCTTCAATATGAATCGCATCAGAGCCACTCAGGACTTTGTAAATAGTTTGTTCAGCAATTACCAACTTCTATTAATAAACAAACCCACCCGCATCACAGAAACCAGTGCTACTCTTATTGATAAATTATTTCGAATAACACTGATTGCAATATCTCAAGTGGAATCTTGTTTGCTGACATCACTGATCATTTGCCAGTTTTCAAATATCCACATTCAGTACTCATAAAACTCCACTGAGATCCGAACAGTATGTGAGAAGGAAATCAATGCTTGTAATATTGCCTCATTTCGAATGAACGTAGCAAGGTTAACTGAACTATGTGCTATCCAACGAGGACCCTAATGGGGCTTTTGATATGTTCCACTTAATGTTTTCCAAACTTATGATAAGTGTTTTCTGCCAAGAAAGTTAAAGCTAATGTTGTTCGTAAAAACGTGCTGGATGACTGCTGGTTTGATTAAATCTGTCAAATATAAGCATAGATTGTATATTTAAAAAATGCTTAATCACCCTTCAGCGTCTAATAAAAGTAAGTTTATCCTGTATCGCAATCAACTTAATATTTTAATCAAGAAATGTAAAATTGATTACTACACTGACAAATTTAATGATGCCAAGAACAATGTTAAGAAGACCTGAGTATTATCAAACAATTCTTAACAAAACGCTTCTACCAATACGATGTTTAAGAAGATTAACCACAATGGAAGGCTGATTACCAACCCTGAAAAATCGCCACTGGTTTAACAACTACTTCACTCAGCATTGGCCCTTCTTTGAGCAGCCTAATACCTCCAGCCCAACGTAGCCTTTGATCATTATCTTAAGGGCAGTTATATCTGATTCAATGTACCTGTATCCGACTTACCAAAAGGAAATCTGTGACATTGTTAATTCTTTGAAGAATGGTAAGAGCTCAGGATCGATGACATCAGTCCAGATTGCTAAAATCTGTTATTGGGCATGTCAGCCTTCCATTGTGTCATGTCTTTAACTTATCTCTTCCAGAGGTATCTTTCCTGACAAGCTCAAAATATAGGTGACTCCCATCTATAAGAGTGGTGATCATTGTGAACTGGTTAATTATAGACCCATCTCCGTTTGTCAGTTTCTAAAATACTGAAAAGATAGCCTGCATTAGAACCAGTGCCTTTTTAAATAAATTCAACATTTTATTCAATGGTCAATATGGGTTTAGAAGTAACCACTCTACTGACATGGCCTCATTGATATGATCAACAAAATCACTAAAGGTTTTGAGAATAATTTATTTCTGTAGGAATATTTTTAGACCTCTCTAAAGCCTTTGACACGATTAATCATAGCATTCTTTTACATAAATTAAGTTATTATGGTATAAGGGTACTCGTTAAACTGGTTTACAAGCTATTCTCCAACAGAAGTCAGTATACTGAATTGGTTGTTCTAGCTCTGCTACCAACACTGTTACTTGTGGAGTACCCCAGGATCCCTTCTCGGCCCGTTGTTGTTTTCTTTGTATATTAATGATATTTGTTATTCATCTACTTTTTATCTTTTATCTTATTTGCTGATGACACCAATGTTTTTTTTCTGGTGACAATGCTACTCTGGTTTCTATTATTAATACCATCGACATCGAATTGGGTTCCTCTAACTGTCAAGTTAAGATTAATACTGTTCCTATTAAGCAGGTGTCACATACCAAATTTCTTGGTGTTTATATTGATAATAGTCTTACTTGGAAATTTCACATAAAGAGATTGAAAACAAAGTGTCTAAAAGTATTGGTATCATAAGTAGGCTTAAATTTATTCTCCCATGTAATATTTTACGTACTTTGTATTGTTCACTGATTCTTCCATTTGTCTTATTGTAACATTGTATGGGCAAATAACTTTCATTCTAGAGTTGACAAACTAGTGAAGTTACAAAAAAGCTGTCCTATTATCTCCAAGGCTCAGTTTGAGAACACACTAGACCGTTGTTTCGTAAACTTAATCTTCTTACTCTTACTAATATCAACAGCTTCCAACAAGATATTTTCATGTTCAAATTCTCCAATAATTTACTTCCTCCAACTTTGCATAATCTTTTTCAGTTAAATAGGTCTGTTCACAGTCACAATACCCGGTCTTCTTCTAAAGTTCACATTCCACTTGTCAAACCACTCTCTCAACATTTTGTAACGTTCTCTGGCCCTGTAAACTGGAATAGCCTTCCTCTATCACTTTCTGAATGTCAATCACTCGCTCTTTTTAAACACAAACTCAAGTCTTTTAATTCACCAGTCTCCTCAGTAAACCCTTTAATTTTATTTTCTACAGTCATTTTATTATTTTCTCATTAGTTACTTATTGTCTAATTACTTTTGTCAGTCTTAGTACACGTATACACACCTGTCATTGTTGTTTGTTGTACATGTATGTTGTATTATGATGCGTATGTTTTTGTGTGAAGCTGTTACTTGTTTTGTATACAGGCTGTTCTTGACAAGCCTGCTTTTTGGAACGTGCTCCACTTCAGTATGTTCCACTGTACTTTTCTTGATGATGATATCATGTGAAATAAATGTTACTTTGAATTGAATTGAATAAATGAATAGGCAATACACATAAGATGAGTTTTAAAGTTTTTCTTGAAGGAGTAAACAGTTGTACGAATGTACAGAGGCAAATCATTCCAAAGGCGTGGAGCCACAACTTCAAAAAGATCTGTCACCCAAGAATGTTTAGACTTTGTTCAGCCAGCAGAAATTTTGCACTGGAACGTAACTGGCGAGAGGGGCATAACATTTCAACAAGTCGATATATATAATGGACAATCATTCAAAGATTTGAAAACGATAAGCAATATTTTATAAAATACGATATAATATTGGCAGCCAATGCAGATCTTTCATGATAGGGGTGATATGACATGATTTATAGAGTGTCACATACGTGCAGCAGTGTTTGAATCTTTGAGTCGTTGTAGTTGATCCGGGAGGAAGTCCAAAAGCAGTGAATTTGCCATATCAAGACGAGATGTTATGAAGGAATGAAAATGTGTTCTGTTGCATCTTTAAATTAAGATATATATGCTAACTTTCCAATGTTCCTAAGCTGAAATGCTGGGTGAGTAACATTTGAAATATGAGGTTTAAGTGTCATGTTTGCATCAAAATAACTCCAAGGTTCCTTGCTTGAGAAGATTGCACATGGGGTCGCTAATAACAATATTTGGAATAGAAATCTTAGATAGTTGTTGACGAGAACCAAAAAGCACAAATTCAGTTTTATCATCACTGAGTTTTATGAAATTTTCCTTCATCCAAATGCGAATATCATGAATACAGTTTTCAAGGCTACTAATTATAGAGGCACTCTGTTGTTGTGATGTTTTGAAAGCTAGATAAATCTGAGTGTCATCTGCGTAGACGTGATATTTCATGAATATATTACGAATTGGGTAAATTCGTATGTAAATTGAAACCACTGAGGGCCAAGGACAGATCCTTGAGGTACTGAGTAATTCAGACGAAAAGGTTCAGAGACGACATCACGAATACAAACATGTTGAGGTCTTTAGACAAGTATGACTGACACCATTCCAGTGCATGGCATTAATTCCTATATGATGTTTTAAACGTGCAAGTTAAAAATATCATAGTCAACCGTATCGAACGCAGCGCTAAGATCAAGAAGAATTAAGGCATATTTCCATCATCGAGTGCTGTTTCTATTCCATGGTGTGCTTTATAGGCAGATTGAAAGGATCGTATAAATTATTTACATGCATATCATGTGATATTCTACAAGATCAGGATTCTCATCTGCTGTTTTTTTTGGGGATTTGTTATGCACCTTTCAACCAAGCGTCGTCGTCTCGGAAGCTGCCAAACACATGCATCACGAAAGTAGACCAGCTTTTTATCAACAAATTTTATTCCACTGGGCCATAATTTCATCATTTAAAATACGCGTACATCGTGAAATCCATAGAAATAGTCTCATAAACCAGGAATTACCAAATGTCTCGAAAGAGAATTCTCACGCGAATGCAATCCGCTACAATCACGTTTATTCATGGTATAATCGAGGACCTTCCATTGTTCCCCATATTTTGCTCCCTTTGTTCCCTTAGTGTTGTTTAGACATCTCCATTTGCAAACAATAACCGCCAACCGAGGTCCCATTGTTTTCTTTTTGTTATAAATCCTCGGTTTACACCATAACAAAATCATGTGAGCGCTAGACATGCACGTTTCGATGTACATAGTTATGTAGGTCTATGTATTCAAAGCTATAGCATTACACGAACGTATGTTATATACTGACATTGTAACTTCAGAAACAAACTAACCGACGTAGCGATGGCACAATTATTAATCAAGCTAACAAATTATAAAATTCGTTTGAAAAAAATACATGTACATTGACTTAGGGTGGCGTGGACAATTTCTAGCGTGGCGGAATGAACTGCTTTTCGCCGAAGGAGTGGCGGGCCCGCCACGCCTTAATATGCCTGGCGAGAGTTGCTATAATACATGTCATTCAATGTAGTCCATCCATACTTCTCATGATGCATTATGCGTTATCAAAATACACGTTTATTCCTACGATGTTGTACGCTGAAGCTTTGCAAATGATTTGTAATCGATTTCTGAAGACACATTGTTTTCATGCGACCGTTGCGTAAGCGATTCGCATTGCTACAAAAGATGCACGTTATCAATTTTATAAACTGTTCGCATTGTTTAAAACACTATTTTGCAAATAGTGAATATTGCATTTTGCCGTCAAGTCTAAGTCACAAACATCGAGTCCGAGTCCCAAGTCCGAGTCCGAAGGGTCGAGTCCAAGTCTGAGTCATTGTTAATCATGACTCGAGTCCGATTCCGAGTCACCAAAAACGTGACTCGAGTCGGATTTGAGTCGAATCATCAAGTCTGCTGCTGCTTAGTAGCCCTGCTGATAAAATGGTCAAATTGTTTCAAATGGATCAACTTTTAAACGTGTAGGTTGTTGAGGTGGATTCTTTGTAAAGTCTTACTCTAAGCCTGACTTCTGTTGAAACAGCAGAGTGATTCCTCCGTAGTCCGAGTGTTCCCCTGCATCGTACTTGTTGCTCCTTTGACAGTTACATCATTCAGTGAAGGGTAGTAGGGGTCCTCAGAGTATTCATGTTAGGCTTTGCTGGTACTTCACGAAGAACAAAGGGTCCTTCAGAGGACATAATTAACTTAAAAAGTAAATGAAGATTGTTTTATTGATTCATGTTTCCGAGTGTAAAACATGTCAAACAACAATACTCATATCTTATCTCATAGATGTTATCTGAGCTTCCCCCTATTGTAACACAAAGATGGTTTATCTTGTTTACATCATGTTTTTGAACAGTGGTCCATATGCTTTTAGAAACGGGTTGAGAAGTGATAAGTTATTGCTTTAATAAAAATTAAATCAATTATTTATCTCCCGACGCAAGAATTTCACCAACCTATAAGTGATAAGCTGTTGTTTTTTATGTAAGCATTATTGTCATGTTTCCCGCTCTAACTCATACCTGCAAAAAATAGGCAAACTGTGCTGTTCGGAGTCAGTCTTATTTTTCTTTAAAAAGGGGTTGGGATTCTGTGGTACATAGGCGATTTCCAGTGTCATGGGTCCATGTGTATCCCCATCTTATCATTGTCCTACCCCAAGTTTAAGGCCATGACCCATGACTTCCAGTATTCTGTCATGAGAGTTACACACAAGTAAAAAGCACTCGGTCATAGCAGTCTTAAATCCTGGACAATTCGACTCCATGGCCAGTCCTACAAGTAAAATAATATAATACTACGTTTTTTATACACACAGTGTATTTTTCTTCACATTTCTAGTACACGCAAAATTGGTTTTAAAAATAACACCAGTGGTGTTCCCTTTTATTCTTTCATGGTGTTTATATTTAGACATGCTCAATAGAACAACACTGGTGTAATTTTAACACCGCATTTTTGCAGTGTAGTGTTGATGGATCGTGGCATGTTACTACCCACTGGCCATAAGTATTGCAACATCCCCAAAGTTCAGTTTGGAGAACTGTGTTAATAATTTATTTTATTTTATTTACACTACTTAAGATTTCTTGAAAGTGCCTGTGTTTTGAAGTCAATGTTCTTTTACTGTTCTTGCTCGGAAATTATGTAATACACGATCGATGAAATCGATTAAAATGATCATCTCACCTGTTACTTGTAAAGTGCTTTTTTGAGCATGTTGCAATACTTTGGCCAGTGAGTGTATAACCAAAATGATGCAATTTGGTTTTGTTAAAATAACAAATGGTGTCAACCTAATTTTAATGGTGTTCATAGTGAGGTTGCCCAAAATATACTGGTGTAGATTATTATGTGTGCGGGATGGGGAAAGTGGGGGGACCGAGGGGTCAAAGTCGGATGGAAAGACCCGTTAATGATTCACTGTGCGTACCAACACAATCGTCTTATATAAACTGCAAATGATCCACTGGTATGCATAATATATAGCACTACAACTTGTTTCTGTTAACAAGCCCCCCAGAGAAAAATAACTGTATTGTATTATATTTTATTCCGAATTGGGAACAAACCCTTTACCACGGGGGGGGCTACATCATTAGGGCCCACATAGAACAATCATAATAATAATAATAATAGGAAGGGGTGTTTAAGAGAGAATATAATACATTTTGATTTTCTTTAACATAGTAAATAAAATATATATTTCAACGAGTTAATGATAATTCATCTGAAGAGTTTATTAAAAATCCGCCAGTTAAAATGCAAAGCGATCATTTTTGATTAAATCAAGGTGGCACAGTGTGGGGAAATTCTCTGACTAGACTCTAGACCAAAGTATTCCTGTTTCAATAAGCAGCTTGTGTGAAGAGCATCTAAAAGGGGTAAGGAATGACGGTTTATTAACACACAATAATAATACACTATATAGTTTATATACAAAATGCTGTGAGTGGGGCGGGCATTTTCCCCCAGGCCAGGACGACGTGGTATTAAAAATAATAATATAGGTTTTCCCGTCAAATAAAGCCAATTTAAACACATGTCATTCTTTTTTCGCGCGAAATTGAATGTTTCTCAAGGTGGGGGGATTAACCCAAAATTCTTTAGATGCCCCTCAAAATATGTAAGCTTATAAGAAACAAGGAAAAATACTCAAAAATCATTTGAGAGCGTTAACTGTCCAGCCCCTGATGATTTGTTTTGTGAAACACATGGCATCCTGACTTTTGCAGATTGCCGAATACCGTTTGGGGGGGCACCAGTAGGCTTGGGCGATGACACGATAAAATCGAATATCGCGATATTTTTTACTCGATTATGATATCGATAACTTTAAATCATCGAGATATCGGCAGATGCGATGAAAAAAATATCGCGATGAAAATAATTATCGTGAAGAAAAAAAATTTTGCGATTAAACAAAATCATCCATTGTCAGTTGGATCAGAAATTCCATGGTAAAAATTTTGGGATTTTTTTTCAGATTTCGTGAGAAACAAAATCGAACTACTTGTAATAAACCGACTGTTAGATCACAAAGGAGCTGTCTGAAAGGGTGTTGTTTAACAATCCACCGCCGCCACTCAAAGAAATCTATTCTGACTGTGTTTGGGATTGAATAGTGTATTTGATTCAACAATGTGTAGACAATGTTTACGTCTCACTCTATACATGGTGGTTGAGACTCTGGCGCGCGCACCACAGGCGAGTACATTATATCATACATATTTAAATATATGCAGAATATGGCGTTACCTTAAAAATCACTTAAGTCATGAATTAATCAAAGCATGGATCGGCAGTGGCTCGATCAAAGTTGAGGAATAGGACTGTTCTATTATACCATACTGGACTCTAGTGTGACAAAACACATATATGTACCTTGATGAACCATGACGTTTATTTAAAATAGTGTGACTACAATCCACATTTTCTGAAGTGCAAATGAAGTTCACATGGTTTTATTCTCCACGGTACTATATATGAAGGAATAAACCTAGTCACGTGTTTATATTTATGACCAGTCACGTGGAACGCGAATCACGTGAACTCGGGGTGATGATTTGATTGGGACGTACGACGCAGTAACCGTCCTACATAATTATTATGCAAACGATTTACTAATGGCGATGAGTGCGTTTTGACCGTAACCAGAAACATGTTTGGGGTTTGGTCATTGGTTGTGTTTTGAAGTTCGATTGTGCTGCGATGACATCATGGTTCTGACAAAGATAAACCGAACTTTGTGATCGGTTACGCTTAGTTTCAAGATGGTGGATTGTAAAAGTGTTAAAACATGATTAAATGATTGTTCGTATACAGTATATCTTTCAAGTTACTAGCACTCACAAGTAAGTTCTATTTTGAGAAACGTTGATGACTGAACATGTCACAAACTGAAAACAATGTTCTGACGTTCGCATTTTCGCGTAGCTGTGCCGTTTTGTTTCTGGTTAGGGAGCAAAACCCGCCCCATATGTTTCACTCGTGAACGCGCGATTGCACATGTCCTCAGAGCACTGGCAATTTATTGTGACGCTTGTAGATTGGTACATCCCTGTCATTACCGGCTCAAAAGCACTTATGCGTGAAAACACAAATAATCGTGATATTATCGAATATCGCGATAGTGTCTGACAATATATCGTGGATGAAAAAAATCGATATCGCCCAAGCCTAGGCACCAGTATATTTTGTTTAAACACAGTGATAGGAAGCAATGAAGAGAACATCACTTCCACATTTAGTTTGAAGTACTTTCTCATGTTTACCTGTAGAAATTTTAGCATACTATTCCATGACAATCTTTCAATTGCCTTATGAAAGAAAAAATCTGATTAAAAAGCAACATTTATATGAATAAAACAACAGTGTTCCTGTGGGTTTATAAGGATCTAACTGAAGATTTTATTTCATTATTGTAAAAAACCATTTTTATCCTGAATAATATATAAAATTGATATTTGCTTTATCGTAAATAATAATAATGGATTTTTATATAGCGCTTTTGCACTACTATCCCCATCATCAGGTTACTTTAAAAAATATTAACAATTCAGAGCTGCTAAGCAGAGAAAATTACCAGAAACATTTGCTTAGCAGATTTGCTTGTTACCAGCCAAACTTGCATGTAAATGTAGTCTGTTTTATAATGCTTAGTGAAATATTTCCTAATCAAAATTCTCTGCTTAGTAGCTCTGTGAAATTGGCCCTGGATCATTCACAAGCCCCGTTTGCATTCCAATACTTACAGCTGGGGTTGCATTCCAATACTTACAGCTGGGTTGGATTCACACAGGTTGATCAACTTACAGCTGGGGTTGATTCCAATACTACAGGGTTGTTCAATAGGGGTTGATTCCACGTACAGGGTTGATTCAATTTAGGGGTTGATTCCAATACTACAGGGGTTGATTCCAATATGTACAGGGGTTGATTCCAATACTTACAGTGGTTGGATTCAATATTACAGCTGGGGTTGATTCCAATACTACAGGGTTTGATTCCAATAATTACAGGGGTTGATTCCAATACTTACAGCTGGGGTTGGATTCCAATACTTACAGCTGGAGTTGGATTCCAATACTTACAGCTGGGTTGATTCCAATAATTACAGGGTTGGATTACAATACGTACAGGGTTGATTCTAATATTTACAGGGTTGATTCCAATACTTACGGGGTTGCATCCAATATTTACTGGGGTTGATTCCATACTTACAGGGTCTTCAAATTTCAGGTTGACCAATACTAGGGTTGATTCAATTTGGGTGCATTCCAATATTTACAGGGTTGGATTCCAATACTTACAGGGGTCGCATTCCAATATTTACAGGGGTTGGATTCCAATATTTATAAGGGTTGGATTCCAATACTTACAAGGATGCCCGCACACTGTTCATGTTAAATGATTCTTCAAGTCACCATACAGTCGGTCAGGATTAAGACTGTCAACAACAAAAGTAATTTTGTCTAATTATCTTGTTGTACACAATATTTGGGAAAAATGTTACATAGGGCTAATTTATGACTTTAATTGGTCGTCTAAAATGTGACAGCGGTTATTAAAGTAGGGTTTTCAGTTTGCACTGCTTGACCGAAGCCCCCCACACGCACAGCGCATCGCCCGCAACAAAAACATCAATTTTTAATCAAAAAATTTTTTATTTCTTTTACCTGTCGAAATCTTCATGTAATAGCTCATTGGGAAAACTTATAGTCTCAGCTATCCAACAATGTACATAAAATAGCAATCGGAAGTACGTGCGAAAAGGGTAGGTTTTATGAATGAACCACCCCGTCCCGCCCAGCCTTTCGGAAGTGTTCCGAGATCGGGCGCATTCAGCCCGTAAAATTTGCGAGCTCTGCTGAGGGCATCCACTTCGAGCTGTCTCCGCGCCCGAGTCACATTGTGATTGACATGAAAACGGTTTCCTATAAAGTCAAGGCTCCTTTACATACCCATGCTTGCTCGATCTCCACAGCTACTCTACAACAAGTTATGAAGAGATAACAAATTTAACACCTGTTTTCGAGGTCATTTTAAGCTGAAAGGTAACAGTGATGTCTGAATGAATTTTTACACCTCTTTTCTATCATATTGAAAGTTTTGAGCGTAATTGTATTTAGTTTTGAGCGAGAGTGTATTTTTACACCCTCTCAAAAGCTCTTGAGGGAAGAGCACGAACGCTGGGGTGTATCACGTGTGTGTAGGCTGATTCAACGGTTTTGTTGCCATTGGGGATGTCACAGTGTATGGAGAGTCGCATTCATCGAATGCTGTATACTTGATTAAATAAACAGGATTCTCAAAAACTACTCTCGATTTTCGATTTAAAACCATTGTATTTCTTTCATCAAGACCTTTAATTTGATATAACCCCAGAAAACCCTAAAAA
>CM055817.1:50812339-50872230 GCA_029582265.1 Zoroaster sp. YZ-2022
TCGGGCCGGTTGGCTACGCCGGATCTTGTTGAAATAACGTAGGAGTAGGGACCCAACTTATGGGGTCGTAGCGGCCATATAATTACATATTGGTCCGTATTCGCCAATTTATACGGTGATACTGTTAAAACAGCTAGTCACATTATGATATAAATAACCTGAAATAAAACTGGTATACCCAGTCAAATCATCATCCGGCGAGAAAGATCATTTATGTCAATAGAAATGTTTGAGTTGCAGTCAAAATACATAAGTGGTTCACTTGCGTAAGTATAAACTGCCGCAGATATTCTTAAACTATTGGAACGGGGGGGGGGGGGGGTA
Organism: Zoroaster sp. YZ-2022; assembly: GCA_029582265.1. NCBI lineage: Eukaryota > Metazoa > Echinodermata > Asteroidea > Forcipulatida > Zoroasteridae > Zoroaster > Zoroaster sp. YZ-2022. Next base: position 50,812,664 of record CM055817.1, read on the forward strand.
AACATTTTGTTGATTACATGACCCATCGATCTCGTTATGGATTTTTAGGTTCATGTTATTATGCTTTTGTGTTTAAAATAATATTTCCCATTTTTGAGGGGTTTGATTGCAATATGGAACTATTGCTTATGTTACGACCCAAATATTCCGAAAACGCTCGAGGCCTAAAAATAGCCCACTCACTGGAAAATTAGGGTAACAAAATAGTCAAACAGACATGCAAAAATACAAATATCAAATATGTTCAATCAAATTTAATATTAAATAATTACGAAACAAAAATCCATTGACCAGTTGTGTTATAGCATAAGAATTGGATAGAAAAAAATTAAGGTTTGATCTGAGGCGAGCAGCCCAGGCAAAATTACTAATTAGGGTCGGACACCCACTATTCAAATACCTCAAGTCACTCGTCGAAATAAAAGTCAATGTTTATGATTGGTTACCGTAGATTGTTGATCTCCTCAAAAGCACGCGAAATGTGGTGGGAAAAATGGTGGAATGCAACAGGTACAGTTCTCGGTAGGCAGCGGTTGTTCCTCTCCCTCGTACCGTCGTCGCTTCACGCGACCGGTACAGACGAAAAAGGTCAGTCGACCCCTGCTCTGGTGAATTCACACAGTGCCCAAGCCACGAGCCACTGTGTGCGTAAAGTTCGACGCCCCTCTGAAGCCTCAGCTTCGCCTCGTCGGCGAGCAAACTCCCAGAAGAAGACAACCACTGGCGCTGGTAAGTAACAGCTTACTGCATGGTTTCTGCGGCGACGAACTTTACTGGAGGTTTCACGAATTAATTCGTGCAGGAACGGCGTACAAAAAAACTCAAAGTTCAGCAACTAAAACAGCATGCCGTTCCCCAACGTGGGCACACAGAGAAACTTCTCCGTCCACGCTGCTACTCTGCAGACCTCCGCCCCGAAACTCAGGAAATAAAAATGAGGGGCGAGAATTTTGGCAATTCTCACTTATACAGCGAATCCTGAATTCTCGGCATTCCATTGACTCTGCGAATTCCAATGTCCAGTTGTTAGTAGTACATCAAGTGTTGATTTTTAGACAAAAGTGACTGCTCGCCCATACCTAATGGATGTGTGCTCACCCCAGTTAAGTTAGCCAAAATAAAGGTACACTAGGGAATTTAAATAGGAACATTATTACTTATTATGAAAATTTACAAAACACGGATTTCTTTAACCTCTGGATCATGGCACTTATATGTATGACAACATATGTTCCAAGTTTGAAAATTCATGAAAATATGGGAAGCATACTGTACCAACAATTCCTAAAGATTCCCCCTAAAATTGTATCACGCTCCCGCAGTGACCTTTGGCAGTTGTTATGATCTCATCCAATACATTTTGTGGAACTTTACATCCATAAGGCTTTTTAATATCGGCTGAACATTAAAGAAAATACGGAGGGTTCCCCTCCATTCTGAAAACTCCAAAAAGCGCAGACTTGCTGTTATTATTAGTATGCTTAGGGAAACATTGCATTTAACCTGCAGTGGATATTCTATTGGAGAGGTGAACAATTTTCTTAGAAAAAAAACCATGGTACTTGAGTTCCGTAAAGTTACTGCCGTAGATATTCTTCCACTTCGTGTTGAATATTTTCTCTTTAAAACATGAAACTTTAGTTCCGCACTCGTAAAGTACACTCTTTATGACAAGTGTATGTCGCTTGGGAGAAATACCGATATATTAAATCGTTGATATATATGCTAGCTATCAGAAGGTATACCGTTTTCTCTTCATAACATTAAACTGAGTTCCTCAACCGTATATATAACATTTTGTTCATGATGCATTTGCGTTAATACAACATGCAAATTTCCAAGGGGCTCACAATGCGAAACGTTATTATAAGTTTTCCTGGTCAATTTCGGCAAATAAGCAGCCAATTTAAATGCCGCGTCATTCTGTTTCGTGCGACATTGAATGCTGCTCAAAATCATCATTCAATTTCGTTTTATGAGTAGGCAATAGTACTCTTGCGTCATGCGATTTAAACAAAATCATCATCCAATTTAACAGCATTAAGGAGCTTTTGGCGGCGCGTATTTGGTCATTCAAATCCATTGTTGGGCAGGCATTTGTGGAATTTGTGCAACTTAATTGACGCTTTGTTAAAATTCATTCAACTTTAGTTTCCCATAGATTTTTAATGGGAAAATAAGAAACCAGGATAAACAATCATACACACACACTCAAAACAATAAAACAAGTTAATGAAACAGTCCAATAAAAACATAATGTTTCCAAAATACAGAATTAGGCCCAGGTCAGAAAACCAATAGATTCTAATCAGAGAATAAACAAAACAAAGTATGATAAACAAAGGACCGATAGGCACTATATGTATGAGAAACACCCATGAATAAAGAAAACAAAGTTTGAATAAAAGTATAAATATGAAATATGTGCATTACTAAAAAAGAAAACGACGTAGGCCCTATATGCTAAATATAATGCTAAATGAATTCTACGTAGGCCCTATATGCTAAATATAATGCTAAATAAATTCGACGTAGGCCCAATATGCTAAATATAATGCTAAATAAATTCGACGTAGGCCCTATATGCTAAATATAATGCTAAATAAATTCGACGTAGGCCCAATATGCTAAATATAATGCTAAATAAATTCGACGTAGGCCCAATATGCTAAATATAATGCTAAATGAATTCGACGTAGGCCCAATATGCTAAATATAATGCTAAATAAATTCGACGTAGGCCCTGTATGCTAAATATAATGCTAAATGAATTCGACGTAGGCCCAATATGCTAAATATAATGCTAAATGAATTCGACGTGGCCCAATATGCTAAATATAATGCTAAATAAATTCGACGTAGGCCCTGTATGCTAAATATAATGCTAAATGAATTCTACGTAGGCCCAATATGCTAAATATAATGCTAAATAAATTCGACGTAGGCCCAATATGCTAAATATAATGCTAAATAAATTCGACGTAGGCCCAATATGCTAAATATAATGCTAAATGAATTCTACGTAGGCCCAATATGCTAAATATAATGCTAAATGAATTCTACGTAGGCCCAATATGCTAAATATAATGCTAAATGAATTCTATGTAGGCCCTATATGCTAAATATAATGCTAAATGAATTCTACGTAGGCCCTATATGCTAAATATAATGCTAAATGAATTCTACGTAGGCCCAATATGCTAAATATAATGCTAAATGAATTCTATGTAGGCCCTATATGCTAAATATAATGCTAAATGAATTCTACGTAGGCCCTATATGCTAAATATAATGCTAAATGAATTCTATGTAGGCCCAATATGCTAAATATAATGCTAAATGAATTCTATGTAGGCCCAATATGCTAAATATAATCCTAAATGAATTAGCATGCCTGAAATGAAATTGAATGCTTGAATTCATTAATTCGAGACACAGTAGCAATTGGAGAGGCAAAATCGCTTTAATATGAATGTTTGAAAGTGAAATTGGCTGCTTATTTGCCGAAATTTACCAGGAAAATCTATAATTCCCATTTTGCGAAATTGATTGCCTGTATAAAACAAAATTGAAAATGAAACTCGAGTACAAATTCTCATTCAAGACAATGTGGCGAAATTGAATGACGGATGTGCACCACTAAAATGAATGACCCAAATCCAAAATGTAACATCTGAAACAAAAATTGAATGTCTAAATTGAATGTCTAAAATCGCTTTAATATGGACGCAAGAAAACGAATTTGAATGCTAAATTAACGAACTTGGCCGGGAAAACCTTTAGGCCTATACAAAACCACACTTCCAGGCTAGTGGTTTCAACCAAAAAATTAATAATAGTAAATCAGGTAATGAGGCAAAGCCTAGCACTGATAAATCTGGTAAGGGTAAAAAACCTGCATTCAAGAAGTTGTCACCAAGAGTGACCCGGTGTGTGACCACTGTCAAAGGACGAGTCACACTAAATCAAAACCAAACTCAGCCTTTGTACGCAATCTCCTTCAAAAGACATCTTACGAGCTATCATATGCCCCTGTTGGTTGAGATGCTAGTAAGATGCTAGTAGCTTATCGTGACTTCATATAATGAGGGTGAGGGGTCGTCATGTTCATATGGTGGAGCTGACAAGCCAGTTGTCATCCTGCGGGATACTGGGGCGACATAGTCACTGATTTGATTCAACGTATTGCGGGTGGTTATATGCCAGTCCCACTCCATTAGGTCAATTTAAAGAGTGAGTTGGTCACCGGGCCTGTGGCGGTAGGGATTGTTCCTAGTTTGCCGATGAAAGGTGTCAGTTTTCTGCTAGGAAATGAAATTACGGTTGGTAATGTATCAGCATCTCCCATTGTTTATTTCTAATTCTACCGAATCATCGCATAGCATTGAAGGACTTACGCTCCCTCCTATTAGTTCATCACCACCCGACGTAAGCAAATCTAACAGTTTTTGCGACTTCAACAACTGGATGCGGGATCTTCTACATCCCTACTCTCTCACGCATCCACTCGGTCTAAGGGATCTCCTATATCCCCACGACCTTCCCACTCGGAGTCCTGGAGATCTCCTATATATCACTCCAACCGCATTTCTGGTAGATCTCGTATATCTCACTCCAGCCGCGTTTCTAGTAGACATACAGAATCATCTTCATCCTTAAGGCAACCTCCACACCTTCGGTCACAGGACGCGTTCCGCAAGCACACCGTAGTCAACCTTAGCCAACGTACCCTCACCCCTACCAAAACATCGGTACTGTCATTAGGTATGAATTTCGCCCTCACGCCTAAATCCATCCCAATGGAATAGATCCAGTCCGTAGAACCAGCATTAAGACGCCCCGACAAGACAGAAGCAGACGACGTCCGGATGAAGATGAGTGAGGTGTTACGTACAGCCAAGCCAGCGAAGCCCAATCTTTCCAAGGAAGAGCTTTCTGCTCTACGCGACATCAGACGGGACAGCTCCTTCCACATCCTTCTACCTCGGACAAAGACAACGCTACAGTCATCATGGATCAATCGTAGTACACCGCCAAGGTAAGTGACATTTATTATGTGGTTCATACCGCCCCCTCAAGAAGAACCCCATCCCATCCACCGAGAAAACAGTTGCCAGCAAACCCCTTGCCATCCACCGTGCCGATGCCCCTACCATCCATCTCTACCGACACCTCAGATCATCCAGCTCATTCTGCCCCAGATCCACAAAACCGATGTTCCTCTTCTTCCCATCGTCACCTCTAGAGGTTCACCCACTTACAACACAGCCCAACACCTAGCTAAGATCCTCCGACCCTTGGTGGGTCTCACTCAGCTCACTCTACAACCCAGCGACATCTTGGTTAGTTTTGATGTTGTCTCTCTTTTCACCAATGTCCCAACTGAAGAGACATGCCTCCTGGTAAAGGACAGACTTTCCCTTGATGATCACACATCACTCACCCCTGCCCAAATACATGATTTGTTACTAACGCGTGTTTCTTCTAGTTGTTTTAAATTTCAGGGCAAGTTCTACGAGCAGACAGCTGGGACCTCCGTGGGATCTCCTCTATCCCCAGTCCTTGCTGACATTTTCATGGAAGAGTTTGAAAGCTCTTCCCTCCACATCGCCGACCTCCAACCAAACCTGTGGCTCCGCTATGTGGATGACACCTTTGTTGTATGGCCACATGGCAGAGACGCACTTCAGAACTGCCTACAACACCCAGTAAGATCCAGAAAGATCCAACATTAGAATCAACAAGATTGTAGTCTACCACCTACTGCGTCGGATCCTATGTGAAAGCTAGAGCATATAAATCGTCAATTGTGCGTATAGTGTCATTAAGAAAGTCCGTGTTGAACCAAAACTACATTCTTCCTCCTGCAATCCATTATTACAATTCCCTAGCTATTATTCTCATTCATTGCTTACCAAATACGGATTCGTCCACGATACCCGAGCCATCCATGTTACCCGAGCCGTCCAAGTTACCTGAGCCATCCAAGTTACCCCAACCATCAGCAGAATATTCTTCTGTGAATAGAAATTTAAAAAGATGATAATTCCCTCATTAACTCAGTGTACCTTCATGTGATTAATTTCACTGCATTATTGAGTTATTTTGGAACCTTTTGGGTCGATTAAGATATATGTTTAAAAACTGAAGTTTAATTTTAATTATACCGAATCATCACATAGCATCGAAATCCTGTGTTTGTTACACAGCGTATTGTTTTACATATTCACTCCCGTTCAACTACTTCAAAAAGGTACTACAGAAATGCTATGTTATGTGCTCGAGTGAAGGCATTTTATAGAGTCCCGCTGTCTTTTTAACAATGAGCTCTCTCAAGTGTGTCGACACAAACTGGTGGCAAATGCAATGTCAAGTGCAGTATGTACATGTCCGTTAGTGGTACTTTCGGGAGAATTAGAATTAAACTTGAATTACATTATATTTCATTGCGTTTATTCAGGAAATTGTAACCTGGAATTATTTCACGTGTGTGGACGGAATTGCTTTTATTATTGTAATTTGATACTGTCAACAATCAAGGTCAAGTGTGGTGGAAATTATTCATAAATAAAGGTTATGACTCACTGAGTGTAAATATTGAGATAGGGATCGTCTCCCGAATTAACTCAGTGTATCTTCGTAGAAGAAGGTTTCCGCGATACTTTCTACACCGAGGATTTCCAGAAAGTTACGAACCTCACTTCTTCGAGCAGACATGCGTTCATCACCACCCGACGTAAGCAAATCTACAAGTTTTTGCGGTCTAAGGGATCTCCTATATCCCCACGACCTTCCCACTCGGAGTCCTGGAGATCTCCTATATCTCACTCCAACCGCGTTTCTAGTAGATCTTGTATATCTCACTCCAACCGCGTTTCTAGTAGACATACATTATCATCTTTATCCTTAAGGCAACATCCACACCTTTGGTCACAGGACGCGTTCCGCAAGCACACCGTAGTCAACCTTAGCCAACATACCCTCACCCCTACCAAAACATCGGTACTGTCATTAGGTATGAATTTCGCCCTCACGTCTAAATCCATCCCAATAGAATAAATCCAGTCCGTAGAACCAGCCTTAAGACGCCTCGACAAGACAGAAGCAGACGACGTCCGGATGAAGATGAGTGAGGTGTTACGTACAGCCAAGCCAGCGAAGCCCAATCTTTCCAAGGAAGAGCTTTCTGCTCTACGCGACATCAGACGGGACAGCTCCTCCCACATCCTTCTACCTCGGACAAAGACAACGCTACAGTCATCATGGATCAATCGTAGTACACCGCCAAGGTAAGTGACATTTATTATGTGGTTCATACCGCCCCCTCAAGAAGAACCCCATCCCATCCACCGAGAAAACAGTTGCCAGCAAACTCCTTGCCCTCCACCGTGCCGATGCTCCTACCATCTATCTCTACCGACACCTCAGATCATCCAGCTCATTCTGCGCCAGATCCACAAAACCGATGTTCCTCTTCTTCCCATCGTCGCCTCTAGAGGTTCACCCACTTACAACACAGCCCATCACCTAGCTAAGATCCTCCGACCCTTGGTGGGTCTCGCTAAGCACCATGTGTCCAACGCCACTCAGTTGGTTGAGATCACCCGGGGTCTCACTCTACAACCCAGCGACATCTTGGTTAGTTTTGATGTTGCTCCCTTTTCACCAATGTCCCAACTGAAGAGACATGCCTCCTGGTGAAGGACAGACTCGAACAAGACCTTTCCCTTGATGATCACACATCACCCACCCCTGCCCAAATACATGATATGTTACTAACGCGTGTTTCTTCTAGTTGTTTTCAATTTCAGGGCAAGTTCTACGAGCAGACAGCTGGGATCTCCATGGGATCTCCTCTATCCCCAGTCCTTGCTGACATTTTCATGGAAGAGTTTGAAACCACTTCCCTCCACATCGCCGACCTCCAACCGAACCTGTGGCCCCGCTATGTGGATGACACCTTTGTTGTATGGCCACATGGTAGAGAGGCACTTCAGGACGTTCTACAACACCTCAACGAGCAACATCCTAGCATCAAGTTCACGATGGAAGTGGAAGAAGACGACAAGATCTCGCTCCTTGATGATGGTATTTCCAGAAACCCAGACGGCTCCCTACACCACAACGTTTACAGAAAGCCAACCACTCAGACCGTTACCTCAACTAGCGCTCCTTCCATCACCCTAGCATCAAGTCATCGGTCAACCACACCCTCGTGGAACGCGCCTAAAACCTATGCGACCAGAACAGTCTACCCAAGGAACTACGGCACATCAGGACTACAATCCAGCGCAACGGCTACAAACCCAGCAAGATCAACACATCGAAGTCCGTTCCAAACCCCGACCGAAAGGTCTCCCCTAATCTAACCCATTCTACTTGTCTTCGACGTCACATAACCTTCAATGCATCCTCCAACTAGCAGGCATCCAAGTATACCACTCAGCACCAGCCCCAACTCCACACCCACAATTAGACCATTAGACAACCTAGTCATCAAACGGGCTGACAAAGGGTCTGCTGTTGTGGTCATGAACAGAGATGACTACAAAGCCGAGACCATTAGACAACCTAGTCATAAAACGGGCTGACAAAGGGTCTGCTGTTGTGGTCATGAACAGAGATGACTACATAGCCGAGACCATTTAATAGACAACCTAGTCATCAAACGGGCTGGCAAAGGGTCAGAGATGACTACATAGCCGAGACCATTAGACAACCTAGTCATCAAACGGGCTGACAAAGGGTCAGAGATGACTACATAGCCGAGACCATTAGACAACCTAGTCATCAAACGGGCTGACAAAGGGTCTGCTGTTGTGGTCATGAACAGATATGACTACATAGCCGAGACCATTAGACAACCTATTCATCAAACGGGCTGACAAAGGGTCAGATATGACTACATAGCTGAGACCATTAGACAACCTAGTCATCAAACGGGCTGACAAAGGGTCAGAGATGACTACATAGCCGAGACCATTAGACATCCTAGTCATCAAACGGGCTGACAAAGGGTCAGATATGACTACATAGCCGAGACCATTAGACATCCTAGTCATCAAACGGGCTGACAAAGGGTCACAGATGACTACATAGCCGAGACCATTAGACATCCTAGTCATCAAACGGGCTGACAAAGGGTCAGAGATGACTACATAGCCGAGACCATTAGACAACCTAGTCATAAAACGGGCTGACAAAGGGTCTGCTGTTGTGGTCATGAACAGAGATGACTACATAGCCGAGACCATTTAATAGACAACCTAGTCATCAAACGGGCTGGCAAAGGGTCAGAGATGACTACATAGCCGAGACCATTAGACAACCTAGTCATCAAACGGGCTGACAAAGGGTCAGAGATGACTACATAGCCGAGACCATTAGACAACCTAGTCATCAAACGGGCTGACAAAGGGTCTCCTGTTGTGGCCATGAACAGAGCTGACTACATAGCCGAGACTATTAGACAACCTAGTCAATAAACGGGCTGACAAAGGGTCAGAGATGACTACATAGCCAAGACCATTAGACAACCTAGTCATCAAACGGGCTGACAAAGGGTCTGCTGTTGTGGTCATGAACAGAGATGACTACATAGCCGAGACCATTTAATAGACAACCTAGTCATCAAACGGGCTGGCAAAGGGTCAGTGATGACTACATAGCCGAGACCATTAGACAACCTAGTCATCAAACGGGCTGACAAAGGGTCTGCTGTTGTGGCCATGAACAGAGCTGACTACATAGCCGAGACTATTAGACAACCTAGTCAATAAACGGGCTGACAAAGGGTCAGAGATGACTACATAGCCAAGACCATTAGACAACCTAGTCATCAAATGGGCTGACAAAGGGTCAGAGATGACTACATAGCCGAGACCATTAGACAACCTAGTCATCAAACGGGCTGACAAAGGGTCAGAGATGACTACATAGCCGAGACAATTAGACAACCTAGTCATCAAACGGGCTGACAAAGGGTCTGCTGTTGTGGTCATGAACAGAGATGACTACATAGCCGAGACCATTTAATAGACAACCTAGTCATCAAACGGGCTGGCAAAGGGTCAGAGATGACTACATAGCCGAGACCATTAGACAACCTAGTCATCAAACGGGCTGACAAAGGGTCAGAGATGACTACATAGCCGAGACCATTAGACAACCTAGTCATCAAACGGGCTGACAAAGGGTCTCCTGTTGTGGCCATGAACAGAGCTGACTACATAGCCGAGACTATTAGACAACCTAGTCAATAAACGGGCTGACAAAGGGTCAGAGATGACTACATAGCCAAGACCATTAGACAACCTAGTCATCAAACGGGCTGACAAAGGGTCTGCTGTTGTGGTCATGAACAGAGATGACTACATAGACGAGACCATTTAATAGACAACCTAGTCATCAAACGGGCTGGCAAAGGGTCAGAGATGACTACATAGCCGAGACCATTAGACAACCTAGTCATCAAACGGGCTGACAAAGGGTCTGCTGTTGTGGCCATGAACAGAGCTGACTACATAGCCGAGACTATTAGACAACCTAGTCAATAAACGGGCTGACAAAGGGTCAGAGATGACTACATAGCCAAGACCATTAGACAACCTAGTCATCAAATGGGCTGACAAAGGGTCAGAGATGACTACATAGCCGAGACCATTAGACAACCTAGTCATCAAACGGGCTGACAAAGGGTCAGAGATGACTACATAGCCGAGACAATTAGACAACCTAGTCATCAAACGGGCTGACAAAGGGTCTGCTGTTGTGGTCATGAACAGAGATGACTACATAGCCGAGACCATTAGACAACCTATTCATCAAACGGGCTGACAAAGGGTCTCCTGTTGTGGCCATGAACAGAGCTGACTACATAGCCGAGACTATTAGACAACCTAGTCAATAAACGGGCTGACAAAGGGTCAGAGATGACTACATAGGCAAGACCATTAGACAACCAAGTCATCAAACGGGCTGACAAAGGGTCTGCTGTTGTGGTCATGAACAGAGATGACTACATAGCCGAGACCATTTAATAGACAACCTAGTCATCAAACGGGCTGGCAAAGGGTCAGAGATGACTACATAGCCGAGACCATTAGACAACCTAGTCATCAAACGGGCTGACAAAGGGTCTCCTGTTGTGGCCATGAACAGAGCTGACTACATAGCCGAGACTATTAGACAACCTAGTCAATAAACGGGCTGACAAAGGGTCAGAGATGACTACATAGCAGAGACCAATAGACAACCTAGTCATCAAACGGGCTGACAAAGGGTCAGATGTGACTACATATCCGAGACCATTAGACAACGTAGTAACACTGATCGCTATACAGAATGTGATACTGACCCTAGCCACTCCTTCGCAAAGGAAATTTCTGACACCCTCGTCAGAATTCATAATTACTAGCACCAACAGTGACCTTTACCACAGGGTTGCTCTAATTGTACCCGCTCGAGATGCAAAACCTGTTTGTATCTCAAACCTGCTCAGAAGGTGAAAAGAAACAGAACTGGCCTCATCTAAACAATCAGAACTAAATCCCAGTGTGACACACCCAATGTTGAATATGTAATCTCATGTAAAAGATGCGGTATAACAACAAAGACAAAGACAAAATTATGTCTCTGCTTTGCCAACCATGTCTCCTCTGTGAAAACCAGAAATCCATACGCTGTAGCAATCCACTTCAACAGCCCTAATCATAGTATTAAGGATGTTGAACTTATTGTAACTGAAGCCTGTACTAGCAATGACACACATCGCAAACTTAGGGAGCCAAACTGGTTACATCGATTCCACACACTTCAACCGTATGGTCTCAACATCAACACAGATATCAAATAACTCAGCTACCTGCAACTGCCTTGATATGTATTTTTTACCTTTATGTTACCTTATCTTGTATAACATTTATCTCTTTTAGGACAATTATAATCTTGCTAATTACCCCCACACACCAACACCTGAATTTGTATGGTGTTCTTTGGAAGAAGTGATAGCTCTGAGAAGAGCCGGTTGGTACGTTCTCAACGTTTCGGCTAGTCTTATTTTGATTTAGAGGCTTAAATATTAAGCCCCTGGGTAGGGTAGCCTCGCTACAACTAAATTCCCTGCACACACCAAGTATCGCGGAACTCGGCCAGATTAACTCTCGCAAAATCTCTAATAGGTAGTTGGCATAAGTGGACCAACATAGGGGCTGGGTAGCTCAGTTGGTAGAGCACTCGTACGGTATTCGAGAGGTCGCGGGTTCGAGACGGCATCAGCCAATTTTCTTTACTCACTTCCCTTATTATATAATATTTCAGGTCAGTTCCTTCCTATTAATCTACTTTGTGTACAACCACGTAAAATGTTTGTATCCCGTTGTGTGATCCCCGCTACTGCCGTTACCCAGGTTGTTTGAATCTGACCGGGGCATGATCCCTGGCTACTCAGCAGATATGGTTTGGCCTCTGACCTAGCCCCATAGAGCAATAGATAATTGGCATAAGTGGACCGCCCATCAACATACGGGCTGGTTAGCTCAGTTGGTAGAGCACTCGTACGGTATTCGAGAGGTCGCGGGTTCGAGTCCGGCTTCAGCCAATTTTTCTTTGCTCGCTTCCCGTTTATATTGGTATAGGTAGGTATATATAGGTTTATATAGGTAGGAAGGTACCTACCTAAAACTGTGATGTTGAATTGGCACGATCCTGTATTTAGTGCAGTATCATTAACTCTGCATGTCACTGTAGTTGTGCCTACTCCATAGCTGTCGTTTGACATCACAACATTGCTTGCACCATCCTCACATATAATGTTGCTTGCAGAAATGACACCATCAACAACATCAATGGCTGATGGCATTGGTGACCAAGTGACGCTAGCATTGGGCATGCCCGTGTCCACAACCATGGATGGAACAGAGCTCGGACAAGTGACAATTGGAGCTTCATTGTCTGCATTAAAGAAAATAAAACAATGTAACTAAACATCAGATTTAAGTGTCTTATCGGCACCAATCTTCTGCCGAATGCTGATTGTAGGAAAAATTTAATGTGACGTGTTCTACTGAAATCAGAAAGAATTGTGCAGAGTTCGGAACTGAGAAATTGACAAAAAATGTATATAAAACCTTTAATAAAGCAATATAAGGCAATATTATTATTGTGTAATGCCTGTTGCTGGGGAAAATGAAGTAAATTTGTGAGATGTTAATTACTAACATTATAACAAATGAAACTTGTAACTTTAAGGGGCAATAACTCCGATTTGAGTTTTCATAAAGACAAACTTAATTCCGCTTCTACACGTTCAATTAAAACAAGAAAGCTATCATTTTAAAGCTGTAGATCGCTACTTTCATTATCAATAACCAACTCAATCGATCGATTTCTTGCCCAAATGTGTCTGATTTCGGTAGAACACACCACAAATAAGTGGATTGCGGCAGCTATTTTGGGGCAATCTTTTGTAAAAAAAATAAAATAAAAAAATAAATAAATGAATATGTGAAACTTCACTTCGGGATTCCTGAATGCATACTAAGTTTTGGCTATAACACAGACGAACAGACACACATTCACCTATGGCCGTCTGCCAAACCACTGAATTGTAATCTTAAACAGCATTATGTAACAATATCACTTAAGCCCATATCAACAGAGGGCGACATTGAAAGTTATTACTATAAAGAAGGTTGCTTCCACATTGTTCTATGAATCTGCGCGTGACATTAATGATTTATTTTATGACATAGCACTACGCTTTAATAATATAATGGCAGCGGTGTACAAATAACTATTAATTAATCACGCAATTAAAGGCACCTGGCAATAGGTTTTTTATTGATTTAAACAATAAAGTATATGTGTATTAACAATAAACAAATTGTTTGAGTGATTATTTGTCAGGATTTATATGTTTAAAAACAATATGAAGTTGTTTGGAGGGTGACTCCGCCCATCCCTTTTTGTGACGTCATTCGAGGAAGGATTCGCCGCTGATGGAACATCGACCCCCCTCGACGCCCTCGAGAATTGCCTGTGTTTACACACGTGTGGTTTGGTTTGTTATAAAAAGGCATTTTCCGGCATTTTCCCAGCAATGCCGACCAGGTGTATTGCTGCTGGATGCAACAAAACAACTAAAGATGGGGTCAGCCTGCATCTGTTTCCAGCTGATCCCAAATATAGGCGGTTATGGGCAGCGAAAGTCAGGATAACGAGGGCAAAGTGGTCCTGTCCGACGTCGTTTTCAGCGCTATGCAGTGACGCTATGCAGTTTTCGTAGCACTAGCGGCATTGCTGCACCTATATCGTGAAAACTTGCATGCTTCCCCTTGGGCCTTGTTTTACGTTGTCGTTTCATCTGAAACTAGGTTACAGGTTAGGCATACATTTTGTAGGTATGTGTGCTGGCAGTTCATGACAGACTTGACAGTTGTGTATAGACTATAGTGCAATGACCAATGTGTCATTCTGTCAGGTTTGTCAGAGATTAATTACATAATTAATTGATTCGCTTTCTTTGCACTAGCATGACTAGTAGTAGTACAGTAGTCATATATATAATTCTTCATATTGCTTTTTTATTCATTTAAAATATGGAAATGGTTTGAGGCTTGATTGAGGTTTCTCATTGTCGTACTCTCGGATTCGGTGACGCATCGTACCGATCAGGTACCCAGACGTAATGTATGGGGCCAGACTACACATTTTCTCTTCAAATATCCCCGCCTCGAATGACGTCACGAACAGCGCCACCATGTGTCAATGTAAAGGGGTGGCCTATTCTAAAGTCGTAAATACAATAAAACCACTATTTCTGTAACCTTAGTTACTTGTTTATTCACATTCCACTCATAAAAATGTATATATTTATGACAAAAGCTACATTTGGACACAATACCAGTGCCAGGTGCCTTTAACATTATGTTTTCCCGATATATGAGTTTTACCAGCGTTCTCTGCACAACAACACGCTGAAACACATTCCCGAAAATAAAGTCAACATTTAAGGAGAAAAGTATCGATCAATGTTGATGCCGGAAGATGGACTATACAAAAAAGCGTACAACCCTCTATGCTGCTACCCATGCCATGTTTGTTGAACTTTAACTAAGGAGTCGCTTAAGATTTGCTTACATAATCAACAGTTTACCTGTGCATGAATTGGTGGGGTGCCATGGTCGAGCGGTTTAGTGCATCAGATTTGTGTTCTGATGGCTGAGTTGTCAGAGTGTGTGGGTTCGAAGCCTTGCCGCTTGTGTCCTTGAGCAAGACACTTTACCATAATTGCTGCGAGGGCCGAATTGAACCCAGCCACTGGGGATGTACAAGCAAGTGCATGCTAGTGTCGGTCCCAAGCCCGGATAAATGGGAGGGTTGCGTCAGGAAGGGCATCCGGCATAAAACCTATGCCAAATCAAAAAATGCGGATCATGATCCGCTGTGGCGACCCCAAACGGGAGCAGCCGAAAGAGGACAACAACCTGTGTATGAATTGCATTTGTAAACTAAAAACATGTTTTGAGAGTCAAACGCCATTTTAGCCGGTATAATGGATGTCTAATTATACAAAGGCATACAGTCCTAGATAAAGAGTGGATTTATTAGAATATCTGTTTAAACACGTGTGTTACGGACCATAATGTCCGCCATGACAATTATGTCCGCGAACCGATTTAGGCCCATTGTGTCTGGCCCATTACGTCCGCAGTCCCATAAAGTCCGGCACATTACGTCCGCTGGTCCATTATGTCCGCGGGCCCATTAGGTCCGGCCCATTATGTCCGTCGGTCCATTAGAACCGGCCCATTATGTCCGCCGACGCCTATGTAGAATAAGCCTTGGCAAAGGCTGTTGTACTGATTTCTGATCAATTGAGCACACACGGAGAGGGCGCTGTCCCCGGATAGGGTCGACACACTGTATAGCGAGATCAATAACTAAGTCGTTGGTATGGTTATGCCTTGCGACCTCGTATATGTTCGAAATCAATGAACAGCTTTGGATCTTCTGTAACCGAAAGTTTATGTGTAATACATCTGTATATTCCTATTGAAAACCCGATGGAAATTTCTCATGCAAGAATTGTTGGTTTATTTGTTTAAAGGATGGTCAAGCACAGGCATCTAGCTATGACCTCAATAATGACGTATTTGACCTTAACGTACACAATGCAAGCCACACATTTTGTACATGACATTGCAGGGAGCACTTGCTGTGCCAAAAATAACTAATGAGAATAGGTATTTTTGTAAAATTAGTTTGTTTTTATATTAGCATAATGAGGTACGGTTTGAATTTTGGCAAGTACAGAAGGGTCAAGGCGACGATGGCCACTGCACCTATACATAAAGTGTACTTGTGCATATGGATCCATGCATCTATCTTGGGTACACCCTGGTAGCAACGTAGCTTGCCAAATGTTCGTTAAATCAAATTCACTTCATTATTCTTTAAAATGAACTTGTCTGTTATGCTATTTTCCATTTGTTTTCATGGGAACATTGATAATTTCCGCCTAGTATAAAGGGATACAAATAGATGTATACTTCGAGATGAGATATTCCACAAAATAGTTGTCATCAGAAGCTTGAATTAGCAGCCGAAAAAATGATTTATGACGGGACCATGGACCCAAATTCATTCGGTAAATATTAAAACCATGTTTCTCACCATTTTTGTTGGAGAAATGTTTTGTTAAAATGTAAATTAATATTTACAATATTCCGATGAAAAATAAATTGTCCATTAAAATAGCGATAGTTTTCATTAAAATAGCGAACAAGGGATATACATCTTCAAAGTCCAACATATTGAAAGGTGCATTTTCTCCGTCTCCTTCGACGAATTGCCATGATCTTATTGCCAGACCCCTTATAGCAAACAACAAACATGGGATATTCATCGTTTTTAGTCTCCTTTATTTCGACACTGCAGACATAGCCCATTATGTCCGGCCAATGGCTGGATATAATGGGCCCGCAGACATAATAGGCCGGACATAAAGGGCCTGCGGACGTTATGGGCCGTACACAATGGGACTGCTGACGTAATAGGTCTGGTATAATGGGACCGCGGACATAATAGGCTGGACTTAATGGTCCCGCGGACGTAATGGGCCAGACATAATTGGCCTGTGGACGTTATTGGCCGGACATGATGGACCCGCTGACGTAATGGACTGAACATTATAGGCCCGCGGACATAATGGGCCCGTGGACACAATGGGCCGGACTTAATGGGCACACTGACGTAATGGGCCCGCTGACGTAATGTGCCGGACATATTGGCCCGCAGACGTAATGGGATGGACATAATGGGCCCACGAACGTAATAGGCCAAATTATGGTCCGTAACACACGTAATAATAATAATAATAATGTGTGGATTTATATAGCGCACGTATCCACCAACTAAGTGGTGCTCAAGGCGCATTATATTATTATCCCTGCTCATAAGGCTCATAAATCATTCCTGAAACCATCTCAGCTACCTGGGGAGTATACAGCTCAATTGCTGCCATTTCTAGCGCATAGAGAGCAAACCAACTCTGCCTTCACAGGTACCCATTTAACCCCTGGGTGGAGAGAAGCAATTATGATTAAGTGTCTTGCTCAAGGACACAAGTGTCACGTACACATAATAAACGCGTGAATGATATAGCCATGATATAAGGCCGGACTTAATGTGCCCGTAGACGTAATGTGCCGGCATATTGGCCCGCAGACGTAATTGGCCGGACATAATGGGCCCGCGGACGTTATGGGCCGGACATAATGGGCCAGCAAACGTAATAGGCTAGACATAATAGGTCAGCGGACATAATGGGCCGGACCTAATGGGCCCGCGGACGTAATGGGCCCGCAGACGGAATCTGCGGACATAATGGGCCAGATATTATGGGCCCAAATCGATTTTTTTTTTTTTACTTGAATTCAGGGACCTGATGAAAACATCAATAAAGATGAAGAGTGGTCCATAGCAAATAAGTTGCAATAAGACAAAAATGAAAAATGGATCATAAGTAACAAGAACGTAAAAACTTGGTTATCATGTGATTGGTGGTCATGGTGTCCAGGAAACCTAAAAAACTACCCTACCAGAGCCCTACCACCTGACTAGGCGTGCCGTTCACCCACACTTTATGGGCCCGGGCCCCGTAGGCTGTAAATTCGTAGGTCACCATCTCCTAGTCAGGCATTGACCTAGCCTACACTACTCCATAACCACCGGGTGAAACAGTAAAAAGATTGAGATTGAAATGATTTAGGACATCTGATCCATGAGGAAGGTGTTCACATTTGTCTTAAAAACAAACACATCTGGAGAGGTAGGGAAAGCAGACGCTGGAAGGGAGTTCCACAGTCGACTTGTCCTTGGTATATATGAGTTGAGATGAAGTTCTGTTTTTGACAAAGGTATAATGTACGCGGTATGGATGTCCAGTCAGTGAAGATCTGGTAGTTCTTACACTCAGTGCCCAACGGGGTAAAATACCAGCCAGCTCATTGGATGGTTTCAGGAAGATATGACGGTAGAAGACGCAGAGTGATGCAACATTTCTCCTGTGACTCAGTGGAACAATGCCATACTTAAGAGGCTCGTCAATCCTGAGTAAGCAAAGTGCTTTATTCTGCAACCTATCCAGCAGCTTCAAAGATGACGTTCCTGCTCCATTCCAAATTGGAGAAGCATATTCCATAAAAGGACGAATGTAAGCCTTGTAGATGGAGATACGTGCTTGGTGAGGAAGAATGTTTCTAGAACGGCCCAAGATGTAGAGTCGCTTTGCTTTTTTTTTTTTGCAATACCTGTGATGTGTTGAGACCAAGACAGTGTTTTGGTAATGGTGACACCCAGCAGAGTAATATTATCAGTAGGCTGTAGCTCTTTGTTCATGAAGTAGAGTGGGGGATGATTCTGCCTTCTTTTCCTGCTGATGATCATCTCCTCTGTTTTGCTGGCATTGAATGTGACACACCAGCTTTTCGCCCACGCTTCGATTGAGAGCAAATCTCGTTGGAGGCTATTTGCGCATATGATTCTAGCATCAGGATTTTTAATAATGACATGGAGGGTAGAATCATCGGCAAATAAGTGGATATCATTCTCTAGATGCAAAGCCAGGTCATCAATAAACATAAGGAAAAGTACAGAACCGAGAATACTCCCCTGGGGGACTTCAGCAGATACAAGCTTTGCTGAAGATCTAAAGCCATCAAGCACAACAGACTGTTGTCTGTCTGAGAGAAATGAAGCAATCCAACAATGCAGATCTCCTTGAATGCCAAATGAGGAGAGTTTCGCCATAAGACCTTTATGCCACACACGGTCGAAAGCCTTCTTTATGTCAAGCGCAATGACTCTGATTTCTTGCTGAGTGTCCAGTGCATTATTCCACCACTGAGTGATGTAAGAGAGCATATCAACTGTTGACCTCTTCTCCCAAAATCCATATTGGGTATCACAAAGAAGGTTGTACTTGTTAAGATGGCAGTGGATCTTTTCGCATACGATGCGCTCCATGACTTTTGATATTATGGTTAACAGCGATATTGGTCTGTAGTTTGAAGGATCCTGCTTATTGCCCTTCTTGGGTACAGCTACTACATGGGCAGTTTTCCAGTCAGAAGGAACAGTCCTGGTGCCAAATGAAATCTGGAATAACTTTGCGAGGACAGGAGCCAGTTCAGGTGCACAGTGCTTCAGCACAGTTGAAGATATTCCATCAGGGCCATTGGCTTTGGATGTATCGAGAGTTCGAAGCTTTTTTCAAACATCTTTTGGACGGAATTTGAGAGAGGAGAGAACTACATTGTTTTTTTTTTGTTTTTTTTTCAGTTTTGGAGGAGTTTTCCCACCATCATCAAGCTTGGCATTGGCAGCAAACATGCCGTTGAGCACCTCAGCCTTCTCACTAGCCGTGTTGTAGGTATGACCATCGCATCTGAGAGGGGGGATGGCAGAGGTTTTGTTGCTGTCAGTTACTGATTTCACAAGTTTCCACCACTGTTTGTTATCTGATTTCTTGAGTTCTTGCTCAAGATGTTGTGAAAACTGTAGACGAGCTCGACGCAGGGTACGCTGACATGCAGATTTAGATTGCATGTACAAGGTCCATGAGTCCATTGTTCGTCGTTTTTGCCATTTTTGTAAGCTTTCTGTTTGTCCTGAACTGCCTCTCTACAGTTATCGTTAAACCAGGGTTTATCAGAGTAGCGGTGGCTAGACTGCTTTGATGGCACATAGAAGTCCATGGCATCAACTAGGTTTTCTTTTACACAAGACCATGCTGAATCTGCACTGTGTCCCTTTGTGAGCGATGTCCACTTGACATTAGCCAGGAAAGACCGCATACCATCCCAGTCTGCTTTATCATAGAGCCAAACTTTACGTTTGCCTGCCTTGCTGGGTGTTGGGAGTCTGTAATTGGCCACAGTTGAGATAACACTGTGGTCAGAAGATCCCAGAGGGGCACCGACAGTAACAATATGGTTGTCAGGAGAAGTGGTAAGAAAAAGATCTAATGTTGAACAGGCACCATCCTTGCCAGTCCTTGTTGGTAGATCTACAAGTTGATGAAGGTTGTTGCGGACATTATGTTCCGTAACACACGTACACATAATATACGCGTGAATTATATAGCTAAGATGTTGTTTATTCATAACTTACCTTGTTGTGACATGATGACAAAGAATCCTTGTGCTATGAGAACACCAAAGATGAGACCCAAGTAACCCATGGTTTCTGGTTTCTCGTTCCACTTTCCTTCCTTGATGTCAGAGAAGGTTTAAAAGGTGAACGTCTATCTGAAATACAAACAAAGTAAAACTATAACATAATGTTGTGCTTGAAGTAAAAACATTAATTTCCTCAACTCTGAGAGTTTCTATCACGTTATTATGCTTAGGCGTTATTTCAGCATGGGCATTTACAGGGGCGGATTCAGGATTCATGAAAAAGCTCTTAACGGGTGGTCTGAGGGTCCATCCGACGTTTTCCCGGCATCTCCATTAGCCGTGCAAAGATTCTTGTTTCTTGGGAAGGCGCACTGAAAAAAAGACGCTTGAAAATTTCTGCTCTGCGAAAAAGAAGAGGGCGCGCCCGGTGTGCCCCCCCCCCCTAAATCTGCCACTGATTTAACATGGTGGTTTGACTGTAGTGTGGAACTTTTAATTTCCTATAAAAATTAACAAATATTTTGTTGTGAATCCACAGTATATACAAAGGTAAGTAACATTTATATGTGTACCTTTCTTATTGGTACAACGAATAAGTAACAATATCAAAGATTGGTTATAAAACGTCATTATGTGCATTCACACTGAATAAAACAAAATAAATTACAACAAAAACAAAATAAATCTGACCAGTGAAAGATTTAGCTTTTAGATATCAAACTTTTCTGTAAATCATTGAAATAATATAAGATGTTCATCCTATATACAGTACGTTTGTGTACAATAATTGCTGCTCATTGAAATATTGTGGTCTGATGTACTATCAATTAAAAGTCTAATAACATATTGATTAAATCAAAATCTAAAGGCAGAAAAAAGGTAATTAAAAATAATTATACACTGACCAGAGTGATATAATTCAAATGTTGTAATTTGTTCGCAATTAGGATTAGATCGATTTAGCCAAGCAGGTTGATCAATAAAACTAAGGACTCCTACAATTTCACCATGGGTTGGTGCTAGGATTATTGTAGACTGATATAACACTGCAATCACCATTGTCTGCGTTCAGTCACCGGCCCATCTTCAATAATGTTTTAAATGTCACGTGTGTAATGTTAACTGGACGACAACGCCGATAAGTAACAGTCCACTTATTCAATACAAATGAATATGAATATTTATGCAATACTAAGTTTGACTATTAATAAACAGTAAATGCAGACATTGTGATTGCATTGACATGGTTTGAATGGAACACTCACCACGTATACCCTACCATATGTGCATTCGAATGTTTTATTATTATTTTTTTTTTTAACTTCCTGTTTCGATCGGAAGCAAAGGTCACGATAAATACACGTCTGTGAGAAAGTGTTCACAATTTGTTTTTCCATTTTTGGTTCAGGTAAATATAGCCAGGGTTTTCAGATGTGTTTTTGTTTTGTTTGTTTGTTTGTTGGGGTGTTTTTTTATTATTTTGTTTTAATTTTGTTTTTACAGTGTATAGTATCAATCCGATCTGAGCTTTGCAAAAAGATTAAAAATGCTGGATGTGATTTCTGGTGGAAACTAATAAACAAAGAATATTAATTCTAACAATTTAAACCGTAACCGTGCCCGAACACATAAACATACCGACGCGCAGGTCCAATGTGACACGCACGAAGACCAGAAACCAGATACATGTTTTCTAGAAGTAAATTTTGATTCCAAGTAAATGTAGCAAAGTAACTTATAGACAATGGGTTGTAATGTCATTGCAAAGAACATCAACCCATACCCGTGTTAAGCAATGTATCAGTGTATACAGCACGTACAGAAACCCATACCCGTGTTAAGCAATGTATCAGTGTATACAGCACATACAGAACCTATACCCGTGTTAAGCAATGTATCAGTGTATACAGCACGTACAGAACCCATACCCGTGTTAAGCAATGTATCAGTGTATACAGCACGTACAGCAACCCATACCCGTGTTAAGCAATGTATCAGTGTATACAGCACGTACAGCAACCCATACCCGTGTTAAGCAATGTATCAGTGTATACAGCACGTACAGAACCCATACCCGTGTTAAGCAATGTATCAGTGTATATGGCACGTACATTACTCAGTGCATGGATCCACTGTGTACATGATCCTAGTAGTGCATATAGCCAGTAGCGGAACAAGTTACCGCCGGGCCGGGGGGCAGAGCGCACGGTCGGGCCCCCCCCCCCCAGGCATCATTCCCTAACCACACGTGATTTCCGTTGCCTTGTGAGCTGTCAAAGCATGCCTATTTCGGGTGAAGTCACCTTAAAATTAATAAATATGCTTCTGTCTAAAATGCTTGTGGAATTGACAAGTGTGGACTACAACTTCAAAAGACAAATGAGCTCTCCCCCCTCTCTCGTACGCGCACTGGCACACACACACGCATCTAGCAATCATAGGCCTGAATCAAAACTGAATAAAATGATGATATAACAGCAAAATAAGAAAATACATGGCAAAAATAGCATTTATCATCAATATTTTAGACTTAGAGAGACCCGTCATGATTACACTTCATGTTTTCAGGGGAGCTCAAAATAAAGAAAGGGCCCGGTTGATTTGTGTAAGTTCCAGCTCGGGCCCGGTCCTCCAACCACCCCCACCCCCCACCTGACGGTCCGCCACTGCATATAGCTGCTATGCATTAGGCGTAGACACAGCACAATCTCTCTACATCTTCGTGTTTCACACCAAGTTCCAGCTCGGGCCCGGTCCCCCAACCACCCCCACCCCCCCACCCCCCCCCCCCTCCACCAGAATGTTAAAAAAAAAAAAAAATTATTTATTTTTTCTTTGGGGAGGGGGGTCCGGGCCCCCCCCCTCCGGGCCGGGGGACGGCTGCCCCCCCAGCCCCCCCTGACGGTCCGCCACTGCATATAGCTGCTATGCATTAGGCATAGACACAGCACAATCTCTCTACATCTTCGTGTTTCACACCAAGTCCAATCACCTATATGCACTGTACACAGATATCACTCTATACGCCAAGCATTAGACATTATAGACACAGCACAATCTCTCCACATCTTCGTGTTTCACACCAAGTCCAAACACCTATATGCATTGTACACAGATATCATATTACACACCAAGCATTAGACATTATAGACACAGCACAATCTCTCCACATCTTCGTGTTTCACACCAAGTCCAAACACCTATATGCATTGTACACAGATATCACTTTACACACCAAGTATTAGACATTATAGACACAGCACAATCTCTCCACATCTTCGTGTTTCACACCAAGTCCAAACACCCAGTAGCGGAACAAGTTACCGCCGGGCCGGGGGGCAGAGCGCACGGGGGCCCCCCCCCCCCCCCCCTAGGCATCATTCCCTAACCACGCGTGATTTCCGTTGCCTTGTGAGCTGTCAAAGCATGCCTATTTCGGGTGAAGTCACCTTAAAATTAATAAATATGCTTCTGTCTAAAATGCTTGTGGAATTGACAAGTGTGGACTACAACTTCAAAAGACAAATGAGCTCTCCACTCCCCCCTCTCTCGTACGCGCACTGGCACACACACACCAGCACAAAATTGTGACATTAGCGCGCACCTCGAAGCATTTATCATCAATATTTTAGACTTAGAGAGACCCGTCATGATTACACTTCATGTTTTCAGGGGAGCTCAAAATAAAGAAAGGGCCCGGTTGATTTGTGTAAGTTCCAGCTCGGGCCCGGCCCCCAACCACCCCCACCCCCCCCCCCACCCCCACCCCACCCCACTCCACCAGAATGTAAAAAAATAAAAAATAAATAAAAAATAAAAAATTCTTTGGGGAGGGGTCCGGGCCCCCCCCCCCCTCCGGGCCGGGGGACGGCTGCCCCCCCAGCCCCCCCTGACGGTCCGCCACTGCAAACACCTATATGCATTGTACACAGATATCACTTTACACACCAAGCATTAGACATTATAGACACAGCACAATCTCTCCACATCTTCGTGTTTCACACCAAGTCCAAACACCTATATGCATTGTACACAGATATCACTTTCCACACCAAACCTCCCGTTTTAAACACTCTATCAGTGTATACAGCATGTAAGTTACTCAGCACAATGATCCTTTGTGTCGACTGTGTAATAGGCATACATTATACCATATGATTATACACACTGGCCGCGTTTACACTAGATCCGGCAAGGGCGATCAACGGAGGATCAGATCCTGCAAGGGCGATCAAACTGATCGCGGACGCGTTCACACTTGAGTCTGATCGTGCATTGATCCCCCTAGCCCGACCGTCGGTTCAACGGAAGTTCCACACTGCTCGTGTGACAGGTCAACTGAGCAAGGTCATTGATTGTGCGCACACGCAGGCACACGCGTTGCCCGGGGTGATGCATTCGACCACATTCGACCCCGTACAACAGCAGCAGCAGCAGCTTCGGCCATGTCGTACAAGAAATAACGTAAACAACCACCAACAACACTAAACCTTAAGTGTACTATAATACTGCGACAAGAAAATACAAAATATGGATATACAAAATGATTTTCAAATACTAATGAAAACCGTGGTATTATGATAAAAAAACACGAAAGCCTGATGAGAAGGAAACTGGTCGATGCATAGAGGTAGAAATGGTCGAACGTGGTTCGTCACGCACGGTTGTTGCATGCAGAACAGGGATGCAAATGCCAAGTACCATTCAAATCGTGTAATGTTCTTTTGTGCACAGAAATGCTGTGTTACGATGTTGGAACCAGTGTAATAAGGGACGCTCTCATTGCATAACCAACACTGGTTGTTTACAAGCTTCGCGGTTTATTTTTTCAACTCGCGCTCAGTCTGTTTGATTAGACCGGAAGTCGGTGGGTCAAATTGCGGGTCTGATCCTGCGTTGCGTTCACACACTACGTTTTTGATCCACCTTGCAGGATCAGATCCTCCTGATCCCGCAATAAAGGGGGATCAAAAAGGAGGATCAGATCCTGATCGCTCTTGCGTTCACACTAGCTGTTGATCGCCCTTTGATCGCCCTTGCAGGATCTGATCCTCCTTTGATCGCCCTTGCCGGATCAAGTGTGAACGCGGTCACTATGTATCTTTGCACATAGCAATTTCCCCAGATCTCTGTGTTTTAAGTCCAAACACCTATGAACTGTAACATGACTACACACATGCGCTATATCACTGTGAACATAAAGTGACCTCACTATATTCAAGTCCATAGCTGCGCTGCGATCCCAGCTACGATCTCGTAAGACAACAGCCTTGGACATTCAGAGTGAGTTATTTACACCTAAATCCCAAGCCAAGAGAATGGCACACGAATGCACAGTCATCACTATGGGAATCCGATATTCCCATAAATGTTCAGCCCCAAAAAACGATAAAAGGCAGGCTGAGCAAGCTAGCTATTCGGTTATTATTCCTGGAGAAGACTCCAGCAGGAACAGACCCCTGGTTTGTGGCCAAGCACACTCATCAGTACACTAATTTAGACTACTAAGACCACTCTCACACTCTCCATATCACAACCACTAGACCGGTTGTAATGTCCAGATATGACCCTATCACCTCTGCCAGTCTAAACATATATTTTGCTCATTTGCAGTTCTTAGTGAATAATAATAGTTCTTGTACATAAGTGTCAATTTCCATGCATGATAAGTATCTGTCTCGTCTTCTAAATAGTTATTTGTTGGTCCCCCTGGGATTGCAACAGTATTAAAAGTTAGAAGTAAAGGACCCCAGGTAATGATATTGGACCATTTTTACATAATCCCTCAAATGTATGGACCTCAGATCTGTTTTAAGATTTGTTTCAGTTCATACAAATTATGATAATGAGCTTGGCACATGAATTTGGTCACTATTTATTTTCGGTGCACCCATAAACGTTTGGTAATCTCTCAGATTAGTCAAATTTACATTACCTAAAAGGGCATGAATCCAATGCTGCTCTTTATGAACTTAAAAACTACATTAGTGGTGTTCATATTGGGCAAGAAAGTTGAAACCATTGATGTTATTTTAACAACCCAGTTTTTGCAGAAAGTAAACATTTTTACAAAATAATGAAATTTTATAATAATTTTATTAGTTTTCCAACTTTAGAAGCAAATTAGCCTTGGATGACTTTAGGCCTAGGCGTAAACATGTAAAGAGTAAATACACTGACAAATATATTTACTCAACCTTACTTAACCTTACTCAACGTTGAAATATTTCGAAATATAAAGAAGAAATAAACAAATCTCAGAAGTCTACGCTATTAAAACTGAACTGTACTGTAACGCAAATGGAACTATGGCTTGCGCAAGGCGAGCGCGAGCGGGCGCATTCACCACTACCCACTGTTCGTACTGAAGAGTGCGGTAGAGCATTTCGTGCCGTGAGCATGCAGTGTGCGCACGGCCAACGAACGTCAGTTGCTGGTTGGATCAGATTGTCAGGGACGAACGTGCAAGTGCTTGCTCCAGAGTACAGGAGACTACAGTAAGTGTGTGCTACCTCGAATCGAGCATGGGACAATGGGAATAGCCGGAAATAAAGTACGGAGTGGGACCACGGTGTGAAACCAAGTGAGGAACTAGGGTTAGTTTCTGATCCGTAAGGCACTCGTAGCCTGGAGGCTACAAGCAGAGAGGATCCAAGCCGGGGCACACCAGTAGCTGGCAGGCTAGTTGGGGCAAGGGCGCTGCATGAGGCTGCACTACAGAATAGCGCTAGGTTCAGGTTGCGCGAGAGGCTGGGGTACTGGGTTAAGTGAAGGACAAAATGAATCACTACGTGAACCTTTGTTGTCACGTAGTGATTCATTTACTAATAAACAGGCTATATCGTAATTCCTTATACATTTTTGTCCTGTCCATGGTCTGTTCCTGTGTCTGTGTTTTTTGGTACATTTCGCCCAACGGGCCTGCATCACCGGTCTTGGTTCTTCTTAAAGGAGTACCGTACTCAATTGGGTGACCACCAATGAATAATCAGTCCGGGGTCTTTGGTAAATCCGTCACAATATAAATACCCTGGAAGAATCAATATTAACATCACAGTTGTTGTTTGTATACCCCCAGTGTAGGTATCATAGGTTTTCTCTGCGAATTTCAAACCTTTTTCATTCAATTTAATACCCGACCCAGTTGAAGAATGAATGTTCCTTTACATCATCATTCAATCAGCAAAAAGATACATTTAAATTCATAAGTTGAACATTCTATCGTCATTCTAGTGTCACTATGTTCATTAAATGTCATCAGAACCAGTTGCAAACTGTTGATCATGAATTCAGTTTTGATAAATTGGCCTTCATTTGTCACCATTTTACATTCAATTTTCAGGCACGGATATGAATTTTAAGACAGATTCCTTTCATAACTGTCTAAATAAAGCACCCGCAAGAAACAAACAAACAAACAATCAAAAAATAGCAAACTATTGAAAAGGAAACAAAGCAAAACTTAATGGAAATGAAAAATAATGACGTGGAAATATTGCAAAGGGAAACATTTTGTTTTACGCAAGATGACCCTGTAGGGAAACTCAGATTCTTATTTGGTACTTTTAGTTGTTTGACATTGGAAGAAAAATCACGAAATTGGATAGCGACACAAAAGAAGTTTCGAAAATTAGGCGCATTTAATTGAATACCCTGAAAATTAAATTGAATGCCCATAAATGAAGGCCAAAATAAAAAATAAAAAATCAATCGCGAAAAGGTGTGAATAATACAATATCAGGATGAGTCAACTGAAGTCATGAATGCAAAACAAAAAATAGAACTAACTAAACCCAGTTGTGAATGACAGGAAAGATATAATGTCTATATGTAAATTAAATTGAACGCAACAATATAAAAACACTGATTTGATCGGATCAGAAAAAACGGAGTCAATTTGAACGTTCTTTAACGAAAATTAACCCAAATTTGTTTTTTTTTAATTGAAATTTGCCGGGAAATATCTATATTAGATTTAGTATCCTTTTAGTATCAATATGGGTTGAATGCTATCAAAAACAAGGTTACACGAATGAAACATGCGTGAGACGCTGTCCTGTGAGGAAACACGCACAGGCAACAGGCGCAGGTTCGGGTAGTGTAACGGCGCGGGCGACGGCCGCCGCATGGCAGAAACAATCGGGACAAATGCGGAAACGACGACGTCCGGGGATTTCGAAGGGCAGCGAAGAGCTAGAGCCGGTGAACCCTTAGGTTATAGTTTGTATACCGACAGTGTAGGTAATATTAGGTATCCTTCATCAATATGGATTGATTGCTATCAAAACAAGCTAATAGGTTGTATATACATTTGGTAACATGTGAGTAAATTATCAGTTATTGATTAGAATCAATGAGGTTTATACACAAATCAACATGTTTTGTTGCGTCTAATGGAAGGTACAGCATTGGTATTTGGCAACGTACGTTTAGTTCAACCCTCTAGTTTATTTTGTTGTGTCTAATGGAAGGTACAGCATTGGTATTTGGCAACGTACGTTTAGTTCATCCCTCTAGTTTATTTTGTTGTGTCTAATGGAAGGTATTTGGCAACGTACGTTTAGTTCAACCCTCTAGTTTATTTTGTTGCGTCTAATGGAAGGTACAGCATTGGTATTTGGCAACGTACGTTTAGTTCAACCCTCCAGTTTATTTTGTTGTGTCTAATGGAAGGTATTTGGCAACGTACGTTTAGTTCAACCCTCTAGTTTATTTTGTTGTGTCTAATGGAAGGTACAGCATTGGTATTTGGCAACGTACGTTTAGTTCAACCCTCTAGTTTATTTTGTTGTGTCTAATGGAAGGTACAGCATTGGTATTTGGCAACGTACGTTTAGTTCAACCCTCTAGTTTATTTTGTTGTGTCTAATGGAAGGTACAGCATTGGTGTTGGCAACGTACGTTTAGTTCAACCCTCTAGTTTATTTTGTTGTGTCTAATGGAAGGTACAGCATTGGTATTTGGCAATGTACGTTTAGTTCAACCCTCTAGTTTTCAAGAAATATATCATAAAATTAACTTGTAAACATTTCAAAAAGTTTCCGGACAGCAACAATTTAAAAATTCGACTTCAAATCCTTGTTTGCCTAATATGCACTGGGAATAAATTGTCCACCTTTACACCAAGTATAATTGTATATAATTATTTGTTGATAATCTGGTAATTACTAATGTTGTACCTTTGACGACAAAATTGTGAAAATTCATTCATATTTTGTATATTCATTGTAAGTTGAATTTTGTGTCTCAAATACATTCCGATCTATGTAGGCCTACTTATTTACTTATTATAACGTAGGAACTGTTCGTTTTTTATACACATTTCACATTTTGTTTTGTTTAGAAATGACAACAGGTCAGTCAGAATGACAACAGGTGTTTCATACCATGTTAAAACCAAATAAACTTAGTTGTAATACACGTGGGCGGATCCATAACATTTTAGGGGGGGGGCTGAGAATCAAAAACAATTATTTTTCAGTACTACAAAAATTACAATGAAATAATCAAAGGGAGAGAAAACAAAGCACACTGTGGGAATGGGAGTGCGTTCTCCCCTCCCCCTCTCTCTTTCTCTCCCTTTTTTACTTTTCTTTCTTTTTATTTTTTTATTTTTTTAAACGATTTTAGGGGGGCTACAGCCCCCTTAGCCCCCCCCCCCCTGGATCCGCCAATGCGTATATATAATAATTCACAATTTCTACAAGAGTGATGTTAATATTGGACAGCTTTTCCAATATGAACACCAACTTTCAAACTCTGAACTGGACAATATTGAGTCATGGGAAGTAGCCGCCATTACGTTTAAATGCAAAACTTATATTTTGTCCGAAAAGCCTCATTTTTAAAACGTTTTTCAGAATTTGTTTGTTCAATATATTAATTTATGTCATCAATAGTACCATGGATATTATTATATCTGCCTTTATTGTACTTTTGGTAAAACATTGTTGTTTGTATTGAAGACAACATTTGTGCCAAATTTCATGACCAACGGATAAAAATGAAGGACGTTATGAGAACGAAAAAAGCCCAGGCTTGATAGGGTTAAGTAGGCTAGAACTCTTATATTTGGTTTTGCCCATACACAGACTTTAATAATCTGTCGTATTTTAACAAGTATTATACATGTCTTCGTGCAAGGTGAACTGTATTATGAACTGTATTATGTATGCACTAACTGAATAGAAACAACGTCATTCATGGTAAGATATAATAATTATACACTTGTAGATGTATTAAGTATGTTGTACATTAAACATGTACAGTGTAGGATGTACGTAATATACATGTACATGTACATGTACCATCACACAGCATACACATTGAATACAACATTCATCACGCTGTAGCGTACACACATACAGTGAGAAATCGTCCGTGATGTTCTTAATATGTATAAGAAACTCAACGTCATCAAATCATACGTCTGCGTGATTGACTGAAATGGAGCATAGGAACCATCTACTATATAACAAAAAAACATAGCGGGCGGGCGAATCAAGGGGGAGATGGCCCTAAAACCTGTTTTTTTTCTTTCAAAAATCGTTGTCGATTAGGTTGCGAAATTAAAAGATGAGGGGCTACTCGCATCTGCATCTCAAACGTACTTCCTAAACGTGGTCTTGAAAACGAATCATATTGAATCAGAGAGCGCCTAAAATCGAAACATTTCTGGGACACTTATGCAGACCCAAGACTCCCCGCCGTGAATAGCTCCATCCAGCATTTGATCCCTAGAATTGGATGGGAAAAGAGGGCACATAGCCCACTTTTAAGTAGTAATCGAAGCCCACGTTGTGATACACTCGATTATTGACATAGTAGCCCAAGGTTTATGAAATATAATTTAATAGGATTTACTATAAAAAAAAATTAATTTTTTTTTTTTAAATGTAATAAATAAATAAAAACGTTCTACACAAATAAAATTTAGTACTGAGTCAGAAAGGCATTGCAGGTTTACTTTCTCTGATGCTAAACAAAATTAATGCATCAATAACCGAAATAAATTCAAATTAAACAAAAATAAAATTAAAAATTAAAACATTCGACATATTTCTTTTGGTACTGAGAATCGTTTATCCAAAAAAATCGTATTACCAATGTGCCCCTATGGCATTTTGTATAAAATTTCCAAAATACTTTGTCTGATCACGCACAAAATTTTCTGAATTTTCCTAACTATTCTTTGGGACCCCCTCACGCGAAAATAAACGATAATGGCAACCTTTTTTTTGAACAGGTCCAATGAAATTTACATTTTTTAAAATAGATTTGTGATATTGTAAGACATTTATCACGTGGTTTTAGGTTTGTTGTCAACTTTCAAACTCTGAAATGAAAAATATTGAGCCATGTAACCACTTCCAATGTATTCTGGGAATCTAATATGGCCGCCATTACGTTTAAATGCAATAATTAAAATTTTGTCCAAAAATTTTTAACAGTTTTTATGTCATGGATATTATTATATCTGCCTTTATTGTACCTTTGGTAGATGAAACCCAAATTTTGGGTCAAAACTTTTAAAATTATGTGATTGGAACAACATTTCCCAAAATATTTGTTGATTGTATTGAAGACAACATTTGTGCAAAATGTCATCGCAAACGGATAACAATTACGTTATGAGAACGAAGGCTTGATAGGGTTAAGTAGGTTAGAACTCTTTTATTGAATTTGCCCTTACATTGTATACTAATGAACTAATAATCTGTCCTATTTTAACAAGTATTATACATGTCTTCGTGCAGAGTCATTATAGTCTCCTGATCTTTGTATGCACTGTATTATACATGCACTGACTGAATAGAACCATTTGGTCCTCCATGGTAATACATAATATACACATCTAGATGTGTGTGGACTATGTACATGTACAACATACAAATTGAATAATTATAACATTCATAGCACTGTACAAAAGTGAGTAGCGTATACACATATGCAGTGAGAAATCGTCAGTGATGTACTTAATATGTATGAGTAAATATCGTTATGAATATGTATGAAGAAACTCAAGTCATCGAATGATACGTGTGTGTGATTGCCTGAAATGGAGCATATAGTATGACTATCTAATTTAGAGCAAAAACATCCCTGATTGGGCGAATCAAAGGAGCGATGGCCCCAAAACACTTTATTTATTTATTTAATTATTATTTTGTTTTTACAAAGTCGCCCCCTCACAATCGATTAAATTGCAAAATTTAAATATGAAGGCCTACTCACATCTGCATCATAAGCCAGAATACTTCCCAAACGTGGTCCTGAAAACGAGTCATATTGAATCAAAGGGCGCCTAGAATTGTTATTCCAGGACCCTTACACGGACCAAGACTCCCTGCCGTGAATAGCCCCATCCAGCATTTGACCCGTAGAATTGGGTTCTACAAATTAAATTTAGTACTGAATCGGAAAGGCACTGCATGTTTACTTTCCCTAATGCTAACCAAAAGTAATACATTAATAAACGAAATAGGATTCAAATTAAACAAAGAAAACTTTGTAAACAGAAATTCATTCAAATTCACAAGTGCCACATTTCTTGCTAATGATATTACGACCTTTCGTATGTTTCATTGAATGTCATATTATATGGGCTGTATTATTTACACGATCATGAAAATGATAATGACAACTAGAATATGCACTCATGTTTTATTGCGGTCCATAATATTGTAAACAGAAATTCATTTAAATTCAAATAAAATAAAAAATTTAAAAATATTTAAAATCTAAAAATTAAATTTAGTACTTTTAAGTAGTGATTGAAGCCCATGTGTTTAGCCCAATGTTTATGAAATTTAATTTAATAGGATTTGCAAAAAAAAAATTAAAATAAAATAAAATAAAAATATTTTAAAAATCAAAAAATTTAATTTAGTACTAATTCAGAAAGGCATTGCAGGTTTATTTTCTCTGATGCTAAACAAAGTAATGCATCAATAACCGAAATAAAATTAAATTAAACAAATACAATTTAAAAAAATAACAACTTTCGACATAATTATTTCTTTCGTACTGAGAATCGTTTATCTAAAAAAAGTTGATTTCCATCTTGCTTATTTCTGCTCCTCTGATGCACAGGTTGTTCCTACTTTGTAAACAGAAATTCAAATTCACAGCTGCCATATTTCTTGCTAATGATATTACAGCCTTTCGTATGTTTCATTGAATGTCATATTATATGGGATGTATTATTTACACGATCATGAAAATGATAATGACAACTAGAATATACACTCATGAGTAAATCCATAATAGTGTTATGTTTTACTGCGGTCTCTCGTGCGCCATCTGACTTGAAGGCAGTGAGCCTCAAAACTCTAAGAAAATCAAACTTAATGGTGTGTGGTAAGAGCGGGTGGAATTGCATAGAAGTGTCCGGAGCGCATGTCTACATAGCAAATGCTGAAAATTGGCTAGAACACGCGGCTTGTTTTTCAATGTCTGTCGAGGTGGTTACGGTAGCTGGTTTGGACTGAAGGCCTCTCTGACTCGATAAGTCAGTGCTTTAGGATGATGTTGGATCTTATTTTAAAGGTTTCTTTCAATATGATTGTTAGCCTACAATCAGTGAGTGGCATAGACTATTACTGATCACATTATACTGTGATATGTTCGAATATTAATAGATAGCCTACGGTCTTTTTTCGCGATACCATTTTAAAATATACAGCATATTTTATGATGTATATCTCAAGATTGTGTAATCACTTCAGGGTAGAATCGGATACATACTGATGCTAGGTTGTGAAACTCACACCAATTGATCTAGTGCTCGGTGGCCCGCCCAACAAAGAAGATGAATGTGAACATGGATGAAGAATTTACAACGGACTCTCTGTTACAAAACACAAGAGTTCCCGATGACACTGACCCTACCTGCCCCATATGATGCACCAGATTTGTCTCGTAAGAGCAGCAATGATGTCGTTCATCTCCGTGGGCCTAGAAATAAGTCTCCATCCCACCTCCCGTGCATCAGCAAACAGCCCCTCCTCTATCCTCAAGAATAAAGACAGGGAACAAAATGGCGCCCCACGGCCGGTATCTAGCGTAATTCACGAGCCTTAAAGCGTGACGTCAGGTCTTCAGGCCAGCGAGAAACCAGCGAGATATATGAACAACAGATATTCCATGCTTAAAACTGCGCGTGACCGCACGTTAGGTCAAAATAATTTCTCGTAGTTCCACAGTTTCCCTAAACAGTTACGATCCAGTTCATTCATAAAATGTTTTACTCGTGCCAGTAAAACCTCCATAGTACAGCTGGCATGTATATCACATGTCACTCGCGCTCAGACTGCTGGACAGTATAGTGTACAGTGTATACAACAATCAACTTCTTATATAATCTCTATTATATTGGACTATCTACACGATGTAGCGTTTATCATTAGTAATAATGTACAGTCTCAACTTCAGTTTATCTGCATTCTATAACTGGGGCGTTAAAACCACTAAAAAGTTGAAACTGTTTTAAACCAAGTTTTTGCAGAATACAACAGATAAAATAAAAAATTCCAGAAGAAGATCTAATGTAGTATTTTTCCAAACGCATATTATAAAATAGCTTTGAATAACTTATATCTTCGACCTAGGCATGTGTAAAAAATAAATCTACTGAAAATGCATATTTTTGATTATTTCAACAAGAAACGTACCCAACCAAATAAACAAATCTCATAAGCCTGGGTTGTTAAAACTGATCTGCATCATTTTTTTGATATTGTGTAATTCCATAGACATGACTGTTATAGTTTGTATACCCACAGTGTTGGTAATATTAAGTTTAGTATCCTTAGGGATTGGTTGCTATCAAAACAAGCTTGGACTGTATTTACATTTGGTTTTAACATGTGTGTAAATTATCAATTATTGATCAGAATTAATGAGATTTGTACACAAATCACCATGTTAAGGATTCAGTTGATGTTGTTTTGTCTTTAAAGGGAAGGTACAGCATTGGTATTTGGCAACGTACGTTTAGTTCATCCCTCTAGTTTATTTTGTTGTGTCTAATGGAAGGTACAGCATTGGTATTTGGCAACGTACGTTTAGTTCATCCTCTAGTTTATTTTGTTGTGTCTAATGGAAGGTACAGCATTGGTATTTGGCAACGTACGTTTAGTTCATCCCTCTAGTTTATTTTGTTGTGTCTAATGGAAGGTACAGCATTGGTATTTGGCAACGTACGTTTAGTTCAACCCTCTAGTTTTCAAGAAATATATCATCAAATTAACTTGTAAACATTTCATCATCGCATTAGGTGCTCTCGTTTTTACAAAAAGTTGCCAGACAGCAACATTTTATAAATTCGACGACAATTCTTTTTTCTCTAAGATGCACAAGGAATAAATCGTCCTGATGATTGATTCTTATACCACCTTTACGCCAAGTATAATTGTAATAATAATAATAATGTATAGATTTATATAGCGCACGTATCCACCAACTAAGTGGCGCTCAAGGCGCATTATATTATTATCCCTGCTCATAAGGCTCATAAGGCTCATAAATCATTCCTGAAACCATCTCAGCTCCCTGGGGAGTATACAGCTCAATTGCTGCCATTTCTAGCGCATATAGAGCAAACCATCTCTGCCTTCACAGGTACCCATTTAACCCCTGGGTGGAGAGAAGCAATTATGGTTAAGTGTCTTGCTCAAGGACACAGGTGTCACGGCCGGGGCTCGAACCCACACTCTGCCAAGTGGCAACACCAGAACTTGAGTTCAGTGCGCTAGACCGCACGACAATCCACTTTACGTGCATTATACAACACACGGGACCTACGGCTTTACGTCCCATCCGAAGGACGAAGCAATTATGGTTAAGTACCTTGCTCAAGGACACAAGTGTCACGACCGGGGCTCGAACCCACACCCTGCTGCTGGCAACACCAGAACTTGAGTTGATAATCTGGTAATTACCAATGTTGTACCGTACCTTTAAAGACAAATTTGTGAAAATTCATTCATATTTTGCGTTAGTTCAATGTAAGATGAATTTTGTGTCTCAAATACATTCCGATCTGTGTATTTATTATAACGTAAAAATTGTTCGTTTTCTATACACATTTCACATTGTGTTTTATTTGGAAATGACAACAGGTCAGTCGGAATGACAACAGGTGTTTCGTACCATCTTAAAACCAAATAAACTTATGCGTATATGTAATAATTCACACAGTTTTGTTTTAGATTATGACAATGGTGTAAGCCCATTACACACCACAAACACTGGAGTATTAGAAACTACAAGAGTGATGTTAATATTGATCAGCTTTTCCAATATGAACACCATGGAAGAATCAAGTAACCACTGGTGTTAATTTAACATCACAGTTTTTGCTTGCTAAAGATACTTTAAATAAACACAAATTATTTCCACAATGCTAGAACTATGATCCATATTGTAATGTCTTGTAAAAAATACCACTTACCTTGAAACTGTTGATATTCTGCTTCGATAATATCCAAGAGTTAAGATTTGAGATGTTTTTCCTACATTTCCGTTTTAGAGAGTATCCCACATAAACGTCAAGTAGTTTATTGTCCGTCGATAATATCCAAGAGTCAAGATGTGAGATGTTTTTTCCTATATTTCCGTTTTAGAGAGTATCCCATAAACGTCAAGTAGTTTTATTGTCCGTCCATAATATCCAAGAGTTAAGATGAGATGTTTTCCTATATTTCCGTTTTAGAGTATCCGTATAAACCTCAGATCTAGTTTATTGTCCGTCCATAGCATCCAAGAGTTAAGATGTGAGATGTTTTCCTATTTCCGTTGCGAAACGCTAATGGTAAACGATCACAATGAAATTAAAACTCGACGTCGATACCTTATGCCTTACCACCTTTGCACATTATTATAATAGGCTGACGTCACAAGTCATTTATAATTTGTGGAACTATTATATATTTTCTCCCGTTTCATGTACTCCGGGTTCGTGACATTGAAAGCGCTGCATCTCTGGAGGCTGAATGTAGAGGGAAAGGAGTTGGAGCTAGCGGGCATCATTGCCACCGGAATCGCAAACATGGAAACAATTTAAATTGTCTCCGCTTTTGTTTTGGGATTGTTTTCATGTAGGCCTATTGTGTTATTAAATGCAGCTGTTTGACGTGAAGTGTAGATTTATCTAGAAAAAGAGGACACAGCTTGATTCAAGGTGCTTTTCCTTTGAGAATGATCAGCCCAGTGACATGTCAGGAAAACTTGAAAGCATGTCATCTGAAATCTTTCAGTAGCATATTTTATGTACATAATAGAATTTATGCTTTTCTTTACAGCTGTCTTTTGGGGATCAACCCTGACAAGGGGACAAAAGCAAAGAGGGACCCTGGGAGAAAGGTACACTGCACCAACAGCAAAGTTCTCGCCTTCATCAATGGGGTCAAGGACTTTGAATCATACTGGAGCATTTGAAGATTGGACGGAGAACATGTTAGTTGACTCTCTGATCCTACTCTGTAAACCTTCCCTAGGTTGTGTAAAATGTACTTCCCAATAAATACATACTGATAACCCGACAAGGTACATGTAGAGGGTTTTTAATTTCAAAGTAGAGTGTAATGGAAATTAGACATTGATTTTGTGATTAAATAGTATCACAGAAGTTGGTCTTATCTGGCAGTTTGCCATCATATTAGGCATCAAGTGTGTACAAATAATATATATATATATATATAGATATTTATGTTTTATATTTTTTCACTGATTTTCTTTTTGTGTTTGCTGTCACCTAGCTGCAAGAACCACGGAGACGTGTACTGTTTTAATCACGAGCACCAAATTTGCTGCATGATCATATCTATAATTTTGGATAAACAAAAGTGGGAACATTAAACACTGATTTGGGATTACACATCACAGTTGTTGGAATTATCAAAATATAGGTACCCAGTGTAAACTAAATTTTGGGCCATGGTGATTTTGTATTTTGTATTTATTTTTGGGGGGGGGGGTGTTCATCTGGTTTTTGTCCATTGTTCTCCTGCAAGAGCCAGTGGCCTGAGTGCCAATAAGATGTATTGTTACCGATGTTTACAATATTGTGGAGAAGTACATGAACATTTATATTTCAGTATAATCAATGAAAATATTACAGTGATTTGGAATAAGGCGTTGGTAAACATCAAATACTTGTCATGTTCATTTTGTATTTTATTTCTTGGGGGGGGGGGGGGGTAATGACCATTTGTTGTTCACCGTCACCTTTTCTTTATGCAAGATACAGCATAATCATGAGCACCAATTGAAATTTTGTATTCATGTCTATAATTTTGGCATAAAACCATTTTTTCCCAAGTAAAGTTAGTACTTCAGGCAATTTGCCAAGTTGTGCAAAATAATTGCCATGGTGATTTTTATTATTATTATAATTATTTTGTGGGGGATCTGGTATTTTTGTTCACTGTCACTGGCAAGAATTACAGAGTGAAACACTTGTATGCAAGATACCTTCAGCATGATAATTGTCCATAAGTACCGATGAAAGTTTCGTTTGTCATGACTACAGGCCTAATTAGGAAAAAGTCAATCAACAATTTTCCAAAATAAATTGGATACTGATTTGTGATTACACATAGTATCACAGAAGTTGGTACACTGTTGAGAGGATTGTTTGCTGTATTGATGTGGTGTTAGATAATCGAATAAGTAATTGTTTTAAATAAATAATTCTTGTTTGCAAAATGGAAAACAAGTGTCATTTAGAGTGTTATTGCATTTGCTGAAATTTGATCATCTGAACTAGGGAAAATGTATTATAGATCTCAACAAAAAAACTGCAGTTTCATGGGCAAAGTGGATTTTGCAGAGTAGTGATGGTGATTGTAATCACAATACATAATAATGTTTTTGAACAGATTTTTCTTCTTTGTGTTGGAGATGTTCTAATAAAGGTAGAAAACAAACAAAACGCTTAAAAACAACAAGTTTGTAAAAATACAAAATACAGTAATTTTACGAATTCAGCTTTTTTGTAAATTTTGCAGAAATTCTATAAAAGGAAAAAACAAATAAAAAGCTTAAAAAACAAAATACAAATTACAATCATTTTACGGATATTTTTATTTTTTTATTTTGCAGACGTTTTGTAAAAGTAAAAAATAATCTTCCCAAATCAAATAAACAATTTCTGTCAATTTAAATAAATGTAGCTGATTGTAAACACAAACAATCGAAAATCAGTAATTTTACTGTTTCTCATTTTTAGAATTTAAGGTTTGCTTGTATTTCGCCAAAACCAGTTTGTCTTTTAATAATGATAACAATATTCCTGTTTTTAATATAACAACAGGTCTGTAATTATATTTTACATAATTAACGGTTAAATAAACTAACAGGCAAAGTTACCGGCTTTTGTTGCTAGCACTTTTTTCTGTAAAATTACAAAGAATTTTTACAGTGTGCACGCTAATAATAGTAATACAGGGTATGTAGTCTACATGTATTACAGGGGTATGGTAGTCTACATGTATTACACAATTTCTCCACAACATTTTTAGTGCCGGAAATTTCAACCGGGAAAAAATAGTATCTATATCTAGATATGTAACTATATGTTGGCAATGTCACATAAAGTCATATTTACTCAAATCAATTCAAGTCAGTATTTTTTGTCCAAGTCAAGTCAAGTCATTAAGTAATTTTGTCCGTCAAGTCGATTCACAGGTGAAGTCCGAAACTCACACAATTGAGACCTAATTGTTCTGTTGTAGTATATACAATAACCTACATTACTGTAAGAACATGTTGCCCTGCAGAACAATGAGGTTTTGGCGTCAATATCAAAATACTTGCAAACGCTGGCGGCTTCATTCTTAAAGAGCCCAGCGTTTCACAGACGTACGTAAACAAATACATTATAGGATGCATACAACTATACTGAAAAACCTTGTATCGTCCTTCCAGTGTTTCAAAGAATACTGTAATGTGAGCAAGGGTCATACTCAGAAACATATGGTAAATGTACATGTACATACACGGCGTGTGCACATGCCCACCTTGCCCCGCCCTGATCCGTCATTGAATGTGAGTTCTTTTGACAAAGGCTCCTATGTATAATAAAATGTATTAATAATTATTGCTTCTTTATATCCATAATAATCATAAGTTATACAATTTACATCAATTATGCATAACAAATTATATAAGATGATCTCAATAGGTGCCAATAGGAACTTGAATATATATTGCAATGGTTCGGGTTTTTAAACCTACTATCGTTCACATTCATTGTCATTTAGTAAAAGGGTGTCGTACTAGTGGTCTAGTGAATGTTGGGAATGGGTTCGAATCCGACCTGTTGAGTAAGACTCTTAACCACAATAATTGCTTTGTCTTTCAGATAGGACGTAAAGCTGTAGATCCTGTGTGTTGTGTAATGCAACATTCTGGGAATAGGCAAAATGCGCCGAACAGGGAATGTTTTATGCGTACAAAAATGTGTCAAACTTGACGGATACCGGTGCAATATAAGTGTCCATTATTACTAATCAATATTACGAGTTACTAGATCATCAAATCACCAAAAGACTTTAAAACTTGTTTGCAGAAAGGCTACGTGTAGGCAATCATTGCAAAGGTAACCCATGCATAATCATCACACCCATAGTGGGAGTTACATGTGTGTGTCAATGTTCACCTTATTAAGTTTTTAAGATTTGTTTTATTTTTGTTTGAGAAAATCATTAACTCCACAAGTTAGAAACAAAAACTTTTAATGCAACATGTAAACAATGGTTCAAAAAGTGGGGGGAAGGAATCGGACTTTTCTAAGTGGGGGGGGGTGGCAGGTCCCTACCGCCGGTGGTTTTGTTAGCTTGTAAAAAGTACGTATATTTATTATTGATCCAATTCCACGGAAAATATATCCCCAACACACAATTTTTGGACTGGGGGATGGCCAATAGGATTTACGAAACAGAGTTCCTAGATCATCAACTCACCAAAAGCCTTTAAAACGTATCTCCAGAAGGAAAAGTGCAGGTTATCATTGCAGGGAGTAACCACCCATCATCACATCCATCATGGAATCAATTACATGTGCGTGTCAATGTTAACCTTATTATTCTCTTATTATTTCTTTCTGTCGTGTGGGATGCACCGTACATTTTTACGGGTGCATCCCCATAACCCATTCTGACAAAGGATAAGCTATCCACCGTACTCGCTAACCAAAATCATGAAACCGCAATGCTTGCATGACCCCCCCCTCCCCAACTTGTTACATATTTGTGAAAAGTATAATTTGCAATATCATGTAAAATTAAATGTCAATAAAAACTCGATCGTTATGAAGTTGATGTTGAATCAAGATGTACATTCAAAAACTGTGAAAAGTTGCAGCTTATTCCGTTATGTTGATAACAAAATAATAATAATGAAAAGACATTCAGATTGTATTCATTCACACGGAATTAAGGGAAAGAGTACTATTTGGTAAATTCCAAAGGTAAATTATTTCACTCTGAAAGGACAGCACAAAGAAATGTAAACTATTTCTGACAGCACCTCAAACAAAATTTTTGTGGTGAAAACTGATTTACCATCATTGGCTTTACACCAAATAAGTTTCACGATAATTCCACCATTTTGTTATTGTTGAATTACCAATCCTATACCCTACATTTGGAAATACTATTCCTAAGATGTCTTATGTTAACTATCAATGTATCCACTCTTCCGCTCGTGCCCATTTGCCTTTACCCAAATGTCAATACTCGCGCAGGGGCTTCAGTCAGCCAAGATCGCTGTCTCCTAGGCAGTGTCTTGCAGGGATGCTAGGCTCGGCTGACGCGCTGGCACATACCACAAACCCTCATTTATGTAGACCCACAACAATTGACCTCTCTCATTTTTTACACATTCATGCCATAAAATAATAATAATACTAACAAATAGGAAATTACGCATATTTAGTATCATTCAATGTGTATGTTCATGTACATGTGCATATCAATGGCGTAACTATGGGGGTGCACGGGGGCGAGGTATTTTACCCCAGGTTCCTCCGCAATATTCAGAATTTTTGAAAACATTTGAGGTCCCAATTTGAGGCTGCAGGATATAAAATGTTCAAGTATTAACTATGGCCATCAAGAAAAAGTGGTGCCCCTAATTGCCCCTGAAAATTGGACCCTGGTTACGCACTGGTACTAATTATTTGTAATTTAAAGCTATTCATAGCAGGATTTTAAGTATGC
The DNA here is from genome assembly GCA_029582265.1 of Zoroaster sp. YZ-2022. Taxonomy (NCBI): domain Eukaryota; kingdom Metazoa; phylum Echinodermata; class Asteroidea; order Forcipulatida; family Zoroasteridae; genus Zoroaster; species Zoroaster sp. YZ-2022. The sequence continues at coordinate 50,855,568 of CM055817.1, forward strand.
TTATAATGCATTGTGTCTTCCTTCACAATATATTGTGAAATAAATTAGCATATCCCTGTGTCTGGACAAGACTGTTGGATGAACCACACTTCGAACATTTTGTTCAATTATTAATTTTGTTGACATATTTTAGAGATAATATAACTAAATAATATAGGCCTATTTTGCCTTTCCTGACGACTGAATAGTAGATCACCGTTTCTCTTGCAACACCCAAAAATATTCCTAAAGCGTTCAGTATGCGCCACAACGTGTTCAGAGTGAAACAAATTTGGCAAACCTGTAATTTTCATGACCCTACGCTGTGGCTACGCTCTCTAAAGAGGCGTATCTACAATCTTTTTGGGCAGACACGTTGGGACACTGGAACCAGAATCGACCCATTTCCCGTCCATAGGCGTCTATCGGCTTTGTATTGAGGATTTGTTTGCTCGATTTGTGAAAGGCTCCCTTAGCCACCATACTTTGGTCTGGTTTTTAACATACATTACACCTATCATATTTCCCTGGGTTGGCAAAAAAATTAATTAAAAATTAAAAAAATTAAGCTGCCGACCTGTTTTCCTAACTATTTTTGGGGCCCCTCACAAAAAATAAACAATAATGGGTGTTCAAGGTTTCCATGACAACCATTTGTTTTGAACAGGTCCAATAGAATTTTCACGTTTTGTTCAAAATAGATTGTTGATATTAATAAAGATTTTTAGGTATGTTGAAAACTTTCAAACTCTGAACTGGACAATACATGAGTCATGGAATCAAATATAGCGCGCCATACGTTTAAATGCAAAACTTATATTTGGTCCCAAAAGCCTCATTTTAAACGTTTTTCAGAATTTGTTTGTTCATTATATAAATTTATGTCATCAATAATACCATGGATATTATTATATCTGCCTTTATTGTACTTTTGGTTTTAAAAAATGAGGTCAAATATATTTTTAAAATCATGTTTTTGGAACAAAATGACACTAAATGTTACTTACAGCCCTCTATCGGTGACGTCACATTGTTGTTTGTATTGAAGACAACATTTGTGCCAAATTTCATGGCCAACGGATAAAAATGAAGGACGTTATGAGAACGATAAAAAGGGTTAAGTAGGCTCTTATATTTGATTTTGCCCTTACACCGACTTTAATCATTTGTCGTATTTTAACAAGTATTATGCATGTCTTCGTGCAAGGTGTACTGTATTATGAACTGTATTATGCATGCACTAACCAAATAGAAACAACGTCATTCATGGTAATACATAAGTAAAAAAAAAGATGTTGAGTTGCCCTCCACCGACCGACCCAAAAGTGCTGAAATCGGGGTCCGGGTTATTTTTTATTTTTTATTTTTCCCGTCATTCATAGGGCCTATTTTCTTTGTATAAAACATAATACGTTTGATTGTGAAATTTTCCACTTTTTACCGGTAAATTTACTGGTTACCCCAAGACTCAATCTACATGTTTCAAATCAATGGGCCCCGGCCCCTCATGGTTTCCTTCGCACACTTTTCACCGCTGCACGCAGAGCGAGACAACGGGGTTGCGCGCATGCGCCTTTTTCTCTGTATAGCGCCCTCTATTGGTGTTGTTTCACCAACTTTAAACTAGGTCGCGTTTTTAAATTTTGGCAAGTCGACTGGAAATTAACCGATCAAAGTGAGGAAAAATGCAAATGACCTCAATGAACAAAGATCACACATAAATCTACAGTCATGGCTTTACAAGATGACACGTTTCTGGGGTGTTCATCGAACCGAAGTGTAAAGTCTTCAATGTGCATCAAATATTGAGCATATTCAAAAATTTTACAGATCGAGAGAAGCTAATTATTGGTCATTTTGACGTTATTGTACGTCTTTCATGAATTTTTTTTGAAAAATCAAGCATAGGAGGGTAGTTACACTCACGAAGAACAGTTTCATGGTGATTATACCTGAGCAAACCCAAGTAACGGCCTCTGGGCAACAATTCAAAAAGGTGAAATATTGCTGTTGATTACATCTTCGCTGTTTAAATAATGGATTTGGAGTGCATAGAAAGGAAAAAATCCTTAAATGAATTTAAAAAATGGAAGAGTGAACAGAATATAATATTAAATATTGGTTCATATTGGCTTATAAACCAAAATCATTCCCCGTTTTTTTTTTGTTCACAACGTTGTAAAAAATTATTTAACCCCTTACAATGAAAACGCCCAATCTAATCCGTGTGTGTATATACGCACACACAATGATGTCATCCCAAAAAACCGTAACGGATTCCCCAAATCTTTTGTTTAACGCCACCCGGGGAATCCCAATCGTTTAAAAGTTAGCTACTGGGTTTGCTCAAATAACAAAGTAATAATTAGTTAAAATAAAGTTCTTTCACCTATCATACTTTTTACGTCTCAGGAAAATTCATCTTCACTGAAGAAAATCCACTTTGAAATCCTTTTTCAGCGTGCGCGCGCTCTTGTCAAGGGCCGGAGTTTGTGCTAAAAAAACTTCAAGGAAAATTGCGCGTTTGCCCTATTGCTGTAATGTTAGTTCAATATTTGCAGACGACATATTCTTTCTAATCCTATTGGTTAAAAATTATCATTGAAATTAATTTTCAGTATGTAACAGGCGTTTTTATCAATGAACCCCGGGCGGGAAAAAAAAATAAAGGTCCTGAATATGCATTTTTGTATGACCTTCGTAAATTTGCGCCCAAACCGCATGTCGCCTGCAGAGCATTTTGAACAAAGGTGACCGTGTGCCAACGATTGCGACTCAAATCTACACGTTTTCCAATCGAATGGTCCTCACATGTTTTCCATTGTCTTCGTGCACATGTTTTGTATACGTCAACGATTGCGACTCAATCTACACGTTTTCAAATCAAATGGCCCTCACACGTTGTGCACTGGCTCCCCGCACTGTTACGGTGTGTCAACGATTGCTACTCGATCTACACGTTTTCAAATTGAATGGCCACCCACATCCTTGCTGTTGAGCATTGCACGCAATATGGATGAATTTGCTGTGTCAATCACAGCGAAAAGTACAACATAAATCCTGGGATACTTTTATTCTGAAGCAAAATTCATTGCTGATAGGTATACAAATGTGAAAAACATGGTATGTGGTTTCAGTTCCAATGCATTTCAATCTTAAAATGACAGTCGAAGAAGAAAAAAAAAATCCCGACCGACCGACCCTTTCCATATTTTCACTGGAGGGCAACTCAACAATTTTGTTGGGCCTAATATACACTTGTAGATGTGTGTACATGTACTATGCGCACATTAGGTTGTCGACTAGGTTGCGGTGTAAAATATGAAGGCCTACGCACATCTGCATCATAAGCCATAATACTTCCAAAATGTTGTCCTGAAAATTCATTATATTGAATTAGAGAGGCGCCTAGAATCGAAACATTTCCTGGGACACTTATGGGACCAAGACTCCCCGCTGTGAATATCCAGCATTTGATCCCTAGAATTGGATGGGAAGGCACATAGCCCACTTTAAGTAGTGATCAAAGCCCACATTGTGATACACCTCGATTATTGACATAGTAGCCCAAGGTTTATGAAATATAATTTAATTTCGATTTACTATAAAAAATTAATAAATTAAAACATTTAAATAAATAAATAAAACCTTCCACAAATTAAATTTAGTACTGGAGTCAGAAAGGCATTGCGGGTTTACTTTCTCTGATGCTAAACAAATTTAATGCATCAATAAACGGAATAAATTCAAAAACAAACAAAAAAATTTTTAAAATAAAACACTCGACCTTATTTCTTTCCTTGAGAATCGTTTATCCAAAATATTGTTTTCCGTCTGGTTATTTTACTCCTGCCACACAGGTTGTTAATATTTGCAATGTGCCCCTGTCACATTTTGTGTAAAATTTCCAAAACACTTTGTCTGATCACGCCAAAAATTTCTGAATTTTTTAACTATTCTTTGGGACCTCCACGTAAAAATAAACGATAATGGCAACCGTTTATTTTGAACAGGTCCAATGAAATTTACATTTTTTTTTAAAATAATATATTTGTGATATTGTAAAACATTTATCACATGGTTTATTTTTGGTATGTTGTCAACTTTCAAACTCTGAAAGGAAAATATTGAGCCATGTGACCATTCCCAATTTATTCTTGGAATGTAATTATGGCCATCATTACGTTTAAATGCAATAATTTAAATTTTGTCCAAAATTGTTAAAGGTTTTCAGAATTGTTTATGTCATCAATAGTACCATGGATATTATTATATCTGCCTTTATTCTACCTTTGGTAAATGAAACCCCAATATTGGGTAATTTTTTTTTTAAATTATGTTATTAAAACAAATTACCCAAAATATACAACTATACAAAATTGAATAATTATAACATTCATAGCTGTACAAAAGTGGTGGTGTATACACATATGCAGTGAGAAATCGTCAATGTACTTAATATGTATGAGTAAATATCGTTATGAATATGTATGAAGAAACTCAAGTCATCGAATGATACGTGTGTGTGATTGGCAAATGGAGCGTACAATATGACTATCTAATTTAGAAACAAACATCCCTGATTGGACGAATCAAAGGGCGATGGCCCCAAAACACTTTATTTATTTATTTATTTTTTACAAAGTCCGCCCCTCACAATCGTTGTCCGATTAAATTGCGAAATTAAATATGAAGGCCTACGTACATCTTTACACGCCAAGCCAGAATACTTCCCAAACGTGGTCCTGATAACGAATCATATTGAATCAAAGGGCGCCTAGAATTTTTATTCAGTTCCCTACACGGGAAGACTTCCTGCCGTGAATAGCCCCATCCAGCATTTGACCCGTAGAAATGAGTTCTAATAATTTAAATTTAGTGCGGAAAGGCACTTGCATGTTTTTTCTTTCCTAATGCTAACCAAAAGTAATGCATTAATAAACGAAATATATTCAAATTAAACAAAGAAAACGGTAATAATAAAACATTCGGCTTATTTCTTTTCATTGAGAATCGTTTCGCCAAAAGGGTGTGTTTTCCGTCTTGTAATTTCTCCTCTCATACACTTTGTAAACAGAAATTCATTCATATTCACAAATGCCATATTTCTTGCTATAATAAAATGATATTACAAACCTTTCGTATGTTTCATTGAATGTCATATTATATGCTCTGTATTATTTACACGATCATGAAAATGATAATGACAACTAGAATATGCACTCATGTGTTACTGCGGTCCATAATATTGTAAACAGAAATTCATTTAAATTCAAATAAAATAAAATAAAAAGATATTTAAAATCTAAAAATTTAATATTTGTACTTTTAAGTAGTGATCGAAGCCCATGTGTTTAGCCAAAGGTGTATGAAATTTAATTTAATAGGTTTATTATAAAAACAATAAAATAAAATAAAATAATAAATATTTAAAAAATCTAAAAAATTAAATTTAGTACTAAGTCAGAAAGGGCACTGCAGGTTTATTTTCTCTGATAAACAAAGTAATGCATCAATAGCCAAAATAAAAAAAATTAAACAAATATAATAAATAACAACTTTCGACATAATTATATCTTTCGTACCAGGGGAATCGTTCATCTAAAAATAGTCTTTCTTAGTTCTGCTCCTCTGATGCACAGGTTTCCTATTTTGTAAACAAATTCAAATTCACATGTGCCATATTTCTTGCTAATGATATTACAGCCTTTCGTATTTTTCATTATTATATGGGCTGTATTCAGCGTCGGTACCAGACCTGTCAAACTGGGGCGGGGGGGGGGGGACAAGAGGGGGAAAGCTTAAATTTAAGGGGGGCAAACATTCATCTTTAATGTAATTTTGTATTGCTGAAAAAGCATTGACTTACCATCGGGGAAAAACAAAAAATGTAACCAAAAAAGTAACCGGCGTAGCGCCGCCGCTAGCTGTAATATTTTACGATCAAAAATGACAACCAGAATATCCACTTGAGTAAATCCATAATATTGTTATGTTTTATTGCAGTCTCCTGCGCTATCTGAATTGAAGGCAGTGAGCCTAAACTCAAAAATCAAACATAATGGTGTGTGGTAAGAGTGGGTGGAATTGCATAGTGTGTCCGTTTATTTCTACATAGCAAATGCTGAAAAACTGGCTAGAACACGGCTTGTTTTTTCAATGTCTGTCGAGGTGGTCACGGTAGCTGGTTTGGACTGAAGGCCTATCTTACTCGATAAGTCAGTGCTTTAGGATGATCTCATTTTAAAGATTTCTTTCAATATGATTTAAAGTCTACAATCAGTGAGTGGCATATAGACTATTACCGATCACATTATACTGTGATATGTTCAATATTAACAGATAGCCTACGATTTTTTTTTCGCGATTACCATTTTAAAATATACAGCCTATTTTTATGATGTATATCTCAAGATTGTGTAATCATTTTCAGGGTAGAATCAGATACTTGTCCGAGGGTCCAAACAAATCCACCGTCTGAGTACATTAAACCATGTTTAATAGACTTGGTTTCTCCATCAATGAGCAATATTCATGTATGTATTCAACAAAATAACATGTTTAAACTGTTTCACATCAGTACAGTACGAATGTTATATTGGATAATTAGAAATATAACATCGTACAAGGTTATACATATATACGTCGTCTAAAATGTTATCATTCTTGAAGACAAACATTCATAGTGAGCATTGAATGACGTAGAGAATGAAATGGTTCAAATTTGGACCTGAGAAAAGCAAAACTGTATTGTTTTTATAAGCAGTTCACAGTATTTGTTTTATTGAATAGTTTATTCTGAACCATTTTAAAACTTGTACGAAAGTTTTCGTAATAAATATGATTAAGGAACAAAATCACATAATAACATTAAATACAAAGCAATCTAAAATCTATGATTTTGGCTGTACGGACATGATTGATACGTTATCAATAATGTAGTAAGGTTTGCTTTGCATTTTATTTCCCCTATAGATTTAATTTAAGCTAGTCTAGTAAGTTTGAAGTCGTTGTATACCCTAATTAGAGTCAAATCGCCCAGACAAGGTGGAGACCTCTCATGGTATTCATATACAATATACATATAGCCTACTGTTCTATAGAGAAACCCATTTATTAACCCTAAACAAATATAAATAAAAATAAATAAATAACAACAAAATAACAACAACAAAACAGACAAAAATAAAATAAAAAATTCTCGAACTACTTTTGTATTAATCTCATTAATGTAACAATTTGAATTATACTGTTGTATAAAACGAACGAGGAAACAAGTACATAATGATCGTTGATGATCAGTTCACCATATGAATGGAAGGTACCCCGATCCCCGACCAAACAGATGAAACGGTCGCACACACAAAGATAATATCGAGGTTTGGTGTCCCACTATCCCTTGACATTCACTCAGAACAAGGGAAATTATTGAATCAAATAAAGAATTTACAACGGACTCTCTGTTACAAAACACAAGAGTTCCAGATGACACTGACCCTACTGGCCCGTGTAATGCACCAGATTTGTCTAAGAGCAGTAATGATATCGCTCATCTCCGTGGGCCTAGAAATAAGTCTCCATCCCACCCCTCCCCGTGCATCAGCAAACAGCCCCATTTCAATGACAGTACAAAGGTTGCAAGTTAGCAGTGATCAATGAGATATACGATTTTTTTTTCTATAACTAATTTGTACTTTTCAAACTGAAAATTGCAAAATAACCTTTAGACCTCAGCATGTAAAAAATAAATCTACTAAAAAAATGCATGTTTTGATGATTTCAACAAGAACGTACTAACCTTTTGGTAATATACTTAAATAAACACCAATTATTTCCACAATGTTATGAACCATGATCCATGTTGTATGCCTTGTAAATAATAACAATAATTGCCCACTTACCTTGAAACTGTTGATATTCTGCCTCGATAATATCCAAGAGTTAAGATGTGAGATGTTTATCCTACTATTTCTGTTTTAGAGACTATATCCCTCATAAACGTCAGATAGTTTATTGTCTGTCGATAATATCCAAGAGTTAAAATGTGAGATGTTTTTCCTATAATTATGTGAGATGTTTTTCCTATATTTCCGTTGTAGAAATTATCCTGTATATCCTGATGTGGATTTACCGCTTTGACGGAGTATAACAATCCAGATCCAGATCCAGATAAACGACAGATCTAGTTTATTGTCCGTCCATAATATCCAAGGGTTAAGATGTGATATATTTTTCCTACTTCCGTTGCGAAATGCTAATGTGAAACGATCACAATGAAATTAAAACTCGACGTCGATACCTCAAATGCCGTGCCCCACCAACACATTATTATAATAGGCTGACGTCACAAGTCATTTATAATTTGTGGAACTATTGTATATTTTCTCCCGTTTCATGTACTTCCGGAGTTCATGACATTGAAAGCGCTGCATCTCTGGAGGCTGAATGTAGATGGAAGGAGTTGGAACTAGCGGGCATCATTGACACCGGAATCGCAAACATAGAAACAATTTTGAAATTGTCTCTGCTTTTGTTTTGGTAATTGTTTATGTAGGCCTATTGTGTTATTACTTCAAATTTATTACTTCAGATTTAACTTCAAACCGTCTGTTTCGTGAGCGGTACTACACAACTTTGCCGAAGGACAATCTGAAAGTATGTGTGCTTTGGGTTTGGGTTTTAACCGAGGACTTATATAACAAAATAGAATAATGGGTCCTTGGTTGGCGATTAATGTTTGGTAAATGTCCTCGGTTGAAAAACGTGAACAAATCAAATGGGGATGCCTACAAAAGTTGGAGCGGATCAACTGTTTCATAATATGAAAATGGAAGTTTCGCATACATTTTAGAAAATGCATTTGTCACTTAACACTCATTTCACTATAAACCTAAAGAAAATAAACAACGTTGATAATAACCTGATTACAATATGACAAAATTATTATCAGAAAGCTTACTTGATGTGAAATTAATAAAGGTACAGTCATCCTTGGAAAAAGTATCGCATTTCATCAGAGAAAATACAAACCAAATACAAAACAAACTGCAGGGTCGTGGGGTGTGATGTGACACGACCCCATATCGGTTTTTAAACGGCAAATGGAGCTTCTCAGTGGGCACAATCGAGCCTCCGTCGGCAAATAAACCACCAAATCAAACTATCGAAGTACGCTTGCGTTTTTGTTGCATTATATGTGTTAATTTCAGGAAGGAATTTGTAACGCCCCTGTTATTCAGCGTTTTTACGGGAAAACATTTTTCAAGCCTACCCCTAACATAATTATAATTATTTTTGTTCAATTTCATTACCAATTCTTAATACAGATAAACAGTGTCACTATAACCTCTTTCCCAGTCGTTTCTATAAATTGCTTTGAATATTACTGCGGCATTTATCCGTAATACCCCATCAGCTTCCAATACGGCGGATTGTCTGGAAGAATAGACATGTATGCGTACATTTTACAGTATACATACAGGGTATGCAGTCTACATGTATGTAGTCTACATGGGCAATTCCCCCTAGATCATCCGTTAAATGTGAGCTTTTTGGAAAATGCTCTATGTATAATAAGAAAAGGAATTAATAATTGTTGTTCCTTTATATCCATAATATCATAAAGTGATACAATTCTACATCAATTATTCATACACAAATTATATAAGATGATCTCTGTAGATGCCTGGTTGGTTTATTATGAGACAATGAACTTGAATATATATTGCAATGGTTCAGAGTTTTCAAACCTAATATCGTTACATTATATATACATTCATTGTATACATTCATTTAGTAAAAGGAGTGTCGCGGCCTTGCGGTGTATTGCATCGGATTCAAGTTCTTGTGTTGTTAGAATGTGTGTTCAAAACCCGTCCTGGCTGGTTGCGGCGCTAGTAGTATAAGAAGCGCAGCATCTTGACCCCGTTTGAGGAGCAATTGAGGAGCAATCTTCCTAATTCCACCATTGCTCCTCAATTGCTCCTCAAACGGGGTCAAGATGCTGTATAGTAGTTTGGGTGAAATTTTTTTATGACGTCATGTCAGGGGCGCGCGCAAAATGGCTAAGGGCGCGGGCGCGTGGTCACGTCTGGGCGCGCGCGTGACTCCCTCCACACAAAAATACACAAAAAGGGAGGACCTCCTCAATTCCCTCCTCAATGAGACACGTCTGGGCGCAAAATCAGTTTGTGTCGTGGAGAATACATATATACATATACATATATATATATATCCTCCTCAATCAGGGGCGCGCGCAAAATGGCTAAGGGCGCGGGCGCGTGGTCACGTCTGGGCGCGCGCGTGACTCCCTCCACACAAAAATACACAAAAAGGGAGGACCTCCTCAATTCCCTCCTCAATGAGACACGTCTGGGCGCGCGCAAAATCAGTTTGTGTGGTGGAGAATACATATATACATATACATATATATATATCCTCCTCAATGCAAGATTCCCTGGCGCGCGCGTGACTCCCTCCACACAAAACTGCACACAAAATACTTACTCCCTCCTCACAAAATACTGACGTCATTTCGGCCAAGTAAAAAAAATTGTGTTACCACTGCTCCACCTCCACAGTGTGCAGTTTGTAATGGCAATGCACCACAATGCACCACCCTCCACACAAAATACTGCATATATTCACATATACATATACACATATACTATATTCAAGTATGATTTGTTAAATATAATTTTAACACCAACAACAATCTTTGACATCAATATATTTACAGATGGTTTTTTATATTGGTTTTAAATTAGAAAACATTTGATAAACTGAAAAAGCGCATGAGTCTACTCATTGACTCATTGAGTCTACTCATTGAGTCTTTACTCATTGAATCTTTACTCATTGAGTCATTGAGTCTACTCAATGACTCATTGAGTCTACTCATTGAGTGTTTACTCATTGAATCTTTACTCATTGAGTCATTGAGTCTACTCAATGACTCAATGAGTCTACTCATCTTTACTCATTGAGTCATTGAGTCTACTCATTGACTCATTGAGTCTACTCATTGAGTCTTTACTCATTGAATCTTTACTCATTGAGTCATTGAGTCTACTCAATGACTCATTGAGTCTACTCATTGAGTGTTTACTCATTGAATCTTTACTCATTGAGTCATTGAGTCACTCAATGACTCAATGAGTCTACTCATCTTTACTCATTGAGACATTGAGTCTACTAATTGACTCATTGAGTCTACTCATTGAGTCTTTACTATTGAATCTTTACTCATTGAGTCATTGAGTCTACTCCAATGACTCAATGAGCCTATTCACGGAGTCTTTACTCATTGATTCTTTACTCATTGAGTCATTGATTCTAATCATTGAATCATTACTCATTGAATCTTTACTCATTGAGTCATTGAGTCGACTCAATGACTCAATGAAGTCTACTCATTGAGTCTTTACTCATTGAATCTTTACTCATTGAGTCATTGAGTCTACTCAATGACTCAATGAGTAAAGATTACTCATTGAGTCTTTACTCATTTATAGGCCTATATATAAACTATTTCTTCCGTTTCTTGTCAATCGGAGATTAAGCATCAGAGATTCAACATGAATGTTATTTCTGCTGTCAAACCCCATGCTTGTCACCAGTGCGGCAAAAGCTTTGAACGGATGTATAACCTACGGAGGCATGCAGAACATGTACATAATGAAGAGAAATCTAAAATGAATGAAGTTGACGATGATTCTGAAATTAAAGCTATCCAATCTGACAATTCTGACGTCGATAATTCTGAACCCGATTTTAAAAAGCATAGATTTGAAGATTCGGAAATAGAAACTTGTGAAACAGAATCTACCCAGGATGAAGACGAAGATTTCGAGGAAGATGATTCAGAATCCGATACGGAGGTGGAAGATGATTCAGAATCCGATACCGAGGTGGAAGATGATTCAGAATCCGATACCGAGGTGGAAGATGATTCAGAATCCGATACGGAGGTTGAATATGACGAATCATCGGAAGACGATGAGTCTAGTTCTGAATTGGAAGACAGTGCCACTTTTCGAGACTGGTTGGAAGAGGCTAAAGAGGCAACAGAAGAGATGTGGTGTGAAAATATGAAAAGTACGTCAACGGGGGTATGGTGAAGATCGCCAAAGAAAAGCCAATAGGAAAACCCTTTGGGTAGTCAAGCGAATCTTTTCAACAAATACAAGGATTTTTTGTCAAGTTACCTACATCTGAAAGATAATGACACTCATCAGGATATTGCGGAAGATCTCGAAGAAAAAGTAAATAAAGGCATGGAAGTAAACAAAGCTCTGAACAGAGTAATGCCTAAACTCCATACCAAATTTGACGGACTACTTCAACTAAATGAGGATGAAGAGAACGAGGAAGAGAACGAGGAAGATTGATGATGAAAGACCAGATGTTTCAGAAAGACTACCGTAATAAAATTTAAAATAATAATAATAATAATAATAATACTTAATGTTTTCAGTTTATCAAATTGTTATTATTATTATTATTATTATTATTATTATTATTATTATTATTGTGTTTTGCGAAAATCGGGCGATGCAACTTTATTTATTTCATACTAGTTATTATTTTTCCTTTTTTGGAACAATTATCATTAAGTGCTGATCTGGCAAATGAAAACAAGGTACTTGTATTTCACATAATGTGCGTAATTTCAGTAACTTTGTACTTGCAAGGCCTAACCAGTTGTTTTATTTATTATTTTGTATTATTATTATTATTTGTTTGGTAAAACATACAGTTTCTGTCAAAGAAAATACAGACATAATTAATTGTAAATAAATTGTCAATATTTTTTCAACATTACCTTTAATTTCATTAAACTAACTGAATTGATGGAGTAATACATGTACATTGTAACTTTTGATAAATGTTCCAACATTGAGAAGTTGAATAAAGCAGCCAAGAGCTGAGGTCATGAAAACAAGAAAAGTTTCCTCGTATTATTTTTTATTACAGTGTATTAGAGATTTTGCGTTGAATCAGGATGTTCGATTTCAAAAATTATCCAAACCATATATTTAAGAAGCAAATATGTAGCATTGAGACAACCGTATCCACATTTATATATTTTAATTTTTCTCAAAATCACAAGGGTAAGCATTGTATTTATATATATTTTTGGTTTCCATCAAAATCACAAGGTAAGCATTGTATTTATTACTTTTGGTTTCCATCAAAATGAGTAAAGATTCAATGAGTAAAGACTCAATGAGTAAAAGACCAATGAGTAAAGACTCAATGAGTAAAGACTCAATGAGTACTTTACTCATTGAGTCATTGAGTCGACCAATGACTCAATGAGTAAAGATTCAATGAGTAAAGACTCAATGGTAGACTCATTGAGTCATTGAGTCGATTCAATGACTCAATGAGGAAAGATTCAATGAGTAAAGACTAAATGAGTAGACTCAATGAGTCAATGAGTAGACTCAATGACTCAATGAGTAAAGATGAGTAGAAGACTCAATGAGTAATCTTTACTCATTGAGTCATTGAGTAGACTCAATGACTCAATGAGTAAAGATTCAATGAGTAAAGACTCAATGAGTAGACTCATTGAGTCATTGAGTCGACTCGATGACTCAATGAGTAAAGACTCAATGAGTAGACTCAATGAGTCAATGAGTAGACTCAATGACTCAATGAGTAAAGATTCAATGAGTAAAGACTCAATGAGTAGACTCAATGAGTCAATGAGTAGACTCAATGACTCAATGAGTAAAGATGAGTAGAACACTCAATGAGTAATCTTTACTCATTGAGTCATTGAGTAGACTCAATGATTCAATGAGTAAAGATTCAATGAGTAAAGACTCAATGAGTAGAGTCATTGAGTCATTGAGTCGACTCAATGACTCAATGAGTAAAGATTCAATGAGTAATGACTCAATGAGTAGAATCAATGACTCAATGAGTAAAGAATCAATGAGTAAAGACTCAATGAATAGACTCATTGAGTCATTGAGTAGACTCAATGACTCAATGAGTAAAGATTCAATGAGTAAAGACTCAATGAGTAGACTCAATGAGTCAATGAGTAGACTCAATGACTCAATGAGTAAAGATGAGTAGACTCATTGAGTCATTGAGTAGACTCAATGACTCAATGAGTAAAGATTCAATGAGTAAACACTCATCGAGAGATCAATGAGTCATTGAGCAGACTCAATGACTCAATGAGTAAAGATTCAATGAGTAAAGACTCAATGAGTAGACTCAATGAGTCAATGAGTAGACCCAATGACTCAATGAGTAAAGATGATGAGACTCATTGAGTCATTGAGTAGACTCAATGACTCAATGAGTAAAGATTCAATGAGTAAACACTCATTTAGTAGACTCAATGAGTCATTGAGTAGACTCAATGACTCAATGAGTAAAGATTCAATGAGTAAAGACTCAATGAGTAGACTCAATGAGTCAATGAGTGAGACTCATGCGCTTTTCAGTTTATCAAATGTTTTCTAATTTAAACCAATATAAAAAACCATCTGTAAATATATATTGATGTCAAAGATTGTTGTTGGTGTTAAAATTATATTTAACAAATCATACTTGAATATAGTATATGTGTATATGTATATGTGAATATATGCAGTATTTTTGTGGAGGGTGGTGCATTGTGGTGCATTGCCATAAACTGCACACTGTGGAGGTGGAGCAGTGGTAACACAATTTTTTTACTTGGCCGAAATGACGTCAGTATTTTGTGAGGAGGGAGAAGTATTTTGTGTGCAGTTTTGTGTGGAGGAGTCACGCGCCAGGGAATCTTGCATTGAGGAGGATATATATATAAATGTATAGGCATATATGTATTCTCCACCACAAAAACTGATATTGGGCGTGCCGATACGTGTCTCATTGAGGAGGGAATTGAGGAGGTCCTCCCTTTTTGTGTATTTTTGTGTGGAGGGAGTCACGCGCGCGCCCAGACGTGACCACGCGCCCGCGCCCTTAGCCATTTTGCGCGCGCCCCTGATTGAGGAGGATATATATATATATGTATATGTATATATGTATTCTCCACGACACAAACTGATTTTGCGCGCGCCCAGACGTGTCTCATTGAGGAGGGAATTGAGGAGGTCCTCCCTTTTTGTGTATTTTTGAGTAAAGACTCAATGAGTAGACTCATTGAGTCATTGAGTCGACTCAATGACTCAATGAGTAAAGATTCAATGAGTAATGACTCAATGAGTAGAATCAATGACTCGATGAGTAAAGAATCAATGAGTAAAGACTCAATGAATAGACTCATTGAGTCATTGAGTAGACTCAATGACTCAATGAGTAAAGATTCAATGAGTAAAGACTCAATGAGTAGACTCAATGAGTCAATGAGTAGACTCAATGACTCAATGAGTAAAGATGAGTAGACTCATTGAGTCATTGAGCAGACTCAATGACTCAATGAGTAAAGATTCAATGAGTAAACACTCAATGAGTAGATTCAATGAGTCATTGAGTAGACCCAATGACTCAATGAGTAAAGATTCAATGAGTAAAGACTCATCGAGTAGACTCAATGAGTCAATGAGTAGACTCAATGACTCAATGAGTAAAGATGAGTAGAATCATTGAGTCATTGAGTAGACTCAATGACTCAATGAGTAAAGATTCAATGAGTAAACACTCAATGATT
Organism: Zoroaster sp. YZ-2022; assembly: GCA_029582265.1. Lineage (NCBI taxonomy): Eukaryota > Metazoa > Echinodermata > Asteroidea > Forcipulatida > Zoroasteridae > Zoroaster > Zoroaster sp. YZ-2022. The sequence goes on from CM055817.1 coordinate 50,871,208, forward strand.
AGACTCAATGAGTCATTGAGTAGACTCAATGACTCAATGAGTAAAGATTCAATGAGTAAAGACTCAATGAGTAGACTCAATGAGTCAATGAGTAGACTCATGCGCTTTTTCAGTTTATCAAATGTTTTCTAATTTAAAACCAATATAAAAACCATCTGTAAATATACTGATGTCAAAGATTGTTGTTGGTGTTAAATTATATTTAACAAATCATACTTGAATATAGTATATGTATATGTATATGTGAATATATGCAGTATTTGTGTGGAGGGTGGTGCATTGTGGTGCATTGCCATTACAAACTGCACACACTGTGGAGGTGGAGCAGTGGTAACACAATTTTTTACTTGGCCGAAATGACGTCAGTATTTTGTGAGGAGGGAGGCATTTTGTGTGCAGTTTTGTGTGGAGGGTCACGCGCGCCAGGGAATCTTGCATTGAGGAGGATATATATATATATGTATATGTATATATGTATTCTCCACCACACAAACTGATTTTGCGCGCGCCCAGACGTGTCTCATTGAGGAGGGAATTGAGGAGGTCCTCCCTTTTGTGTATTTTTGTGTGGAGGGAGTCACGCGCGCCCAGACGTGACCACGCGCCCGCGCCCTTAGCCATTTTGCGCGCGCCCCTGATTGAGGAGGATATATATATATATGTATATGTATATATGTATTCTCCACCCACACAAACTGATTTTGGTGCGCGCGCCTAGACGTGTCTCATTGAGGAGGGAATTGAGGAGGATCCTCCCTTTTTGTGCCATATTTTGTGTGAGAGGAGTCACGCGCGCCCAGACGTGACCACGCGCCCGCGCCTCTAGCCATTTTGCGCGCCCCTGACATGACGTCATAAAAAAAATTCACCCAAATACTATATACAGCATCTTGACCCCATTTGAGGAGCAATTGAGGAGCAATGGTGGAATTCGGAAGATTGCTCCTCAATTGCTCCTCAAACGGGGTCAAGATGCTGTATACATACTACTGGCGCTTGTGTCCATGAGTACCGGTATAACCA
>CM055817.1:50872730-50942963 GCA_029582265.1 Zoroaster sp. YZ-2022
GTCCAACCTTATTCAAATAAAGGTCTATTTTCTTGATTATACTGAAATAAAAATTTTGTATTTTCCCCAATATTGAAAACATCGTAACAATATTTTTATTAACTCGGGCCCAATTTTCGGGAAACAATGGAAAAAAAACCAGATGAACACACCCCCCCCCAAAAATAAATACAAATACAAAATCACCATCCCAAGAAAGCACACTTTTTCCTGTATGACTGTTTTCCAACAACTGTGATGTGTCCCCCAAATCAGTTTTTAAATGTTCCACTTTGCTTTTCAAAATATAGATATGATCTCGAAATTTGGTTTTGATTAAAACATCCCGTCCCCGTGGTTCTTGCACTGGGGCAGCAAACAAAAAAGGGAAAAACGTGAACAAAATATAAAAATAAATATCTTATATATATATAAAATTGTCCCCCTTGATGCCTAAGATGGAAAACCGAAAAAGACCAATTTCTGTGATATTGTAACCCAAAATCAATGTCAAATTTTCCCTTACACTCTCAAAATTTAAAAAACCCCTACATGTCCTTGTCGGGTTATCAATGTATTTATTAAGTACTTTTTACACAACCAGGAAAGGGTTTAAATGGTTCAGGGTAACTAACATGTTCTCCGCCCAATCTTCAAATGTGTTTTTCAAAACTTAATAAAACAGATCGGAATGTTTTAGACAAAATTCAACTTACTAAACAACGCAAAATATGAATAATTTTCAAAATTTTTTTAAAGGTCGGTCAAATTTGGAAATTCCCAGATTATCAAAAAAATTTATATAAAATTATACTTGGTGTAAGGTGGTATAAGAATCAATCATCAACGTTTTTCCTTGTGCATCTTAGACAAAAAAAAAAATTTCTGAATTGATAAAAATTTTGGGCAACTTTTTTAAAACAACCCATGATAAATTTTACGTTAATTTGATGATATATTTCTTGCCAGGGGTTGAACAAAACGTCGTTGCCCTCAATGCTTTTTCCCTTTAGACACAACAAAATAAATAGGGGGTTGCAAACCGTTCCAAAAAAATGCTGCCCTTCCAAACACAACAACATAAACGGGGGTTGAACAAAACGTACGTAAAACCCAATTGCCCTTCGATTGGGCAAACAAAACAAACTAGGGGTTAACTAAAGTACTTAAATAAATGCTGTGCCTTCCATTAAAAAAAAAATAAACTGAGGTTAACTAAACGAGTTCCAAATAAATGCTGTACCTTCCATTGACACAAAAAAATAAACTAAACTTTTAACAAACTACGTTAAATACCGTTTATTCCATTAGAAAACAAAAAAAATTTTAGAGGATAAACAAACTGTTGCCAAATACCAATGTTCCCTTCCTTAGACACAACAAAAAAAACTAGGGTTTGAACAAAACGTACGTTGCAAATAAATGTTGTCCCTTTCCCATTAACACAACAGAAAAAACGAGGATAACTAAACGTACTTTTGAAAAACCAATGTTTTCCCTTCCCCTTTAAAGACAAAATAACATCAACTAAACCCCTTAAAAGGTGATTTGTTAAAAACCCTCATTAATTCGATAATAATTGAAATTTTTACAAAATGTTACCAAATGTATAAAATGCTTGTTTTGAAAACCCCAACTAAGGATACTAAACAATATTACCAACATTTGGGTATACAAACTAAAAGTATGTCTATCGGACACAATATCAAAAAAAAAAAAAGTTTTAACAGCCTGGCTTTTGGGGTTGTTGTTCTTCTTTTTTTCGAAAAAAACAAAAGGGTTTGGGACGTTCTTTTTGAAAAATAAAAAATGCATTTTTTAGTAGATTTATTTTTACATGCCAGGCGATATAAAATTTTTCGGGATATTTTGTAATATGAGTTTGAAAATCCCAATTTGATCTTGTTCTGAAAAAAAATTTTTTTTTTTCTATTGTATTCTCAAAAAATTGGTTTAAAAAAAAGTTTCAACTTTATGGGTTTTTAAGCCCCGTTATAATTGCAGATAAACTGGGGTAGAACTTTAAAATTTCTAATGATAAAAATATATCGTGCAGATATAAATAATAAAAAGATAAGAAGTTGATTGTAGAAACACGTACGGCTATAAATTTTATGCGTAATCCGGGCAAGTGTTTTTTGCATGCCAGCTGTATCATGGGGGTTTACTTCGACACAGTAAAACATGTTATGGAAATGTTGCCCAGGGAAAATGTGAACACGGTATTTAAATAACGGGGGTCACGCGCAGTTTTTAAAAAAAAATTTTCTGTTGGGTTCCAAAATTCGCTGGTTTCTCGCAGCCCGAAGACCTGATCACGCTTAAGGGGCGGGGAAAATTGAAACCGGGCCCTGGGCCCCATTTTTTCCCCATTTCCGACCTTTTGGGAACGTAAACCTCTCGGTGTCAGATATTAAAACCCATCAATGAACTGAATCCCTTGAATGGTGCGCAAGGGCCCCCATTCTTGAGGATAGGGAGGGGGGTTTTCTGATGCACGGGAGGGGGGGATGGGGGAATTTTTTTTTGAGGATAGAGGGGGGGGCTGTTTGCTGAGCAGGGAGGGGTGGGATGAAGACTTATATCTATACCACCGATGGGGATGAGCGACATCATTGCTGCTCTTACGAGACAAATCCGGTGCATTACACGGGAACTGATAGGGTCAGTGTCATCTGGAACTCTTGTGTTTTATTAACAGAGAGTCCGTTGTAAATTGTATTTGTTTAATTTGATTTTTATTTCGGTTATTGATGCATTACTTTGTTGCTTATCAGCATCGAAGAAATAAACCTACAGTGCCTTTCCTGACTTAGTACTAAATTTAATTTTTAGATTTAAAATTTTCTTTTCAAATTAATTATATTTTGTTTGTTAGCAAATCCTAATAATATGACATTCAATGAAACATACGAAGGCTGTAATATCATTAGCAAGAAATATGGCACCTGCATGAATTTGAATGAATTTCTTGTTTACAAAGTGCTGTAGAAGGAACAGAACAAAGTCAGACGGAAACACCTTTTGGCTAAACGATTCTCAATTCAAAAAAATAAGCCAAAGAGATGTTTTATTATTACCGTTTCTTTGTTTCAAATTGAATTTATTTCGTTTTATTAATGCATTACTTTTGGTTATCATTAGGAAAGTAAACATGCAGTGCCTTTCCGACTCAGTACTTAAATTTAATTTGTAGAACGGGTCAAATGCTGGATGGGGACTGTTCACGGCAGAGTCTTGGGAGTAGTATGTATGCAGCATCTTGACCTCCTTCAATGAGTCAAAGTCGGAAGGAGCAAAGGCCAATCTTCGAATTCGGAAGAAGATTGCTCACTTTGCTCCTTCGATCTCCGCTGGAGGTCAGATGCTGCATCCTGACCAGGGCGCGGATTTTACTCCCTCCTCCTCCTCCTCCTCCTCCTCCTCTCTCAATCGATCCACCACCACAATACACACTGCAGACTGCAGTGCACGGGACTGCCAGTGCTCACAAGGAGAGGAGTCAAGATGCAGCATACATTTACAAATACTACTACTACTCCTCTCCACACACAAACGGCACACACACAATGCCTCCCTCCTCACAAAATACTGCACACTTCTCCCTCCTCACAAATACTGCACACACCTCCCTCCTCTAAAATACCTCCCTCCCACACAAACCTTGCCACGTTTGTACAAAGCAAGGTCAATTTGCTCCATACAAATGTTTTGGTCAAGGGCGCGGTTCCCTCCACATTTTTCTGCACGCAACTGCATACGCCGCGCGCATTGAGACACGTCTGGGCGCGCGCATGGGAGATTCCCTCACATTTTCTGCACACAACTGCCTTTTCTCCCTCCTCACAAACCTTGCCACGTTTGTGAGAGGAGCAGTCTGCAGTTTGTCTGCCAGTGATTTGTGTGCAGTTTGTAACCGTGGCGTCTCCCTCTCATTCCCTCACTCATGTTCGTTTGAAGTTGGTTGAATGTTTGCGTTTGTTTATGGAACAACCACACACTCTTTGTGATTGGATGTTTCGGCGACGCGAAGGATGGTGAGAGTATAAAAAGACGGAAATTTTAATGCAAACTCTCCAACTTGATCGACCAAATTTTTCATCAAGAACATTGCATTGTTGCTCGTATTCGCTATTTGTATTGTGGCCAGCGAACGGTCGACAAACATTAATACTTGAGCCTTAACATGAACGGTGAGCCTGTATCGACCCGACTGGTCCCACACCTGTGGGTTCCCGCACCTGGCGCGATGGCGTTGCCGTCGACTCCGGCCCGGCACCACCACCACCACCGGCCGATGGGGCGCATCAGAAGGAGGAGAGAAAACTCATTCACTCCCGAGCATGATAGATGCTGGGTGGTGCAGAAGCCCGGGAAGTGTGACACACCATGGCAAAGAGCTATTTTACCACAACAAAAATACACACGAGAGACCTCGTGGGATCTGCCAGTTCATCGACTGCTCTGGCGCTGAGCAACAGATGTTCGCAGCCACATCCACCACTGTTGATGTTTTGGGTTCTTTGTCTGGGGAACAATTTGAACGTGCTCAAAGGATTAGCTACTGACACCAGAAGCATCAACCCCTGGGAGTTGGAGCTAACTCTCCCAGAGAGATGTAAGAAGGAAAGGAAGGCGGGAGTCAGCGCAAGCTGTACTTTCCACCGGATGAACAACAGGAGAGAACGACAGGAAAGGCGGTGCGATTTCAAATCAGGAGGTGAGCGATATGCTGTTGTCAAACGTTTCAAAGAGGTCGCCCTTACATTAACATAGAGTACTATTTAAAAATCCCAGCGGAAACAAATTGCTTGCTGGCAGAAAGAGAATTTAAATTTCCAACCGTGGAGCAGTGGGGTCAGGCTCAAACAACAGTACCGCCATCACTTCACTAAAGCCATCTTTCAGAAGTTTAGCTGATTAACAAAAGATGTTAACTTCATTGATTAACTGAATGGTATTGTCTACCTGTTGCAAAGATGATGAAGAGCACGACATGGGCTTGAGCAGAGAAAATGTGTTGAATTTAATGAAGCGCTTATAAAACTGCATCAGTGCCACTTGTGAAAATACGTGATGATGAAAAAATCGTCAGGGGATCACATCATCAAGAATAAGTTACAGTTCAACAGATTCCACTTTTGCGAAGAGTGTGGACAGGTTTTGATTAGCCAAGGGGGTGGGATCACGGTGTCTGTGTTTACAGCAAGACTCCTGGTACCACCTTGCCCAAGATTACGTGGATGAGCACTTCGGAAGAAGCAAGCAAACAATACATTCAAATAGCCGAGCCATTAATTTGGGCTGGGTTTGGCTTGATAATGCTTACATCAGGTTGGTGTTGAAGCTTACGAGGGAATGTACGAGGACGTGTACTCTATCATAACTAAATGCTTTGGAATGAATGGAACTCTGAATAACTCCAGAATGAAACTCTGAACCTTGTTGACACTTTCCTGAATGGATCTTCTGAACGAGGTCATGGACTTGTTTAAATCTGAACACTTTGAACAGAACGCAAAGGTTAGAAGAACGATTATTTTAGGGTTCAAACTTCATCTGCAATAAAGTATTTATCAATTTGCCATACAAGTTGTTGTTGTATTTTTTTGAAGCATAGTTCTTCTATTACAGAAAATTAAATAGGACACCAAAAATAATTTAATGATTTAATTGTTAATTTGAAATCAAGTTTAGGTATGAACGTTAAGACAATCCCTTTGAATAAAAATAGTTGTTTTATAAGTTACAATGTTGAGAAAACATTTTGAGAAATTGTTTCCATTGTTAAAGTTTTCAGTCTTTAAGTTTTGTTGTTAAGGCTTTGAACATATGTTAAAAACAATTCAAATTGAACGTACGTGATCAGTTGAAGTTGAATTAAAAAGTACAGTTATTTGCTTGCTTTGAAAGAATAACGCTTGTTCTCATACCTTTTGTAGTTTTTTTATTTATTTTATTATTATTATTTTATATTCCTTAAAGGGGAGGTAGAAAAGGGAGGGACAGCAACGTACGAAGACAGACAAAAGAACGACTGTACATGAAGCTATTCAAGTATGATTTGTTAAATATAATTTTAACACCCAACAGCAATCTTTACATCAATATATTTTACAGATGGTTTTTAAATTGGTTTAAATTAGAAAAAATTTGATAAAATGAAAAAGCGCAGAAATGAATTCATTATGTGTATGGGCAAAACCTCAAAAATCCCACATAAAAAACAAAAAGAGGTTAATATGTGGATTGGGCCATTAATGATTTTGCCTCACTTGTGGGTTTTTGTAATAATGTGGTCGTGGATTATGTATGTGGTTTGGACCCGCTATGAACTTTGGAATAATAATAATAATACATACATAATAATAATAATAACTAAAAATAATAATAACAAATAACAAAAAAGTCATCCAATAAAGTTAACACTTTCTAGACGTGACATGTTTCTAAACACTAAAATAAATTTAGTTGAATGGTTAGCTACTCAATCCAGTAATTTATGTAATTTAAAACATGTTTTTATATTTATTGTTCTATTTTATCATTCCCTTTTTGGAGTTGACAGGTTGAAATAAATTATTGGTCATTATGTTCTTGAAAAAAAAAGGAAAGAAAAAAAAGTATGTTATCTGACTTATTTGTTTCCTAAGCTCTAGGGTCATACTTAAACCAGTTATAAATCCTCTGTATTCATTTCCATACTATGAACCCGCAAATAAAACATCCCTTCACTTTGTAGTGATAGCAGGACCAACCGGCTCGAAAGAGGCAAAACTCATGTTCGTAAAACGTTTGCTGGTTCCAGCGGGATGAAAGGTTCAAATCTGAACCTGCCACCAGCACAACATCGTGTGGTGCTGGAGAGTTCAACATGCTTACGCTCATTTGGCAAACGGTGGTTCGTGATATAAATTTGTGGAAGGTATGTCCAGATGACCTTCATAATCAAAACACATCGATCCAAGAACAATATGATAGATGATCGATGATCTCATGTCTGAAAACTTCAGCGGCAACAGCACAAACGGATTACGGAGCTTTTTACCAAGGGCAGTCATACAGAAATCTTTTCCATTGTTGTTGATTCTCCAAAAATTTATTTCATTCAGGGCAAAGAAAATGCACACGATTAGTCTCAACGCGCGATACGCGATCCTCTCTTCAAAAATCCTGGGACGCTTCCCAGATAAACCATCTGGCAAAACAAATGTATCCCACCAAATCAAAAGTTCATGGTCGAAGCCTACTGAGATGCCATACTTTACCAATCTTCTACGGTTACCACCTTTTCATTGATCTAAAAACCCGAAAACGTCCGAGGAAATGACTAAGGACCCACATTTTTCCGGGTGAGAGAAACCCAATTTTATGTCCCGAAGGGGTATGTCCAGGCAAATGAAGTGAGGATCCGAGTACGCACGTCATTCATTTGAAGATGTCTGCTGCAGGAACCATGCTCTGTACAAGTCCTAGCAAAGGAAATACCAAACAGCGTCGAGGGTGTGATCCAGGAGCCAGTAAAGGAACTTATCGCTTTGTGTGGTGAGTGTGCCCTCAACATCCTCAATGGGAACATAAGTTTGAAACCCACCAAAAAGAAAACTAAAAAATACAAGCATCACATCAGAGCTCGCGCCAAAAAACTTAGCGTCCAGAAGAGAACAACATTCTTCATCAAAAGGTGGATTCCTGGGTGCATTGCTGACCCCTATTCTGAGGCACTTGCCGGTCTGCTCTTCAAGTAACGATGCAACACCAAGAAAATGGTACTTGTTCCCCGACACACTTTCACAACTGCAAGCTGCAAGACTGCTGAACAAACTCCAACAACGCGTGTGAGTGCACGGTTTGGACGAAGACATGAGGACTCTGCTCGAAAGGCAGGATATCACAGACGAAGAGAAAATGAAGCTGTATCATCAGACACTTCAGAGGTACACTATTTTAAATCGGCAGAGGAAGGCCCTTTTAACCATGAACTTGCAAATGAATAGTGATGAATCCAAAGACCAGCCAAGTTAGAAGGAACACCCGGAGAACCACCCAAGAACGAACCTGTCACCCACTATCCTACTAAATTTAAAGCTGAGCTGAAAGGTGCCCCTGAGGGTCGTACGGTCTACCTCGATTTGTTTGCCAAAGCTACCCATCTATCACCCCTTTCCTTCGAGGTAAGAAAAAGAGAGAACCGTAAACAAACCACCCAGAAAATGGACTCCATATTAAAAAGATGTATCGAGTCTTTTTCCTTGTCATTTTGTGTTTTTCGTTCACCATGGACTGTTGTCCTCCCAAGTCTGACTGTGGACCCCAACACTTTCTTAAGAAAATCCGTTGCACATGGGCTTGTAAAGCACCATCATCATTACAAACTCGGATTCTACTGATGGCGGAGGCATACCTGAAAAAGGTGTATTACGACCCCAAACACCCCCGCCTTTGGTGGTGTGGAGGTTGCTTTACCGCGCTGCAGTAAGAGACGGCATCAATGTCACAAAGAAACAGATAACTGTATGGTTGCGGGAACAGCCGACCTACGTTTGCACAAACCAGTACGGAGAAATTTTAAAAGAAATGGGGTCGAAGTTGCATGGCATCGATCACCAATGGCGAGCAATTTGGTAGATATGTCCTCGCTCAAAGAACACAATCGGGGTACAGGTATTTGCTGACGCGCATCGATGTCTTTTCGAAGTATGCGTGGGTCGTTCCTCTGAAGAGATAAACTGGGACAACTTTAGCGAAAGCCTTTAAAAGATTTTAAAAGGAGGGAAAAACCGCCGCGTCTGCTTCAGACCGATAAGGGTACCGAATTATCAATGAAAAGTTTAGTCTTTTCTCCAAGAAAACGAATATCTACTTCTTTACTGCAATAATGAAACCAAAGGCCAGCATTGTTGAGATTTAACAGAACACTGAAGACAAAATGTGGAAATATTTCACGGCCAACAACACGTACCAGTAGCAAAGGTCCTCCGCATTACTTTCTGGCTACAATCATTCGTTTCACAGAAGTATAAATCCCCCGGCGTCAGTCAATACTTTCAATGTCGATCGAATAAGACAGGCGTTGCCCCCTGACTCCAACCCCTAAAACTGTCTTCAAGTTCGAGGTTGGAATACATGGTTCGCATCAGCATGGCCGCCAGGCCTTTCCGTAAGTTGTTACCAAGCTGGACCACCAAACTGTTTACCATCAACGCCGAATCCCTCGCTACCCCCTGTGTACACGTTGAACGATTATGAGGGAGAGCAATTGAGGAACTTTCTACGAGCAGAAAGGCTACAACATGCAGTTCAGAAGGACATCCTGCACAAAGTTGATAAAATACTGAAAACCAGAAGGCGACGGGGAAACCAGAATACTTGGTGAAAGGTTTGGATATCCCGGGAAAAATTCAATAGCTGGGTGTCCAAGTTGCACGCTCTATAAAGACAACCCAGGACGTCAGCCATGTGCCATTTAAGCAAACGAATGAATCATGGAGGCCGCATTTTACGTGACGCTCCCAAGCAATAGCTCGATGAATGTTTCATCCCAATAACACTTTGGCTCACTTCTGTAAATTTTGCCTCCCTCTCACGTTAACGGAGAAGGGGAAGTTACGGCCGAGTTCGTCTATCCACACCGTTGGCTCAATGTATTCAAGATGAAAATTATATATTTATGTACCGCTGGAACACGGGGTCCACACGGGCACTCAATCGCAGAGGGTTACTATTCCACGCCTAAAGAATTTATATCCGCTTTTAAGCCCCTATCGATCACGACGGACAAGTCACCATATCGTACAATAAATACATTCAAAAATTGTGACGAAAACACAAGAAGGGCAAGCTTGATTTTCAAAGCCGGATTGCTGACATTATTTGGGTTCAATGTCAACGACTGCATCATGGGTCTCAAACAGCCCCTCACACTGTGGACGTTCATCCATTTCACTCCATGTTCGTGTATACTAATATTATCCAGTACAACACGGTGGGTGATAAGAGGGCACCTTTATTACGGATCGTGAACGCGGGAGGAAAATATGGAGATATCGTTTCAAAAATATACGACAACCCTCATTACATTCCTCTGAAACAAAGGTCGCTGACACCATTAAATAGATATAAGACGACACAGGCGAGCCCATTCCATTTATCAACGGTAGGGTCATCGTGAACTACATCAGACAGCGGCCACCGTACTTCAACCGTCGCTATGACGAAGCTTAATACATTCCCTACTCTAAACACTATGAAGATTACTACACACAGCAAGTGGGTCAAGGGTTGCCTGTGTTTGAAGGACCTCGCACGCAGCGCGGTTTTGGACTTGGTGGTATCTTGGGAGGCCTGTTCAGGTCGGCCATGCCTCTAAAAGGCTGGGTTGAAGACGTTTGGACGGCAGGCTCTTCACTGGTGTTGGCATCGCCCAAGATGCACTGGAAGGAAGAATATAAAATCAGCAGCCAAAGCTAGGCTCCGGAGGCCGTCAACTGACAAAACAAACCTCCAAAGTAATACCCGAGGTCACGCGTGGCAGGTCTATAAAAAAAAACACAAGGCAGACGGGTCACTTCTGCCGAGCAAGAAAAGGCGAAATCTTGACATCTTTGATTAGTATTATCTGCACAATTCTGTGGCATCAGCATGTCTCTTCTGCACGATCATTCCAAGTGTGCACCAAGTCCCGAACTGGATTATATTTTCCTCCTCTCCCCAGACTAGTATCGAGAAGGGTCAATGGACTGAATTCCATCCATTGCTAACATTTCTGATGGAGGCCCATTGAATTTTCATACCTGGATCCGGGGAAGACTACGTTGATCTTTCCCCGACACAACTCTATATTAAAGCAAAGTGGTCAAAGCTAACGGTACGAATCTGACAGACGACTCTTCGGTTGGTCCAGTCAATCTGTTTGCAGTCTCTCTTCAGTCAGATCGACGTGACCTTGAACGATCGCCTTATCTCTGCTTCTTCCCCCACTTACCCTTACCGAGCCATGATAGAAAGTCTTTTGAGTTATGGTCACGATGCCAAGGCTTCCCAACTTTCCTCTTCATTGTTCTACAAAGATACAGCTGGACAAATGGATACCACTGATCCCCTAGCGGCAGACGACGCTGTCAACAAAGGGACTCAAGGCCCGCTATCAATACATCAAAGGAAGCCGTCGTGGTGGATATGATTGGTCCCATACACAGTGACATTTTCTTCCAAGACAGACACATGCTAAACGGGGTGGATCTTAGACTCAAACTTATACGCAGTAGCGATGCTTTTTGCCTGATGGCTTCCGAGGTCAACCCTACCTATAAGGTAATGATTCAAGCCGCGTCCGTGTTTGTCAGAAAAGTAAAAGTGAGCTCCGCGGTCATGCTGGGTCATGCCAAAGCATTAGAAAAGGAACTGCAAAGTATCCCATCAAACGCGTCCTTTGCAAAATGATCTCTGTACCCAAGGCAACTTGATACTCACTCAGGATCACGCTTTTCTCGGACAACTTCCGACACGCATTGTAATAGCTGCGTGAGTAATGTAGCGTTCAACGGACGCTACTCAAAGAACCCCTTTAACTTTCAGCATCTGAACGCAAACTTTTGACGGTGTACCTAGATGGAGATCAGATTCCGTATACTCCTCAAAACTGAACTTTTCCGATGCGTCCAATAATTGCGTCAGAGCATACAACACCCTCTTCTCGGGAACAGATAAAATGTACCAGAATGAATAGGCAACGACATCAGTCGTGATTTCGCCAAAGACTATGCACTGTACGCTTTTGATCTCACCCTGACCCTGTCTTCTGGCGGACACTTTAACCTTGTCAAACACGGAAACCTACGGTTGGAAATGCACTTTGCCCTCCGCTACAGGAAACTGCCAACATAATCATCTACGCGAATTTAACAACATTTTTGAAATAGATCAGGCTCGAAACATCATATTCGATTACAGCAGTTGAAGGGACACAGACCAATGACAGCTCGAAATTAGCACTATTTTAAATAGAGACCGTTACACAAAAACATTTTTTTTCAGAGGGGTGTTGCCCGCGATAAACTTCCCAAACAAGTTATCTCTCGTCCCAGTGCCTTTGTGGTGAACACAGACCTATTACGAAACCAGGACAACATTGGGTGGGAATATACTTCACGAGATGGTGTTGGAGAGTATTTTTGATTCTACGGATTACCACCGCAGTTACCTGAGTTCAAAATTTTCTCAAGAACAACGCGGAAAAATCAATATAATCATCAACGCCTACAGGGCCCTTTTCTGCGGTCTGCGGTCAATATTCCATCTACTTCTTGCTACATCGATGTCGGGGAATCACCATGAGCAAGATTGTGGGACTTTTTCCACTTCCGATATCACCAAGAACGACGTCAACGTGACCGATTTTATCAGAATACACTTTCCCCGTATTAAAACGAATGTATTCTGATGATCAATTATTTTTCAACAAGTTTCAAGGACCTTGTTAAGAATAACCTATACCTTAACGGACTGATGGATTAATTATTTAAACCAATGTTTGTATTTCACGAGTTCAATTCAAGCCAGACGTATCTCAACAAAACTTGCCCGAAATCATCAATATGCTGCAGGGCACTACTCCTCCACCACACAAACTGCACACCCACCCTTATTTTGTGCAGTTTGAGTGGATGGAGTAGTGCTCAGTTGTGTGCAGTATCATCAATAAACTACGCTTGCGTGAGTTCAAAACAAATTTCCCAGTGTTCGGTCTAGCCAAAATGTTCTAAAGGCCTCGAATTTGTTAGAATTTAAAATAACAATAATAATAATAATGTTTTCAGTTTATCAAATGTTTTCCAATTTAAAACCAATATAAAAACATCTGTAAATATATTGATGTTAAAGATTGCTGTTGGTGTTAAAATTAAGTTTAACAAATAAAAAATGTTCTAAAGGCCTCAATTTGTTAGAATTTAAAATAATAATAATAATAATACTTAATGTTTTCAGTTTATCAAATGTTTTCCAATTTAAAACCAATATAAAAACCATCTGTAAATATATTGATGTCAAAGACTGCTGTTGGTGTTAAAATTTAATTTAACAAATGCCAAAAATGTTCTAAAGGCTCCCAATTTGTTAGAATTTAAAATAACAATAATAATAATACTTAATGTTTTCAGTTCATCAAATGTTTTCCAATTTAAAACCAATATAAAACCATCTGTTAATATATTGATGTCAAAGATTGCTGTTGGTGTTAAAATTAAATTTAACAAATGCAAAAAATGTTCTAAAGGCCCTGTATTTGTTAGAATTTAAAATAATAATAATAATTACTTAATGTTTTCATTTTATCAAATGTTTTCCAATTTAAAACCAATATAAAAACCATCTGTAAATATATTGATGTCAAAGATTGCTTTTGGTGTTAAAATTAAATTTAACAAATCATACTTGAATAGCTTCATGTACAGTCGTTCTTTTGTCTGTCTTCGTACGTTGTTGTCCCTCCCCTTTCTACTTCCTTAAGGAATATTATTTTAAAAACATTACAAATATGAGAACACGCCGGGGTGAATTTTGTACTTCTGTGAAACGAATGATTGTAGCCAGAAAGTAATGCGGGGAAAGAGCTTTAAAAAAGGAGAAAACTGACAAGCATAATTAATTAATAGCGCCCTCTGTTAATGAAATGTAATAAATAACGTTTTAACAGTAGAATCGATACTGTGCGCGCGATACTGACAGTAATTTCATTCATTCATTTATTTGTTCGTTAATCACATATGATTTTCATAATTGACAGTATTATTAACTATTGCTTTGGCCAGCTAGCGAATGATCACTTACAATTTATACATTTCAAAACGATACATTGATATTTTATAAAATTGTTTATTACAAATGGTTAATAAACTCATCCCCTTTTTCATATTTTGGTCAAAAATTAATCGATGACTTTTGCGCCTTTTTACCTTTTTCCCATCGTGCTTTGGTAAAACTTGGACAAACATGGCTGCTGACGGAGACAACGATAGTTCGTACTTTGGGTTTTTCTAAGTAATATGGCTGTATTGGAGTTTATTTAAGGCAGTTGAATAATTGGATATCTTAAAGAGAGTAAGTAGAATAATAAGGAGTAATAATTCGTGATTTTCTTAGGAGTTTTTGTTTGTTATTGTCAGATTACAAATAGATGTGCAGCAGACGATTAACACAGTGACTGGCTCACAGTGCGTTGACCCCTTGCGCGCTATGTACAGTTAATGCATAGCCATAGGTGGTACACGTTGTATAGCTGTTGATTTGTTCTGTATAAAGTTATTGACGAAGTGAAGTTGGATAGGTTTATAGATGAAAAATAATGTAGGTTACTTTGTTTTTCGTCAGAGACTGTATAAAATGTATACAATTTAGTTATTGGAGATTTAGAATGATGAAAAAGAACAAATTAAGCTAGGACGAAAGAAAATTCTGTATAAATAAACAAATTATTTTATGTCAGATTGAAATAATTTCTAGAATTAACGTTACTGTTAACGTTACTGTTAAAGTATGAGATTAAAAAAATTGTTTACAGGGACATTGTACATCACACTTATCCTCTTGCCAATAGACAAAGCTACTATTAAAACACAGACATACACGAATATAATTTATTTTAATGATTAAATCAAACAGTTAATATTCATAACAGACTCGGTAATAATCTCTTCTTGGAATATGTGTTGGCTCTGAAAAGAGCCGGTTGTTTTGTTGATTTCGCTGGTTACTTGAATTTGTCTAGATTACTTGCCACAAGAAATCTCGCATACTCTAGATTTCCGACAGTTACAGCATATTTTAAAGCCGCCATCTGGGATATCACTTCCACGTGGGGAAAGTTTTTGGGAATCTGCTCCCAGTCTGTAATTCTGGATCCGCATTTATGCGGATCCGCTCTCAATCATTGCTATTTCTCGATTTTTTTCTCGTACATATTGATCAAAAGGTAAAAGAGTAGCCATACTGATGTTGGAGCAACAATGCAATGTTCTTGATGAAAATATTGGTCGATCAAGTTGAGAGTTTGAATTAAAATTTCCGTCTTTATACTCTACCATCCTTCGCGTCGCCGAAACATCCAATAACAAAGAGTGTGTGGTTGCTCCATAAACAACGCAAACATTCAACCAATCAACGAATGAGGAGGAATGAGGAGAATGCCATTACAAACTGCACAAAATCACTGCAGACAAACTGCAGACTGCTCCTTCACAAACGTGGCAAGGTTTGTGTGGAGGGAAATAGTGCGCAGTTGTGTGCAGAAAAATGGAGGAACCTCCACGCGCGCGCCAGACGTGTCTCACGCGCGCGTATGCAGTTGTGTGCAGAAAATGTGGAGGGAACCGCGCCCTTGACCAAAAATTTGTATGGAGCAAATTGACCTGCTTTGTACAAACGTGGCAAGGGGTTTGTGGAGGGAGTGTATTTTGTGAGGAGGAGTAGTGTGCAGTATTTTGTGAGGAGGGAGTAGTGTGCAGTATTTTGTGGAGGAGGGAGTAGTATTTTGTGTGCCGTTTGTGTGGAGAGAGTAGTGTGCAGTATTTTGTAAATGTAGCCGAATCTTGACCTCCTTTGTGGAGCACTGCAGTCTGCACTGCAGTCTGCAGTGTGTGTTGTGGTGGTGGATCGATTGAGGAGGAGGAGGAGTAAAATCCGCGCCCTTGGTCAAAAATTTGTGTGCAGCATCTTGACCTCCGTTGTGGAGTCGAAGGTGCAAAGGAGCAATATTATTACGAATTCGGGAGATTGCTCCATTGCTCCGTCGACATTTACTCCACAAAGGAGGTCAAGATGCTGCATACATACTACTCTTGGGTCCGTATATAAGGGTCCTGGAATACCAATTCTAGGCGCCCTCTGATTCAATATGATTCGTTATCAGGACCACGTTTGGGAAGTATTCTGGCTTATGATGCAGATGTGCGTACGCATCCATATTTTAATTTCGCAATTTAATCGACAACGATTGTGAGGGGGCGGCTTTTAAAAAAATAAAATAAAAAAAGTGATTTTGAATACATCGCCCTTTGATTTCCTTAATCAGGGATGTTTTTGCTCTAAATTTGATAGTCACATTATACGCTCCATTTCAGCCAATCACGCACACGTATCATTCGATGACTCGAGTTTCTTCATACATATTCATAACGATATTTACTCATACATATTAAGTACATCACTGACGATTTCTCACTGCATATGTGTATACGCTACTCACTTTTGTACAGTGCTATGAATGTTATAATTATTCAATTTGTATGTTGTACATTTTGGGTAATTTTGTTTTAATAACATAATTAAAACAATTGTTGACCCAATATTGGGGTTTCATTTACCAAAGGTACAATAAAGGCAGATATAATAATATCCATGGTACTATTGATGACATAAACAATTATGAAAAACCTTTAAAAATTTTTGGACAAAATTTAAATTATTGCATACGTAATGACGGCCATATTAGATTCCAAGAATACATTGGAAGTGGTCACATGGCTCAATATTTTCCTTTTCAGAGTTTGAGAGTTGACAACATACCTAAAAGAAATGACGTGATAAATGTTTTACAATATCACAAATCTATTATTTTACAAAAAATGTGTAAATTGCATTGGACCTGTTCAAAATAAGCGGTTGCCATTATCGTTTATTTTCGCGTGAGGGGGTCCCAAAGAATAGTTAGAAAAATTAAGAATTTTTTTGCGTGATCAGACAAAGTGTTTTGTAAATTTTATACAAAAAGTCACAGGGCACATTGGTAATGTATTAACAACCTGTGTAACAGAGGAGTAAAAATAACCAGAACGGAAAACAGCTTTTTTGGATAAACGAATCTCAGTATGAAAGAAATTAAAATGTTATTTGTTTAATTTGAATTTATTCCGTTTATTGATGCATTAAATTTGTTTAGCATCAGAGAAACTAAACCTGCAATGCCTTTCTGACTCAGTACTACATTTAATTTGTGGAAGGTTTTTCTTTATTTATTAAATTTTTTTAAATTTATTTAATTTTTTTTATAGTAAATCCAATTAAATTATATTTCATAAACCTTGGGCTACTATGTCAATAATCAAGTGTATCACAACGTGGGCTTCGATCACTACTTAAAAGTGGGCTATGCGCCCTCTTTTCCCACCCAATTATAGGGGTCAAATGCTGGATGGAGCTATTCACAGCGGGGAGTCTTGGTCCCGCATAAGTGTCCCAGAAATGTTTCGATTCTAGGCGCTCTCTAATTCAATATAATTCATTTTCAGGACCACGTTTGGGAAGTATTATGGCTTATGATGCAGATGTGCGTAGGCCCTCATCTTTTAATTTCGCAACCTAGTCGACAACCTAATGTGCGTGTACATAGTACATGTACACGCACGTCTACAAGTGTATATTATGTATTACCATGAAGGACCAAATGTTTCTATTCAGTTAGTGCATGCATAATACAGTTCATGATATAGTTCATAATATAGTTGGCCTTACACGAATGCATAATACTTATGGACAGATTAAAGTTGGTGTAAGGGCAAAATCAAATATAAAAGATCTAGCCTACTTAACCCTATCAAGCCTGGGCTTTTTATCGTTCTCATAACGTCCTTAATTTTTATCCGTTGGCCATGAAATTTGGCACAAATGTTGTCTTCAATATACAAACAACAATGTGACGTCACCAGTAGAGGGCTATAAGTAACATTTAGTGTCATTTTGTTCCAAAAACATGATTTTAAAAATATATTTGACCTATGTATTTTTATCCAAAAGTACAATAAAGGCAGGTATAATAATATCCATGGTATTATTGATGACATAAATATATATATAATGAACAAACAAATTCTGAAAACCGTTTTAAAAATGAGGCTTTTGGGACAAAATATAAGTTTTGCATTTAAACGTAATGGCGGCCATATTTGATTCCCATGACTAAGTATTGTCCAGTTCAGAGTTTGAAAGTTGACAACATACCTAAAAGAAATCTTACAATATCAACAATCTATTTTGATCAAAAAGTGGAAATTCTATTGGACCTTGAACACCCAATTTTGTTGATTTTTGCGTGAGGGAATCCCAAAAATAGTTAGGAAAAAAGGTCGGCTTAATTTTTTAATTTAATTTTTTTGCCAACCTATGAAATATGATAGGTGTATGAATACGCGAGTATTAGAACCAGACCAAATTGTCCATACACAAAGTATGGTGGCTAAGGGAACCTTCACAAATCGAGCAAACAAATCCCTTAATACAAAGCCGATAGACGCCTATGGACGGGGAAATGGTCGATTCTGGTTCCAGTGTCCCAACACGTCTGCCCAAGATTGTAGATACGCCTCTTTGCGAGAGCGTAGCCACAGCGTACGGTCACGAAAATTACAGGTTTTTCACTCTGAACACTTTGTGGTACATACTGAAAGCTTTATGAATATTTTTGGCGTTGCAAGAGAAACGGTAGTCTACTATTCAGTCATCAGGAAAGGCAAATAGGCTTATATTATTTAGTTATATTATCTCTAAAACATGTCAACAAAATTATAAAATTAACAAAATATTCAAACTGTGGTTCATACCCAACAGTCTTGTCCATTACACGGGGATATGCTAATTTATTTCACAATATATTGTGAAGGAAGACACAATGCATTATAAGCGTACTTAAATCCTGCTATGAACAGCTTTAAATTACAAATAATTGTATGTACCAGTGGCGTAACCAGGCTCCTATTTTCAGGGGGCACTGGGGGTGCACCACTTTCTTTTTCTTGAGGGGCATGTCAACACTTGAACATGTTGTATCCTGCAGCCTCAAATTGGGACCTATTTTTTATAATTCTGGGTGTGGGGAGGTGGAACCTGGGGAAAATACCTCGCGCCCGTGCACCCCATAGTTAAGCCACTGATATGCACATGTACATGAACATACACACTGAATGATACTAAATATGCGTAATTTCCCTATTTGTTAGTATTATTATTATTTTATGGCATGAATGTGTAAAAATAGAGAGGTCAATTGGTAAATTGTTGTGGGTCTACATAAATGAGGGTCGGGAGTTTGTGGTCTGTACCAGCGCGTCAGTCGAGCTGGCATCCTCGTAAGACACGGCCTAGTATTGACATTGGGTTAAAGGCAGTGGGCACGAGCGAAGAGTGGAGACATTGATAGTTAACATAAGACATCTTAGGAATAGTATTTCCAAATGTAGGGTATAGGATTGGTAATTCAAAAATAACAAAATGGTGAAATTAATGTGAAACTTATTTGGTGTAAAGCTAATGATGGTAAATCAGTTTTCACTACAAATAATTTTGTTTAAGGTGCTGTCAGAAATAATTTGCATTTCTTTGTGCTGTCACTTTCAGAGTGAAATAATTTACTGTTGGAATTTAGGAAATAATACTCTATTCTGTGTAAGAATGAATATAATCTGAATGCCTTTTTTTATTATCTTGTTAACGACATAACGGAATAAGCTGCAAACTTTCACAGTTTTCTTGAATGTACATCTTGATTCAAAGAGAGTAAACTCATTCATGAAACAGATTTACCAACATCAACTTCATTACGATCGTAGATTTATTGACATTTAATTTTACATGATATTGCAAATTATACTTTTCACAAATATTTGCGGACAATCACCACACATGTAACAAGTTGGGGGGGGGGGGCATGCAAGCAGACAGCCGGGATCGCGTACTGGGTACAGCCGCGTGGGCCGTGTGTGGGATGCACCGTACATTTGCATCAACTTGACAGGGATTAATAAGGTTAACATTGACGCGCACATGTAATTGATTCCATGATGGATGTGATGATGAGATGCATGGTTGCTCCCTGCAATGATAACCTGCACGTAAGCATTTCTGGAGATACGTTTTAAAGGCTTTTGGTGATTTGATGATCTTGTTTCGTAAATCCTATTGACCATCCCACAGTCCAAAAAGTGTGTGTGGGGGCCTATTCCTATCCCCCAGGATTTTACGCCCGTGGCCTACACGTAGCCTTTCTGGAAACAAGTTTTATAGTATTTGTGTGATTTGATGATCTAGTAACTCGTAATATTGATTTGTAGTAATAATAATAGACACTTATATTGCACCGGTATCCGTCAAGTTTGACGCACATGGCGCATAAACATTATTGCCCTGTTTGGGGTATTTTACTTCCATTCCAGAATGTTGCATTATACAACACACGGGACCTACAGCTTTACGTCCCAAGGACAAAGCAATTATTATGGTATTACTCAAGCCAGGTCGGGATTCGAACCCACATTCACAACATTCACTAGACCACTAGGCCGCGACACTCCTTTTACTAATGACAATGAATGTGAACGATAATAGGTTTGAAAACTCTGAACCATTGCAATATATATTCATGTTCCTTGTCTCATAATAAACCAACCAGGCACCTATTGAGATCATCATATATAATTTGTGTATGCATAATTGATGTAAATTGTATTACTTTATGATTAATATAGAGATATAAAGAAGCAATAATTATTAATACATTTCCTGTTATACATAGAGCCTTTGTCCAAAGAACTCACATTCAATGACGGATCCAGGTGGCGGGGCAAAGGGGGCATGTTTCTGAGTATGGCCCTTGCTCACATTACAATATTCTTTGAAACACTGGAAGGACGATACAAGGTTTCAGTATAGTTGTATGCATCCTATAACATGTTTTTGTTTACGTACATCTGTGAAACGCCGGGCTCTTTATAAATGAAGCCACTGCAAGTAAGCCTAGCCTATAATATTTTGATATTGACGCAAACCTCATTGTTCTACAGGGCAATATGTTCTTACAATAGGTTCTTATGTAGGTCATTGTATATACAACAACAGAACAATTAGGTCTCAATTATTGTGAGTTTTGACTTCACCTGTGAATCGACTTGACTTGGACAAAAATTACTTGATGACTTGACTTAATGTTTTCCCGTAAACGCTGAATGTGAGGGGCGTTACAAATTCCTGAAATTAACACATATAACACAACAAAAACACAAGTCTACTTCGATAGTTTGATTTGGTGGTTTATTTGCCGACGAAGGCTCGATTGTGCCCACTGAGAAGCTCCATTTGCCAATTAAGAACCGATATGGGGCGTGTCACATCACACCCCACCGCCCTGAAGTAAAAAGAAAAGTGTAAACAAAAACATGTTGGTTCGTGTTTTCTCTGATGAAATGCGATAATTTTTTTCAAGGATGATTGGTACCTTTATTAATTTCACATCAAGTAAGCTTTCTGATAATAATTCAGGTTATTATCAATGTTGTTTATTTTCTTTAGATTAATAGTGAAAATGAGTGTTAAGTGACAAATGCATTCTCTAAAATATTATGAAACTTAGTTGATCCCATCCAACATTTGTAGGCATCTCCCATTTGCTTTGTTCACGTTTTTCAACCGAGGATATATGTAAATTTACAGAAAAAGTGCCGGCAACAGAGTTGCCGGCACTTTGCCTGTTATTTTATTTTAATTTTGTAAAATATAATTACAGACCTGTTGTTATTATATAAAATAAGAAATGTTGTTATCATTATTAACATACAAACTGGTTTTGGCGAAATACAAGCAAACCTTAAATTCTAAAAATGAGAAACAGTAAAATTAATGATTTTCGATTGTTTGTGTTTACAATCAGCTACATTTATTTGAATTGACAGGAATTGTTTATTTGATTTGGGAAGATTGTTTTTTACTTTTACAAAACGTCTGCAAAATAAAAAAAAGCAAAATCCGTAAAATGATTGTATTTTGTATTTTTTTTAAAGCTTTTTATTTGTTTTTCCTTTTATTTCTGCAAAATTTACAAAAAAGCCGAATCCGTAAAATGACTGTATTTTGTATTTTTACAAACTTGTTTTTAAGCTTTCCGTTTGTTTTCTACCTTTATTAGAACATCTCCAACACAAAGAAGAAAAATCTGTTCAAAAACATTATTATGTATTGTGATTACAATCACCATCACTACTCTGCAAAATCCACTGTGCCCATGAAACTTTAGTTTTTTTGTTAAGATCTATAATACATTTTCCCTAGTTAAGATGATCAAATTTCAGCAAATGCAATAACACTCTAAATGACACTTGTTTTCCATTTTGCAAACAAGAATTATTTATTTAAAACAATTACTTATTCGATTATCTAACACCACATCAATACAGCAAACAATTCTCTCAACAGTGTACCAACTTCTGTGATACTATGTGTAATCACAAATCAGTATCCAATTTATTTTGGAAAAATGTTGATTGACTTTTTCTTAATTAGGCCTATAGTCATGACAAACGAAACTTTCATCGGTACTTATGGACAATTATCATGCTGAAGGTATCTTGCATAAAAGTGTTTCACTCTCTAATTCTTGCCAGTGACAGTGAACAAAAATACCAGATCCCCCACAACATAATTATAATAATAATAAAAATCACCATGGCAATTATTTTGCACAACTTGGTTTTATGGTTTTATGCCAAAATTATAGACATGAACACAAAATTTCAATTGGTGCTCATGATTATGCTGTATCTTGCATAAAAAAAAGATGACAGTGAACAACAAATGGTCATTACCCCCCCCCCCCCCCAAGAAATAAAATACAAAATGAACATGACAAGTATTTGATGTGTTCCAACTCCTTATTCCAAATCAGTGTCATATTTCCATTGATTATATATACTGAAATATAAATGTTCATGTACTTCTCCACAATATTGTAAACATCAGAAACAATACTTCTTATTGGCACTCAGGCCACTGGCTCTTGCAGGAGAACAATGGACAAAAAACTAGATGAACACACCCCCACCCCCCAAAATAAATACAAAATACAAAATCACCATGGCCAAGTATTTAGCACACACTGAGTACCTGTATGACTGATATTGTAACATCTGTGATGTGTCATCCCAAATCAGTGTTTAACTTATGTTCCACTTTGCTTTATCCAAAATTATAGATATGATCATGCAGCAAATTTGGTGCTCGTGATTAAAACAGTACCACGTCCTCCGTGGTTCTTGCAGCTAGGTGACAGCAAACACAAAAAGAAAATCAGTGAAAAAATATATAAAACATATAAATATCTATATATATATATATATATACACATTGTGCACACACTTGATGCCTAATATGATGGCAAACTGCCAGATAAGACCAACTTCTGTGATACTATGTAATCCCAAAATCAATGTCTAATTTCCATTACACTCTACTTTGAAATTAAAAACCCTCTACATGTACCTTGTCGAGTTATCAGCATGTATTGATTGGGAAGTACATTTTACACAACCTAGGAAAGGTTTACAGAGTAGGTTCAGAGAGTCAACTAACATGTTCTCCGTCCAATCTTCAAATGCTCCAGTCTGATTCAAAGTCCTTGACCCCGTTGATGAAGGCTAGAACTTTGCTGTTGGTGCAGTGTACCTTTCTCCCAGGTTCCCTCTTTGCTTTTGTCCCCTTGTCAGGGTTGATCCCCAAAAGACAGCTGTAGAGAAAAGTATAAATTCTATTAAGTCCATAAAATATGTTACTGAAAGATTTCAGATGTAAAAATAAATGTTTTCCTGACATGTCACTGAGCTAATCATTCTTAAAGGAAAAGCACCTTGAATAAATTTGTGTCCCTCTTTTCTAGATAAATCTACACTTCACGTAAAACAGCTGCATTTAATAACACAATAGGCCTACATAAACAATTACCAAAACAAAAGCAGAGACAATTTCAAAATTGTTTCCATGTTTGCGATTCCGGTGTCAATGATGCACGCTAGCTCCAACTCCTTCCATCTACATTCAGCCTCCAGAGATGCAGCGCTTTCATTTAAGGTATCGACGTCGAGTTTTAATTTCATTGTGATCGTTTCCTATTAGCATTTCGCAACGGAAACAGGAAAAATATATCACATCTTAACTCTTGGATATTAGGCCAAAAAAATAAAAAAATTGTTCAGTTGCCCTCCAGTGAAAATATTTGAAGGGGTCGGTCGGTCGGGATTTTTTATTTTATTTTATTTTTTTTTCTCCTTGACTGTCATTTTAAGATTGAAATGCATTGGAACTGAAACCACATACCATGTTTTTCATTTGTATACCTATCAGCAAGGAATTTGGCTTCAGAATAAAAGTATCCCAAGCATTTTTGTTGTACTTTTCGCTGTGACTGACACAGCAAATTCATCCATATTGCGTTCAATGCTCAACATGCAACATGTGAGTGGCCATTCCATTTGAAAACGTGTAGATTGAGTCGCAATCGTTGACACACGTACATTGTACAGTGCGGGGAGCCAGTGCACAACGTGTAAGGGCCATTTGATTTGAAAACGTGCAGATTGAGTCGCAATCATTGACATACAAAACAGTGCGCGAAGCCAGTGGAAAACATGCGAGGGCCATTCGATTGGAAAACGTGTAGATTTGAGTCGCAATCGTTGGCACACAGTGTTGTGCGAAGGCAGTGCACCATGTGAGGGCCGGGGCCATTCGATTTGAAAACATGCCGAGATTGAGTCTTGGGTACCGGTAAATTTACCGGTAAAAAAAGTAGAAAATTTCACAAATCAAACGTATTATGTTTTATACAAAGAAAATTGGTAAGTTTCATTAATAAATAGGCGGGAAAAAAAAAAAAAAAAAAAAAAAAAAAAAAACCCGACCCGAGATTTCAGCACTTTTGGGTCGGTCGGTGGAGGGCAACTCAACATCTTTTTTTTTTGGGCCTTATGGACGGACAATAAACGAGATCAGTCGTTTATCTGGATCTGGATCTGGAATGTTATACTCCATCAAAGCGGTAAATCCACATCACTACAGGATATACAGGATAATCTCTAAAACGGAAATATAGGAAAAACATCTCACATATAGGAAAAACATCTCACATAGATATAGATATTTATTTATTCAGCCAATGATAAAAAATATACAATGGAAATCGAGCGAACACAAGAGCTCTAAAATTTTACAAAAATAAATATTGTGTACAAAAGTATACAAATAAAACTATACAAATATACATATAAGGCAATAAGATTCAATTAATTGCAAATATAAAATATAACATTCAACGGGAATGGTGCACATTAAAAACCTTTACGGCAGAAGGATAAAAACTATCAATAAATCTCTTAGAGCCCCTAAAATTTTGAAATCTTTTCCCCGAGGGGAGAAATTTGAAATAGTCAACAGCTGGGTGGGAATTATCTCCTATAATATTTCTAACTCGTTTTAAAGTACGTTCTTGATGATAAGGAAAAGAGAGATGGCAGGCCAGTACCAATAATACGTTCAGCATTTCTAATAACTGATTCTAATTTCCTAAGCTCATTTTTACTTATGCGACCAAACCAGACTAAAATATGTGTAGTTAATATACTCTCGATTATGGCACGATAAAAATTAATCAAAATATCTATCCTTACGCCATACGATTTAAGTGAACGCAGAAAATACAGTCTCTGACGAGCTTTTTTTAGTATCTCCTCCGTATTCACCTTAAGTTATTCATTAACTCTTGGATATTATCGACAGACAATAAACTATCTGACGTTTATGAGGGATACGGTATAGTCTCTAAAACAGAAATAGTAGGATAAACATCTCACATCTTAACTCTTGGATATTATCGAGGCAGAATATCAACAGTTTCAAGGTAAGTGGGCAATTATTGTTATTATTTACAAGGCATACAACATGGATCATGGTTCATAACATTGTGGAAATAATTGGTGTTTATTTAAGTTTCTTTACCAAAGGTTGAGTACGTTCTTGTTGAAATCATCAAAAACGTGCATTTTTTCGTAGATTTTTTTTTTTACACATGCTGAGGTCTAAGATATATATTACTCAAGGTTATTTTGCAATTTCAGTTTGGAAAAGTACACATTAGTTATAGAAAAGAAATCGTGTATCTCATTGATCACTGCTAACTTGCAACTTTTGTACTGCCATTGAAATGGGGCTGCTTGCTGATGCACGGGGAGGGGTGGGATGGAGACTTATTTCTAGATCCACGGAGATGAGCGACATCATTGCTGCTCTTACGAGACAAATCCGGTTCAACAGTTTGAAGTTTGGTCTTTGTCGAGCCGAGGTCCTTATGGCCCGTGACCACGTCAAAAAAGCGGTCGTAAAGATCGCGCAACTTGATATCGATCATAATCGGGTAACTTTGCTTGTACATTATATCACGCTACGGACTCCACTCAGCAAGAGTATAAACACTGTGATGAACAGTGTCATCATGGTGACGAAGGAGGGGTGTTTGGCGTTAATGAATAGTTTTTCAAGTTTAAACATATTATTTTGTTGATTACATACATGAATATTGCTCATTGATGGAGAAACCAAGTCTATTAAACAGTTTAATGTACTCAGACGGTAGATTTGTTTGGACTCGGACAATTATCTGATTCTACCATGAAATGATTACACAATCTTGAGATAAACATCATAAAATAGGCTGTATATTTTAAAATGATATCGCGAAAAAAAACGTAGGCTATCTATTAATATTCGAACATATCACAGTATAATGTGATCAGTAATAGTCTATATGCCACTCACTGATTGTAGGCAAACAATCATATTGCAAGAAACCTTTAAAATAAGATCCAACATCATCCTAAAGCACTGACTTATCGAGTCAGAGAGGCCTTCAGTCCAAACCAGCTACCGTAACCACCTCGACAGACATTGAAAAACAAGCCGCGTGTTCTAGCCAATTTTCAGCATTTGCTATGTAGACATGCACTCTGGACACTTCTATGCAATTCCACCCACTCTTACCACACACCATTAAGTTTGATTTTCTTAGAGTTTTGTGGCTCACTGCCTTCAAGTCAGATGGCGCACGAGAGACCGTAGTAAAACATAACACTATTATGGATTTACTCATGAGTGAATATTCTAGTTGTCATTATCATTTTCATGATCGTGTACATAATACATCCCATATAATATGACATTCAATGAAACATACGAAAGGCTGTAATATCATTAGCAAGAAATTATGGCACCTGTGAATTTGAATTTCTGTTTACAAAGTAGGAACAACCTGTGCATCAGAGGAGCAGAAATAAGCAAGATGGAAATCAACTTTTTTTAGATAAACGATTCTCAGTACGAAAGAAATAATTATGTCGAAGTTGTTATTTTTTTTAATTGTATTTGTTTAATTTTATTTTATTTCGGTTATTGATGCATTACTTTGTTTAGCATCAGAGAAAATAAACCTGTTAGTAATGCCTTTCTGAATTAGTACTAAATTAAATTTTTTAATTTTTAAAATATTTTTAATTTTATTTTATTTTAATATATTTTTTGCAAATCCTATTAAATTAAATTTCATAAACCTTGGGCTAAACACATGGGCTTCGATCACTACTTAAAAGTACTAAATTTAATTTTTAGATTTTTAAAAATATTTTTTATTTTATTTTATTTGAATTTAAATGAATTTCTGTTTACAATATTATGGACCGCAGTAAAACATGAGTGCATATTCTAGTTGTCATTATCATTTTCATGATCGTGTACATAATACATCCCATATAATATGACATTCAATGAAACATACGAAAGGCTGTAATATCATTAGCAAGAAATTATGGCACCTGTGAATTTGAATTTCTGTTTACAAAGTAGGAAGAACCTGTGAATCAGAGGAGCAGAAATAAGCAAGATTGAAATAAACTTTTTTTTAGATAAACGATTCTCAGTACGAAAGAAATAATTATGTCGAAGTTGTTATTTTTTTAAATTGTATTTGTTTAATTTGATTTTATTTCGGTTATTGATGCATTACTTTGTTTAGCATCAGAGAAAATAAACCTGTTAGTAATGCCTTTCTGAATTAGTACTAAATTACATTTTTAGATTTTTAAAATATTTTTTATTTTATTTTATTTTAATTTATTTTTTGCAAATCCTATTAAATTAAATTTCATAAACCTTGGGCTAAACACATGGGCTTCGATCACTACTTAAAAGTACTAAATTAAATTTTTAGATTAAAAAAAAAAAAAAAAAATTATTTTATTTGAATTTAAATGAATTTCTGTTTACAATATTATGGACCGCAGTAAAACATGAGTGCATATTCTAGTTGTCATTATCATTTTCATGATCGTGTACATAATACATCCCATATAATATGACATTCAATGAAACATACGAAAGGTCGTAATATCATTAGCAAGAAATGTGGCACTTGTGAATTTGAATGAATTTCTGTTTACAAAGTTTTCTTTGTTTAATTTGAATATATTTCGTTTATTAATGCATTACTTTTGGTTAGCATTAGGGAAAGTAAACATACAGTGCCTTTCCGACTCAGTACTAAATTTAATTTGTAGAACCCAATTCTACGGGTCAAATGCTGGATGGGGCTATTCACAGCAGGGAGTCTTGGGTCCGTATATAAGGGTCCTGGAATAAAAATTCTAGGCGCCCTCTGATTCAATATGATTCGTTTTCAGGACCACGTTTGGGAAGTATTCTGGCTTATGATGCAGATGTGAGTAGGCCTGCATATTTAAATTTTGCAATTTAATCGATTGTGATTGGGCGACTTTGTAAAAACAAAATAATAATTAAATAAATAAATAAAGTGTTTTGGGGCCATCGCCCCTTTGATTCGCCCAATCAGGGATGTTTTTGCTCTAAATTAGATAGTCATACTATATGCTCCATTTCAGCCAATCACACACACGTATCATTCGATGACTTGAGTTTCTTCATACATATTCATAACGATATTTACTCATACATATTAAGTACATCACTGACGATTTCTCACTGCATATGTGTATACGCTACTCACTTTTGTACAGTGCTATGAATGTTATAATTATTCAATGTGTATGTTGTACATATACATAGTCCACACACATCTAGATGTGTATATTATGTATTACTATGGAGGACCAAATGGTTCTATTCAGTCAGTGCATGTATAATACAGTTCACACAAAGATCAGGAGACTATAAGGACTCTGCACAAAAGACATGTATAATACTTGTTAAAATAGGACAGATTATTAGTGCATTATCAGTTTAAGGGCAAAGTCAGTGTAAGGACAAATTAACCCTATCAAGCGTTCGTTCTCATAACTTAATTGCACAAAAATTAATGTTGTCTTCAATACAATCAACAATGTGACGTCACTTAGATCACCGGTAGAGGGCGCTACATTTGGGCAATTTTGTTTCAATAACATAATATTTTTTTAATTTGACCCAATATGCTGGGGTTTCATTTACCAAAGGTACAATAAAGGCAGATTTAATAATATCCATGGGTACTATTGATGACATAAACAATTCTGAAAAACCTTTAACAATTTTTGGACAAAATTTTAATTATTGCATTTAATCGTAATGACGGCCATATTAGATTCCAAGAATACATTGGAAGTGGTCACATGGCTCAATATTTCCCTTTTCAGAGTTTGAGAGTTGACAACATACCTAAAAGAAACCACGTGATAAATGTTTTACAATATCACAAATCTATTATTTTGTAACAAAAAATGTGCAAATTGCATTGGACCTGTTCAAAATAAACGGTTGCCATTATCGTTTATTTTCGCGTGAGGGGGTCCCAAAGAATAGTTAGAAAAATTCAGAATTTTTTTGCGTGATCAGACAAAGTGTTTTGGAAATTTTATACAAAATGTCACAGGGGCACATTGGTAATGTATTAACAACCTGTGTAACAGAGGAGTAAAAATAACCAGAACGGAAAACAGCTTTTTGGATAAACGATTCTCAGTATGAAAGAAATATGTCGAGTGTTTTTATTTTTAAAATTGTATTTGTTTAATTTGAATTTATTCCGTTTATTGATGCATTAAATTTGTTTAGCATCAGAGAAAGTAAACCTGCAATGCCTTTCTGACTCAGTACTAAATTTAATTTGTGGAAGGTTTTTATTTATTTATTTAATTTGTTTTAATTTATTAAAACAAATTATAGTAAATCCTATTAAATTATATTTCATAAACCTTGGGCTACTATGTCAATAATCGAGTGTATCACAACGTAAGCTTCGATCACTACTTAAAAGTGGGCTATGTGCCCTCTTTTCCCACTCAATTCTAGGGGTCAAATGCTGGATGGAGCTATTCACAGCGGGGAGTCTTGGTCCCGCATAAGTGTCCCAGAAATGTTTCGATTCTAGGCGCTCTCTAATTCAATATAATTCATTTTCATGACCACGTTTGGGAAGTATTATGGCTTATGATGCAGATGTGCGTAGGCCCTCATCTTTTAATTTCGCAACCTAGTCGACACCCTAATGTGCGTGTACATAGTACATGTACACCCACATCTACAAGTGTATATTATGTATTACCATGAAGGACCAAATATTTCTATTCAGTTAGTGCATGCATAATACAGTTCATAATATAGTTGACCTTACACGAAGACATGTATAATATTTATGGACAGATTAAAGTCGGTGTAAGGACAAAATCAAATATAAGAGTTCTAGCCTAGTTAACCCTATCAAGCCTGGGCTTTTTATCGTTCTCATAACTTCCTTCATTTTTATCCATTGGCCATGAAATTTGGCACAAATGTTGTCTTCAATACAAACAACAATGTGACGTCACCAGTAGAGGGCTATAAGTAACATTTAGTGTCATTTTGTTCCAAAAACATGATTTTAAAAATATATTTGACCTATTTTTTTACCAAAAGTACAATAAAGGCAAGTATAATAATATCCATGGTATTATTGATGACATAAATTTATATAATGAACAAACAAATTCTGAAAACCGTTTAAAAATGAGGCTTTTGGGACAAAATATAAGTTTTGCATTTAAACGTAATGGCGGCCATATTTGATTCCCATGACTAAGTATTGTCCAGTTCAGAGTTTGAAAGTTGACAACATACCTAAAAAAATTCTTACAATATCAACAATCTATTTTGATCAAAAAGTGGAAATTCTATTGGACCTTGAACACCCAATATTGTTGATTTTTGCGTGAGGGAATCCCAAAAATAGTTAGGAAAACAAGTCGGCTTAATTTTTTAATTAAATTTTTTTGCCAACCTGTGACATATGATAGGTGTATGAATACGCGAGTATTAGAACCAGACCAGATTTTCCATACACAAAGTATGGTGGCTAATGGAGCCTTCACAAATCGAGCAAACAAATATCTTAATACAAAGCCGATAGACGCCTATGGACGGGGAAATGGTCGATTCTGGTTCCAGTGTCCCAACGCGTCTGCCCAAGATTGTAGATACGCCTCTTTGCGAGACCGTAGCCACAGCGTACGGTCACGAAAATTACAGGTTTTTCACTCAAATCAGGTGATTTATGTGTCACATTTTCACCATGTGTGTGTTTACACCATGCGTGTGTTTACACCATGCGTGTCTTTACACCATGTGTGTCTTTACACCATGTGTGTCTTTACACCATGTGTGTCTTTACACCATGTGTGTCTTTACACCATGTGTGTCTTTACACCATGTGTGTCTTTACACCATGTGTCTTTACACCATGTGTGTCTTTACACCATGTGTGTCTTTACACCATGTGTGTCTTTACACCATGTGTGTCTTTACACCATGTGTGTCTTAACACCATGTGTCTTTACATCATGTGTGTGTGTGTGTGTTTACACCATGTGTGTGTTTACACCATGTGTGTGTTTACACCATGTGTGTGTGTGTTTACACTTTGCGTGACCTTTACCGGGGCATTTCCCTTAAAAAATGTGTGTATTACTTCTCAGATGAATAACATTGGAGATGTTATGTTAGTGCCTTATTCAAAATAAATCAAATTAAGAATTTTTCTGCATGCTGATAATTAGCTCAAAACTTCTCTTTTTATGGTTTCATGGCATAGACCAGTGAACATTTTTTGTTTGACTTTAAGGTTCTTTGAAAACACCTATATTGCATGTACAAGATTCACTACAGTGTTAAGAATCTTACCCTTTGATTATGATGATATATCGCCCTCTATTTCAGATTAAATGGAAATGATCTTGTGTCATTGAACGAACACTAAGCTATTTACTCTTTGTACTCATTTAAAACATAAAGGGAAATTAAACATTTTACATCATGACTGTTTAAAACGGTATTTTAGTGACGATGTACACCCATGGATGAGGGAAGACAAGTCATCAGCAGTGGAACCAGCCGTCTGTAGCCCTGTCACACGTGATGCATATACCGCCAGTATGAGCTATGGTGATATCCCTTCCCAACCACCCTTGGAAAACCAGTAACCCCGTCATCCGCACTACCATTCAACACAAGAAGAAGCCAACGTACCACCATAATTATGGTACCACGCACACACCAGCGTGGTTTCTTACTTACCATTCTTAGACCCTTGCTGCTTGAACATTTGACCTGTTTAAGGTCAAGGAACACGTAGTAAACAAACAGAGCAAAGCAGTGACGACACATTCATTCATAAATACAGCCCAGACTGTACACGCGCAAGAACATAAGCGGTTGTAATCTGATACGACCGTGTAGGAGATGCCAAGCGAACGTCATTGTACTGTAGTTCAGTGGCCTGACCATTACTACTGTTTCTTCTTCTTGTTCTCATCAACATTTGTTGTATATTTTAATTTTGTGCGCAGGTTGTATGTGAGATGGAGTATTAGGGCCACTACATCAGTGTGAACTAAAACAAATAGTTAAGGGATAATATAGGTGCAGACCAACAGTTTGACTTTATTTCATGTTACTTTGTTTTATGATTAAAGGGGCGAGGTATAAGCCCCTTTAGATTGTCTTAAAATGTTAAGCCATTCCGCCGCAACTGACAACACTACTGACTATTGGAATTATGCCGTTATCCATTGAATAGAAATACATATTTCTATAATGTTAATGCCATATTATTGCAAAATATTTTGTTTATTGTAACTCGTCAAAGCCTTCTTAGTGAAAACCCAATCAAAATGTCGACCTTGTTGTGATTTTAAATCACTCAGACTTGGTTAAAAAAGGAGAATGACTATGATGTACATGTATATGTGGCTGTACTGAAGGCTTACATGGATGAGGTTCAGCAGTCTGAGGACGGAAGTGCCAGCGTGTCGGTCGAGTTGGCACTGCCGTGAGACACGGCCGAAGAGAGGGCCGAGAGACTCGGTCTCAATCAAGTCTAGACGCGAGTGGAATCGGATCGATAATCTATCTACTTGAGCACATAAGTTAAAACGTGTCAATCCTGATAACCTTATAACGCAACCTACTTGTCCTACAAGCTATCAAAAACTCTATCTTGATCGGGTAACTTAGTTTGTCGATCTGTGTTTCTTGATATTGCCAACACATGCACTTTTTTGAGGTAGCATCTGGCACGTTTTATATGCGTAATGGCATGACCTGTGCCCAATTTCATGGCACTGCTTTCTGCGGAATTCTGCGCTTACGGCGCATAGAATCACACGCTTTTTATGGCGCCGTAAGCGCAGAATTCCGCAGTAAGCAGTGCTATGAAATTGGGCACTGATCGGCCGTCGTATCTAGGACATCAAACGGCCATGTTATAATTATGCCCACACGCTATTTTATGTGCATGGCAGTATTAAGGCACACATGTTATTCGTGTAATGGCGTGACGCGATCGGCTGCATCGAACAGCCGTGCATATGATATAACGGTTTTACACGTACGAGCAGTACGTCCTTGTCAACTCTGATACCCTCATAAAACGACAACAAAAACATACAAAAACAGCTAACAATGATTGCAATAATTAAGAGGCTATTATATACTATACAGATATGAAATGACAGGGGGCTAAAATGTCTTTCACAAATTTTAACATCTTTAATATCGCTGAACAAGCTAGGGGTAGGCGTAATTACACCCCCCCCGCCCCGCAATTGAACATTAACAAAAAAGTTCACGGGGTGGTCTTCAATAGGTATTTTGTACACATAGGTATTTTGTACACTGAGATGTCCCAAATGCTCAGTTAAACTATGTCTATATGCTTCGCACTCACCATCAACAAGGCTAAGCAATAACAAACCGTTACCCTTCAAGTTACAGGACTTCATCTCATCAAACCACACTTCTCCTATGGACAATTTTATGTTGCATGCTCAAGTGTCAGATCCAATAACTCCCCATAATGTTTCAGCACGGGGGGCACGTGCCCGACGAAGTCCGTGCCCCCGGTTGCCCCCATTCAGAATTTTGAAAAAAATAGGTCCCTATTTGAGACTGCAGGATTCAAGTATTGACATGTCCCCCAAGAAAAAGTGGTGCGCCCCTAGTGCCCCCTGAAAATTGGACCCTAGTTACGCCACTGACCTTCAAACTTACCACATACTTGGACCTTAACATGTAGTTGTGACCTCATTGCTGACCTCATCAGATATCGAATTACACTAAATCAAAGTTTAATAATATCTCATGAACCGCAAAAGATATTTTCATAATCTTTGCATCATCTTAAAGATCATTTCGTATACAGACATGACCCCAAACTGACCTCTCCTTCCGGTCAAAACCAGAATTTTAAGTGTGGTTTAAAAAATAATTTCGCTTGGTCTCATGTCAAGCAGCATATGGTCTATGTCACGTAAATGAAGCTGTCAAACTTAAACTTGATAACGCTACAGTTGGGAACATTGATAATGTTAAATGACATTCGATTCAAAAGGTTTTTTGGAATGAAAATGTGCACTGTGGTATTTTGATGCTGGCTTTGTACCACAACCAGTGTACTGTTATTCTGTTTTATAAGCTCCAAATGGTGATGAGTGCAGTTAAGTGATCGTGTGGGAATTTCATTTCAATAGTAGTGAATGGCACATGTGTGTATATAGTTTGAGTAAAGCAAATACTCGTGTTGTATACATTTTGGTTTTCCTGTATTTAAAAGCCACAAATGTTATCAATTATTGAATAGATAATTGTCTGTTAATATTTACATTTTAAAGAGAATAAGTAAACAAGGAGAAGGGTATAAATGAACGAGTTAACAATAGATTGAAAAATGAGAGTCGGAAAATCAAATTATTGTACTGGAAATTAAATTCCGATGAAGGGCTTTAAGAAAGAGAACGTATTTTCTGATTAATTATGAATCCACTCCATGTACCTCCTCTGGTTTGAGAAGTTTGTGAGCAAAATGTAACCTTACCTGAAAGAAATTAAAATGCTAGCCACATTCTACTGATTAAAGTCAAGAGTTTACGGTAATTTGATAATTAAAAGGCCAGTAATCCCCGTTTGAAATGGCTATTCACCTGACTGAATGTGTAAATGTACGCGAACGGTGAGTCACAGACTGCCCGTTTCATGAAACTTAAACAATTTTGGCTACCACACGAAATATATTAAACATTAACGCAACACATTCTAACGCAAAATTGATAGGTCTTTTGCATGTGAAATTGATATTGTTATAGATGACAGACCTTTGCAAAAATGTTTATAACATCACTGATGATAATTTGATTGAACCGATAGTTCACACGAACATCTTGTGTTTGTTAGTCAACAAACACTTATCTCTAGTTTTCTTTGAATCAATTTATTCTAACGTTGAATTGTTGCCCCGGAGAATAAAATATAATATCAATAACAGATAGCCACATTGCCTTCAAATAATTTGTTTAATTCACACATTTGTTATGTGTTTTTTGTAAACTGTGTATTTCAATAAAGGAATACATTTATTGATAATAACGTTTTAAGAGCCCTTATCGAAGCAAATCTGTGTAGTTTGATAATCTTTGTTGTGCATGTCAATTACGTAATTGCATGACATACGGTGAACGTTTAACATGGAACAGCGCAAAACAAATTGTAGGGGCAGGGGACGATTGTTGAAAGGGTGGAGTGATTAGCGCAGTACCGCACAGTACCGTTAAATTTGCCGGGGTGAAGCGTCTCCCTTCCTCCTGAAAACATGGATCCGCCCCTAAAACAGGTAAAACACAATAATTGGGGGTGTACATCTACACAACACATATAATTGCAGATAAGTATCAGATAAAAGGTTACACACAGTAAATGTGCTGCTAGGGTCAGATTGGACATTGATCTTTTGTCCCCTCAACCTTTCGATCTTAATGTGAACATGTATTAGGGGCCTATCTAATTCAGGCAAAAAATGTTTTTGGGTCTTCTGCCCCCACTACCATCAATCTAGCTCCGCCCCAATATAGTTGAGCCAACTACTGGGCCTCAAGTTTATACGTGTAGTTCATCTGTTTACCGTTTATTGTTACACCGCGTTTACACTTTCACAAGGAGTATCAGATCCCAGTGTGATCAACGGCTAAAGTGTAAACGGAAGAACCATCAGGATGATCCTCCAATTTGATCTGCCTCTCCTCAAAGCAGAATTAGATGATACAAGGAGGATCTAAACACAAGAGTTAACGTATACTAGGATCATATCCAGCAATAACCCAAAGTGATCGATCAGTACGGACGGGGAAATGATAACACCAAATCATAGTTGCCAACATCTGAAGTCATTATCAAGGTTGTGTCATTCTGAAGGGGCGAGTGTCGCTAATTTGGGTCAAACACAAAATACCATAACAATGGCATTGGCTTCTGCAATGGATGACTTGGCTATGCAATGAAACAGCTTCCGTAGTTGATTTAAATACTTAAACGGTGTATTTCTAGTATAACAGAAATTCAATATTTAACAAAATTATCAAATTATCAAATAGCGACAATAACCGATCAGCAGTCGAGACTGCGTGTAGAGGTTGTGGGACCGGGATGAGACTGGTGGCATGCGTTGACAAACAACAGCTACGTATATGTCGTCTCTGTATATTTTAAATGATTACTACAACAATTAAAAACACACAAGTAAATGTGCATGTAAACATCGGTTACCATGAAACACGGGGTCATAGATTATGCACACGATCGATCGCTCGTTTTTTAAAATCCTGCCTTTTCAAGTTTATTTTACTTGTGAAGATGACCTTTCACACTACACTGGCGTAACTTCCGGTGTACACAATGAATCAATGCGGAATCAAACCCAAGTTTAAACATGACTTGGATCCTGCGATCCTGCAAGATTGATCTCGCGTACACAATCATCCATGAACCCACTTGGATGGAGTGTACACGCAATGGTACTGTATATATATGGCAATTAGCGTTTAGTCAAGGAGCACGCGGCAACCCCGTACACCACGCTTGAAAAAGACTACGCTTGCGAGTGGCGAAGCAATGAGCGCCTTTACCTGTCCATTGTGTGGACGTATACTACTGAATTATTTATACACCTCCAGCAATATCAATATGCATGCAATTTATTGTGAGCAATGTTTCTTTCGTCTATATTTGCATATGGGTGATGTCATAACAAAGTATCTACCTAAAGCAGTATGTATTAGCATTTCTCAACCAAGTCGGTAGTGTGTTTTGGGTGATGAAATTTATTTGTATAATGTACAACGAAGTACTGGATCTCGAATATCGCTCAACTCTTGAAACATCACTTTATGTACCATTTCTCTCCTTAAAGATGACACCCAAACAGACAAAGAAACAAACAGACAATAAATATTTAAACAAATCAAATTTCACCCTTTATTTGCACGAATTATTCGTTTATTATTATTTTTATTACCGCATAAAAATTCTGGTGGGGGGGTGGGGGGTGGGGGGGGGGTTGATCCTATAGACCATTTCCCAGGCCAAAACGTGAGGGTATAAAAACATAAGACCACGGTTGATCCTCGTGTGTATTGTTCTAGGTTGTCTGCGTGCGCCTTCGACTAGGGTAACACACATACTCCAAAATACACTGGGCGTGGAAAATAGCAACATCAAACTGAAGAAAACGATCAATCCTTTAAAATCAGTAGATACTGTGCAAAGGCACAGGGTTCTGGGAATAATCAAGAGGAACCTCTATCAACTGGACAAAATATTATATAAAGCTCTTCTAATGGGCAACTAATATGAGTTTGCTTATACAGGGTATGGAGAACCATAAACTGATTACACTGAATGACACAGCGAGAAATGAGACAAAGACCTGATCATTATTGCAACATTATGTATCAATACGACAGGGATTTATAAGGTTAACATTGACATGCACATGTAATTGATTCCACGATGGATGTGATGATGAGATGCATGGTTGTTCCCTGCAATGATAACCTGCACGTAGCCTTTTTGGAAATACGTTTTGGTGATTTGATGATCTAGTAACTTCTAATAATGACGACGACAACGACGACGACGACGATGACAACGACGACGACAACGACGAATATTGCGCCAATATGCGCCATGTTTGACGCTCATGGCGCATGAGCATTATTACCCTTTTCGGCACATTTTGCTGCCATTCCAGAAACACCAGGGCAAGCCCCCTTCTCTTTCACGATATTAAACACCAGGGCAAGCCCCTTCTCTTTCACGATATTAAACACCGGGGCAAGCCCCTTCTCTTTCACGATATTAAACACCGGGGCAAGCCCCTTCTCTTTCAGGATATTAAACACCGGGGCAAGCCCCTTCTCTTTCAGGATATTAAACACCGGGGCAAGCCCCTTCTCTTTCACGATATTAAACACCGGGGCAAGCCCCTTCTCTTTCACGATATTAAACACCGGGGCAAGCCCCTTCTCTTTCACGATATTAAACACCGGGGCAAGCCCCTTCTCTTTCACGATATTAAACACAAGGACAAGCCCCTTCTCTTTCACTATATTAAACACCGGTGCTATCAACTTCTCTTTCACGATATTAAACACCGGGGCAAGCCCCTTCTCTTTCACGATATTAAACACCGGGGCAAGCCCCTTCTCTTTCACGATATTAAACACCGGGGCAAGCCCCTTCTCTTTCACAATATTAAACACCAGGGCAAGCCCCTTCTCTTTCACGATAAATGTCTTGGGTTGAAGCAGTTATGGTTAAGTACCGGTACTCATGGACACAAGCGCCGCAACCAGCCAGGACGGGTTTTAAACACACATTCTAACAACACAAGAACTTGAATCCGATGCAATACACCGCAAGGCCGCGACACTCCTTTTACTAAATGAATGTATACAATAAATGTATGTATAATGTAACGATATTAGGTTTGAAAACTCTGAACCATTGCAATATATATTCAAGTTCATTGTCTCATAATAAACCAACCAGGCATCTACAGAGATCATCTTATATAATTTGTGTATGAATAATTGATGTAAATTGTATCACTTTATGATATTATGGATATAAAGGAACAACAATTATTAATTCCTTTTCTTATTATACATAGAGCCATGCACCTCCCTTTTATTGCGGTGTGTGTACATTTACCATACGTTTTTGAGTATAGCCTATCTCTCTTGTTTGGCAATCCGTCCTCCCTTTTATTGCGGTGTGTGTACATTTACCATACGTTTTTGAGTATATCTCTCTTGTTTGGCAATCTTCCTCCCTTTTATTGCGGTGTGTGTACATTTACCATACGTTTTTGAGTACCGGTATATCTCTCTTGTTTGGCAATCTTCCTCTCTTTTATTGCGGTGTGTGTACCTTTACCATACGTTTTTCTCTCTTGTTTGGCAATTTTCCTCCCTTTTATTGCGGTGCGTGTACATTTACCATACGTTTTTGAGTACCGGTATACCTTTCGTTTGGCAATCTTCTTCCCTTTTTGCCGTCCCCCCTTTATCGAGACCCTTGATTCGCCCCTGTTCACATTACAGTGTTCTTTGAAACAGAAAGACGATACATGGTTTCATGCCGATTGTTGCATATGACTCCTATAATATGACTGTTTTTTGTTTACGTACATCTGTGAAACGCCGCGCACTTCATGAATGAAACCTATCTTTTATCAGCAAGTGGCCCTGTAGTATTTTGATATTGACTCAAGCCCCATTGTTGTACAGGGCAATATGTTCTTACAGTAATGTAGGTCATTGTATATACAACAAGAGAACAATTAAGTCTCATCAAAACAATAATATAAAAATAAATCGGTGTTGTTGACTATAGTTGGTGACTCGGACATGAGTCCGACTCCTGTCCAGTTGACTTACACAAAAATAACTTGTGAATCGACTTGACTTGTGAATCGACTTGTAAATATGACTTGATGACATTGTCAACATATAGTTACAGATCCTGTGTCCGTGTCAAAAATCAGGTGAAAAATTTACACGTCTGCCCGTCGCCCGCGCCTTTACGTTATTTGAACTTGCATTTCTTGACCTAAGACATAGAACAGTCATGTACACACCATTGTACATTATGCCGAATGTTATTTTATGTGACGCATCGAACAGCCGTGGACACGGTATAACAGGTTTACAAGTACGAGTAGTACGATTCTATTAATTCTGATATCTTCATATCAACCACAAATGAGGGGCTGAAATGTCTTTCCCATATTATTTGAACACCTTGAATATCGTTCAATGAGTGGGGGGGGGGGAGGGTGTAGACGCGATCAGCGGCGTAGCCAGGACTTTTTCAGTGGGGGGACCCAGGGGGTATGGGTTTTTCCCTTTTCTTTTTCTTTTCTGTTTTTGCGGGCACTGGAGGCACTGGTGGCACTGGAAATTTGTGGGGCGGGGGCACGTGCCTCCCCAGGTTCCCCTCGGCTACGCCGCTGGGCGCCATAAATCAACGCCGTAATTAAACATATTATCATATACAATTCAAAGGGGGGGGGGGCAGGATATGGTCTTCATTTTTGGTTCACAAATTCACACGGGTTTGGGCTAAAATACCAACAAATTCGTCAATTTAACATACCATTTCTGTTCAGATGTCCCAAAGCTCAGTTAAACTAGACCTATGCTTCGCAATGACCGTCAACAATTAGGGCCAGCAAGGACAGTTTTAAGAGGAATATCAATTCCTACCTTCAGTCCCCCTGAGTTATTTTCATCTTCTATGTTTTCTTCTTGTAGCCCCTTACCAAGAGTGGCTTTTAGCCTTGTTTGGGGCGAACTTGCATAAAAAAAAAAAAAAATTAAAAATTAAAAAACCGTTACCCTTGAAGTTACAGGACTGTCATCAAACCTACAATCCTGGCCAAAATAGTTGGGACGCGTGACAATAAACATACTCCACATCCCCCCCCCGCCCCCCCCCCCGCCCCCCTCCCCCCGCTTCAAGGTATTGAAGGTCACTGAGACAAAGACAAAGACTGTTTGTCCGCGTCTGGTCACGGCTTTATAGATAAACTAAGAGAAAATTCAGACAATCCCAGCCAAAATAGTTGAGACGCGTGACAATAAACGTACCCTCCCCTGTCCCCCGCTCCACCACCCCCGCACCCCCCACCAATGTTGTTTTCTCAAACCGGAGCATAGACCGCGCAATGAGAGCCAACATTGTCTGGGGGCCTGGGGGACCCAGCGAGATTTGACTGGGATTGTAGCTACTTCTCCCATGGACAATCTTTATGTTGCGAGTCAGATCCAATAACTTCCCATAATGTTTTAGCACAGAAAAGGTCAGTCCTGATAACCATATAATACTCTTATATATTTCATTTCCCTAATCATGACTGGCCTTCTACGTTTCCATGCTATGAAAATCCAATCATCAGATCGGGTAACTTAGCTTGTAATAATAACATGCTGTGTAGCCAGGGATCACGCAACATATGTTACATATGCTAAAGCCATTATGCATTATTGGTAATGTTGACAACACTGCTTCAAAAACTGAGTCTTATTTTCTTTGAATCAAGATTATTATACACTAAACAACCAACATGTACAAGTTTCAGCTGTGTACGTTATGTTGTCATTGATTGTTTATTTTTGAATGTATTCAGAATTGTAATTATTATTCATTCGAACATTCAATTGTTGCCCCAGAGAATAAAAATAACAATAACAATAACAGATAGCCACATTGCCTTCAAATAATTTGTTTAGTTCATATATTTGTTTTGAAGCAAATCTTTATTTGGTTTCAAAATATTTAATTACGTAATTTATAAACTTGCACAACAAAATAATATGAAACTATATTTTATAAGTATTCTTATTTTTTATTTATTTATTGTTTACAAAATGTGATTAATATCAACATTAACGAGACTCATTAATACTACTGTGAAATTGTTGTTCTTTAATTAAACATTGCCTAGGTCATGTTATAAATGTAAGTTACGTAAGTCTAATATGTATTAGTGTAATATCGTAGTGCTATATAGGTGAGGCTAACATTAAACATATACATGACAACATGACATCATTGCATGACATATGGTAAGCGTTTATTCTCAAACATGCTAATTGTATATTTTCAGAACAGTACGTTTCCTGTGTATGCGAAGTTGTTTTCCCTTTTAGCTGATTATTTTGATTGAAATGTTTCATCATTTTATCCTGTAGAGGCTTTTCCAATGTTACACTGTTTTTGTTTGTGTTTTCCCCACTACTACACATGTTGTTGTGTGAATTGCTGACATGAGACACGCAAATCAGACATAATGATCTGACAATGTTCATTATTCACGATATATAATACAAAACGTACATCTGATTGGGTTTTCTTACCCTATGTTTACACTACAGGGATGTTTGCCTATTGTAGAGGCAGGGCCAGATTAATGAAAGGTACCATCAAATTTGTTGGGGTGAAGTGTCACCCCTCCTTCTGAAAACCCTAAAATAGGTAAAATAGGTAAAACACAAGATGGATCTACATCTACACAACACCTACCTAGGCCTATATAATTGTAAATATCAGATATAAACTTACACAAAATAAATGTTGGGTTGCTTGGGTCAGATTGGCCATTGATCTAGTGTCCCCTCACTTTTTCAAAAATGACACACACCCATAGAAAAGATTCAAAGATCCATTTTCATCTGAACATTTATGCCATTACCTAAAAGAGGCAAAATACTGACGTCATATAATGCTCATTTTTGGTCTTCTACTCCCACTGAGCAAAAATTAAGCTCCGCCCCAATAGCTGTGTCTAAAGCTTACATTTGTCCCATTCTGAACTCCCATGTGAAATGTAGTATGATTGTACCCAGAAAATCACAATGTGTCCTCTTAGGACCCCTACTATAGGTGGACTAGAAAGAAAAGGCGACGTCAATGTAACAGTAACTTACTAAATAATAAGAATATAAACAGAACTGTTTAACATGCTAAATATGTATGCGACACTTCAGTTTGACCCGAAGTAAAGTAAAGTCTGTCCCAAGCCATATTGGCTCATCAGGCCGGTGTTTATCTCCGGTTTCGTTGGCATGAAACGACTGAGAATATTTCCATTCCCCCTGGATGGGATGCCAGTCTATCGCAGGTTACTTCCCTAGCTATTGCCAGGTACCCATTTATACTCCTGGGTGAAGAGAAGCAATTACGGTAAAGTGCCTTGCTCAAGGACACAAGCATCACGGTCGAAGTGAGGATTCGAACCCACACCCTGGCGACTCAGCCACCAGAACCCATGTCCAATGCACTAGACCGCTCGGCCATGTCACCCCTAGTTTGACCGGAAGAAACGACCTTATTTAGAATAAGGATGACGAGTGTTTTCGATCGTGTAGTTCATTCGGTGATCGTTACACCGGGTTTACACTTTCACAAGGAGTATCAGATCCCAGTGCGATC
This sequence comes from Zoroaster sp. YZ-2022, assembly GCA_029582265.1. Taxonomy (NCBI): domain Eukaryota; kingdom Metazoa; phylum Echinodermata; class Asteroidea; order Forcipulatida; family Zoroasteridae; genus Zoroaster; species Zoroaster sp. YZ-2022. Next base: position 50,916,369 of record CM055817.1, read on the forward strand.
AACGGCTAAAGTGTAAACGGAAGAACCATCGAGGATCTGATCCTCCAATTTGATCCTGCCTCCTCAAAGTAGAATTATTAGATGATACAAGGAGATTCTAAACACAAGAGTTAACGTATATTAGGATCATATCCAGCAATTTGTCAATATCGACCAAGCGCGGTATCGACCAAGCCGTAGTCCAAGTCAAAATGTATGAAAAAAGAAGAGACACTAGTCAGGAAAAGCGTTAGGATTCAATTGTGAATTTACATCACGTATTTCAAATACAATAATCCAAAGTAATCCATCAGTACGGACGGAGAAATGATAACACCAAATCATAGTTGCCATCTCAAGTCATTATCAAGGTAAATGACTGAACACTGCATTATGTGGAATGGTGTGTTAGGTATAGGTGTGTGAATGGTGTGCCTTAGGATTAAAACTCAGAGAGATTAGTCTTTTTTGACAGGCATATTATGTTCTGGTTGTGTCATTATGAAGGGGCGAGTGGCGCTAGTTGGGGTCAAACACAAAATACACTAACAAATGGCATTGACTTTTACACCGGTCGACTTGGTTATGCAGTAAACAGCTTCCGTATAGTTGATTTAAATCCTTAAACGGTGCGTTTCTTGTTTAACATAAATTCAATAATTAATTAACCCAAATATTTAAATAAGTGTACACGATAAATCAATGCGGGATAATACTCAAGTTTAAAATTTACTTGGATCCTGCGATCCAGCAAGATTGATCTCGCGTGCAAAATTGTGATCCCGATTGAGTGCAGTATACCCCCCCCCCCCCCCACCCGCACCGCTTGAAAACATCACTTTATGAACCAGACAATAAATATTTAAATCAACCAAAGTGCCCCCTTTTTTGCAAGAATTATTCGCTTATTATTATTTGTTACCACATGAACGATTCTGGGGATGATCCTATGGACCATCCCCTGGGCCAACAAGTGGGATCATATATTCCCCATCCTCTAAAATAACACACATCCTCAAATATACACTGGACGGGAGAACAGCAACATGAAACTGAAGAAAACTATAAATCCCTTATAATCAGTAGACATTGTGCGGAGGCAAACCAACAGGGTTCTGGGAATAATCAAGATGATCTTTCACTTCAGGAAAAAAATATTATACAAAACTCTTGTAAAGGATATACTGATCCGTTTGAAATAATTACACTGAATGACACAGCAAGACATGAGACGAAGACCTGATCTTTAACTCTGCAAGTGGGCCTATAGTATTATTATATTGATTCAAACCTCGTTGTTCATGATGCAAAATGATGTTCTTACAGTAATGTAGGGCATAGTATATACCACCAACAGAACAATTGTGTCTCATCAAAACAATAATACAAAAATAAATTGGTAGTGTTGATTAGATTTGGTGACTCGGACTGCAGTCCACCCAGTCGCTCAATTATCAGTGTGACTTGTAACTTGACTTACACAAAGAATACTTGTGAATCGACTTGATTTGGACAAAAAATTACTTGTGGACTTGAATTGACTTGATGACATTGCCAACATATAGTTAAAGATCTAGTCATAGATGATCATTTTTTGTTTGGAATCATGGCACTAAAATGTTGTGGAGAATTGTGTATTATATGCCCAATACCTGTATGTGTACTGTAATGTACGCATACATGTCTATTCTTCCATACAATCCGCCGTAATGGAGCTAATGGGGTATTATGGATAAATGCTACATTAACATTCAGAGTAATATATAGAAACGTCTGGAAAAGAGGTTATAGTGACACTGTTAAGCCGAATTAAGAATTTATAATGTATTAAACTACAAGTTGACCATAATTACAAGTTGACCGAAACTAGATAACTATCTGAGTTGTACAAGTTTTTTAATGTGCAAATATTGCATAATAAGGTAATTTAAAACATTTAACCTGCTTAATAAACTTAACCCTCCCGACCAAGGCAACAGTTGGGAATTTTTGTTTAGCTCAACGCGCTGTATGTGAGTGTAAGCTGTATACGTGACAAATTTTTATGTGGAAGAGGTAGGCGTAAGAAATGTTGGGGTAGGAGTAAGAAACAAGCTCCGTTAAAACGCTGAATGAGAGGGGCGTTACAAATTCCTTCCTGAAATTAACACATAATACACAAAGTGATTTTGCCGACTGAGAATTTTGATTTGTGTGTGTGCGCGGAGGCGGGGGGGGGGGGTGTCACACCACACCCCATGGCCCTGCAGTCGTAAGAAAAGTGTGAAAAAAAACACTTCTTCAGAAGACACTTGGAGTAAAATATTTCCATCTGGCAACTTTTTGTTCATATTTGTTGGTGTTTTCTTTGATGAAATGTGAGCATTTCTTTCCAGGATGACTGGTACCTTGACCAATTTCACATCAAGTAAGCTTTCTGATAATAATTCTGTCATATTGTAATCAGGTTATTATCAATGTTGTTTATTTTCTTTAGGTTTATAGTGAAAATGAATGTTAATTGCCAAATGTATTTTTTAAAATGTATGGAAACTTCCATTTCCATATTATGAAACTTAGTTGATTGCCTCAAACATTTAGGCATTTCCCATTTGATTTGTTCACGTTTTCAACCGAGGACATTTGCGAACAATAACTGTAAACCAAGGACTCATTATTCTATTTTGTTATATAAGTCCTCGGTTTAAACCCAAACAAACACACAAATTATAGCGTGGTTACATAGAGGTTTTACCTCTCAGATTACCCTTTGGTAGTCTGTGTGGTACTGCTCACTAAACAGACAGTTGCAAGTTAAATTACGTTATCAGCTGCATTCAATAAACACACAAAAAACACACACACACAAAAAAAACTAAAAAAACAACAACAAACAAATTCGTAAAATGGAAACAAATTCAAAATTGTTTATGTGTTCTGATTCCGGAGGCAATGATGCATTTAGCCAATAGTCTAAACTCCTTCCTGTAGGTACATTCAGTGTCCAGGGATGCAGTGATTTCAATGTCATGAACTCCGGATGTACATGATACGGGAGAAAATATATATAAGAGAAATTATAAATTATAAATGACCTGTGACGTCAGCCTATTATAATAAAATTAATTAAAAGCCTATTAGCATAATGTGTTGGTCGGGCGAGGCATTTTAAACATCGACGTCGAGTTTTAGCTTCATTGTGTTCATTTCTTTAAGCAGTTCGCACCAACAATAAACTACATCTGATGTTTATGCGGGATACTCTGTAACACGGAAATATAGGACAAACATCTAAAATCTTATCTCTTGCATATTATCGACAGACAATAAACTAGATCTGATGTTTATGCGGGATACTCTGTAATACGGAAATATAGGACAAACATCTCACATCTTAACTTTTGGTCATTATCGAAGCAGAATATCAACAGTTTCAAGGTAAGTGGGCATTATTAGTATTATTTACAAGGCATACAACATTGACAATGGTTCATAGCATTGTGGAAATAATTTGTGTTTATTTAAGTATCTTTACCAAGCAAAATCTGTGGTGTTAAATTAACACCAGTGGTTACTTGATTCTTCCATGGTGTTCATATTGGAAAAGCTGATCAATATTAACATCACTCTTGTAGTTTATAATACTCCAGTGTTTGTGGTGTGTAATGGGCTTACACCATTGTCATTAATCTAAAACGAAATTTTGTGAATTATTATATGTACACTGAAGTTTATTTGGGTTTAAGATGGTACGAAACACCTGTTGTCATTCCAACTGACCTGTTGTCATTTTCGAAAAAAGTGAAATGTGTATAGAAAACAAACAATTCCCACGTTATAATAAATACAGAGATTGGAATGTATTTGAGACACACTAATTCAACTTACAATTTGATTACGCAAAGTATGAATGCATTTGTCGTTAAAAGGAAATGTACAAGATTAATTGGTAATTACCAGAATATAAAATAAACAAATACTCTATGTAAAATATACTTGGTGTGGTTCAAATACTTATGTAAAATATACTTGATGTAAGCTTGGTACAAGATTCATCCTGATTTCTTCCCTTGTGCATCTTAGAGAAATTACCATGTCGAATTTATAAAATGTTGCTGTCAGTCAATTTATTTTTCAATACATAAAAACAGAAAAAAGAGCAAAATTATTCGTTGTTTTCTCTAAAACGAGAGCACCTAATGTGACGAAATGTTTACAAGTTAATTGTATGATATTTCTTGAAAACTAGAGGGTTGAACTAAACATACGTTGCCAAATACCAGTGATGTACCTTCCTTTTAAAGACAAAACAACATCAACTGAATCCTTAACATGGTGATTTGTGTATAAACCTCATTGATTCTTATCAAAAATTGATTTTTAAATTGAAATATGTGAGTAAATTGAATTTACTCACATGTTACCAAATGTATATACAACCTATTAGCTTGTTTTGATAGCAACCAATCTATATTAATGAAGGATACTAAACCTAATATTACCTACACTGTCGGTATACAAACTATAACAATGCTGTCTATTGATTCTATCCATGGTATTTATATTCACGAATTACACAATATCAACACAAAATGATGCAGTTTAGTTTTAACAGCGTATGCTTATGGGATTTGTTTATTTCTTTGTTTTCCCCTCTACTTTCTTTTTGGCTTCACGCTTCATCCTTTGTATGAGTCTCAGCAACAGAGATTGCTCGAGTTTCTCTGATTGCTCGAGACCATCTTTGTTGTGTTTGTAGTAAGTGTACACTGGTGCCTCGGGGTTCATCGGCTCTTCGCCGCCCTTCGAAATCCCTGGACGTCGTCGTTTCCGCATTTGTCCCGATCGTTTCTGCCATACGGCGGCCGTCGCCCGCGCCGTTACACTACCCGAACCTGCGCCTGTTGCCTGTGCGTGTTTCCTCACAGGGCAGCGTCTCACGCATGTTTCATTCGTGTAACCTTGTTTTTGATAGCATTCAACCCATATTGATACTAAAAGGATACTAAACCTAATATAGATTTTTCTCGGCAAATTTTCACATTTTTTGGGGTTAATTTTCGTTAAAGAACGTTCAAATTTACTCCGTTTTTTCTGATCCGATCAAATCAGTGTTTTTATATTGTTGCGTTAATTTACATATAGACATTATATCTTTCCTGTCATTCACAACTGCGTTTAGTTAGTTCTATTTAATTTTTTTTTACATTCATGACTTCAGTTGACTCATCCTGATATTGTATTATTCACACCTTTTCGCGATTGATTTGTTTTTTTAATTTTGGCCTTCATTTATGGGCATTCAATTTAATTTTCAGGGTATTCAATTAAATGCGCCTAATTTTCGAAACCTCTTTTGTGTCGCTATCCAATTTCGTGATTTTTCTTCCAATGTCAAACAACTGAAAGTACCAAATAACAAAATGTTTCCCTTTGCAATATTTCCACGTCATTATTTTTCATTTCCATTGAGTTTTGCTTTGTTTCCTTTTCAATAGTTTCATTATTTTTCATTTCCATTGAGTTTTGCTTTGTTTCCTTTTCAATAGTTAGCTATTTTTTGTTTGTTTGTTTGTTTATTGCGGGTGCTTTATTTAGACAGTTATAAAAGGAATCTGTTTTAAAATTCATACCCGTGCCTGAAAATTGAATGTAAAGTGGTGACAAATGAAGGCCAATTTATCAAAACTGAATTCATGATCAACAGTTTGCAACTGGTTCTGATACAATTTAATGAACATAGTGACACTAGAATGACGATAGAATGCTCAACTTATGAAATTAAATGTATCTTTTTGCTGATTGAATGATGATGTAAAGGAACATTCATTTTTCAACTGGGTCGGGTATTAAATTGAATGAAAAATGTTTGAAATTCGCAGAGAAAACCTATGAAACCTACACTGGGGGTATACAAACAACAACTGTGATGTCAATATTGATTCTTCCAGGGTATTTATATTGTGACGGATTTACCAAAGACCCCGGACTGATTATTCATTGGTGGTCACCCAATTGAGTACGGTACTCCTTTAAGAAGAACCAAGACCGGTGATGCAGGCCCGTTGGGCGGAAATGTACCACCAAACAGACAGACAGAACAGACCATGGACAGGACAATAATGTATAAGGAATTACGATATAGCCTGTCATCATTATAGTTGTAGTAGTTATCTATTGTAATGCGCATTTGAAAATTTTATAATTGATATTTGCGCAATATAAATGAATAAATTATTATTATTATTATTATTAGTAAATGAATCACTACGTGAGAACCAAGGTTCTCACGTAGTGATTCATTTTGTTCTATCACTTCATTAACCCAGTACTCCAGCCTCTCGCACAACCTGAACCTAGCGCTATTCTGTAGTGCAGCCTCATGCAGCACCCTTGCCCCAACTAGCCTGCCAGCTACTGGTGTGCCCCCGGCTTGGATCCTCTGCTTGTAGCCTCCAGGCTACGAGTGCCTTTACGGATCGAAACTAACCCCTAGTTCCTCACTTGGTTTCCACACCGTGGTCCCTCCGTACTTTATTCCCAGCTATTCCCATTGTCCCATGCTCGATTCGAGGTAGCACACACTTACTGTAGTCTCCTGTACTCTGGAGCAAGCACTTGCACGTTCGTCCCAGACAATCTGATCCAACCAGCAACGGACGTTCGTTGGCCGTGCGCACACTGCATGCTCACGGCACGAAATGCTCTACCGCACTCTTCAGTACGAATAGTGGGTAGTGGTGAATGCGCCCGCTCGCGCTCGCCTTGCGCAAGCCATAGTTCCATTTGCGTTACAGTACAGTTCAGTTTTAATAGCGTAGACTTCTGAGATTTGTTTATTTCTTCTTTATATTTCGAAATATTTCAACGTTGAGTAAGGTTAAGTAAAGTTGAGTAAATATATTTGTCAGTGTATTTACTCTTTACATGTTTACGCCTAGGCCTAAAGTCATTCAAGGCTAATTTGCTTCTAAAGTTGGAAAAATAATAAAATTATTATTATTTAAAAAAATTCATTATTTTGTAAAAATATTTACTTTCTGCAAAAACTGGGTTGCTAAAATAACATCAATGGTTTCAACTTTCTTGCCCAATATGAACACCACTAATGTAGTTTTTAAGTTCATAAAGAGCAGCATTGGATTCATCCCCTTTTAGGTAATGTAAATTTTACTAATCTGAGAGATTACCAAACGTTTATGGTTGCACCGAAATAATTAGTGACCAAATTCATGTGTCAAGCTCACTATCATAATTTGTATGAACTGAAACAAATCTTAAAACAGATCTGAGGTCCATACATTTGAGGGATTATGTAAAAATGGTCCAATATCATTACCTGGGGTCCTTTACTTCTAACTTTTAATACTGTTGCAATCCCAGGGGGACCAATAAATAACTATTTAGAAGACGAGACAGATGCTTATCATGCATGGAAATTGACACTTATGTACAAAAACTATTATTATTCACTAAGAACTGCAAATGAGCAAATATATGTTTAGACTGGCAAAGGTGACAGGGTCACATCTGGACATTATAACCGGTCTAGTTGTTGTGATACGGAGAGTGTGTGAGTGATGCTACTGAGTGTGCTTGGCCACAAACCAGGGGTCTGTTCCTGCTGGAGTCTTCTCCAGGAATAATAACCGAATAGCTAGCTTGCTCAGCCTGCCTTTTATAGTTTTTTTGGGGGGCTGAACATTTATGGGAATGTCGGATTCCCATAGTGACTGATGACTGTGCATTCGGTGTACCATTCTCATGGCTTGGGATTTAGGTGAACATAACTCACTCTGAATGTCCAAGGCTGTTGTCTTACGAGATCGTAGCTGGGATCGCAGCGCAGCTATGGACTTAAATGTAGTGAGGTCACTTTGTGTTCACAGTGATATAGCTGTGTTTAGTCATGTTACAGTTCATAGGTGTTTGGAATTGAAACACAGAGATCTGGGGAGATTGCTATGTACATAGATACATAGTGTGTATAATCATATGGTATAATGTATGCCTATTACAGTCGACACAAAGGATCATTATGCTGAGTACTTTACATGCTGTATACACTGATAGAGTGTTTAAAACGCGAGGTAACTTGGTGTGTAAAGTGATATCTGTGTACAGTGCATATAGGTGTTTGGACTTGGTGTGAAACACGAAGATGTGGAGAGATTGTGCTGTGTCTATAATGTCTAATGCTTGGCGTGTAAAGTGATATCTGTGTACAGTGCATATAGGTGTTTGGACTTGGTGTGAAACACGAAGATGTAGAGAGATTGTGCTGTGTCTATAATGTCTAATGCTTGGTGTGTAAAGTGATATCTGTGTACAGTGCATATAGGTGTTTGGACTTGGTGTGAAACACGAAGATGTGGAGAGATTGTGCTGTGTCTATAATGTCTAATGCATAGCAGCTATATGCACTACTAGGGTCATGTAGACAGTGAATCCATGTAATGTACGCGCTGTATACACTGATACATTGCTTAACACGGGTATGGGTTGCTGTTCTTTGCAATGACATTACAACCCTTTGCCTGTAACTTACTTGGCTACATTCACTTGGAATCAACTTCTTGGAATTTATTTCTAGAAAAAATGTATCTGGTTTCTGGTCTCCGTGCGTGTCACATTGGACCTGCGCGTCGGTATTTTTATGTGTTCGGGCACGGTTACGGTTTAAATTGTTCGAATTAATATTCTTTGTTTATTATTTTCCACCAGAAATCACCTCCAGCATTTTTAACCTTTTTGCAAAGCTCAGATCGGATTGATACTATACACTGTTAACAATTCTTTTTTTTTAAATAAAAAAAGGGCAGGCAACTATTTCAACCAATTTGCTGTGTACAATTTTACATAACAAGTGTGTTAAACTGTAAACGCTTAATAATGAAACTGCAGTATGTTTCCATATTTGTTTGTTTTACCCATTCTGATTCTCTTTTTCAGCCCACAACTGAAAACCCTGGCTATATTTACCCGAACCAAAAATGGAAAAAAAAACATCAAAACAGGAAGTTTAAAAAAATAAATAACAAATTCTAATGCACATATGGTATACGTGGTGAGTGTTCCATTCAAACCTTGTAAATGCAATCACAATGTCTGCATTTACTGTTTATTTTATAGTCAAACTTAGTATTCCATAAATATTCATATTCATTTGTATTGAATAAGTGGCGTTGTCGTCCAGTTGACATTACACACGTGACATTTCAAATATACTGAACAGCAAAAGAAACGCAAGTCCGAGGACAGCAATAGAAACGCAAGTCCGAGGTCTTGTCAAGTTTTCAAACAGAATACAAACCATTTTGATTCTAATCACTCATTTAATGAAAAATGCTTTCAATTTGTGAGCTGAAACTGACTGTTGAAATTGCATTGCAAGATTTTCACATTCAACAGCCACTTTCAGCTCACAAATTGAAAGCATTTTTCATTAATGAGTGATTAGAATCAAAATGGTTTGTCTTCTGTTTGAAAACTTGACAAGACCTCGGACTTGCGTTTCTTTTGCTGTTCAGTATATTATCGAAGATGAGCCGACGACTGAACGCAGACAATGATGATTGCAGTGTTATATCAGTCTACAATAATCCTAGCACCAACCCATGGTGAAATTGTAGGAGTCCTTAGTTTTATTGATCAAGCTGCTTGGCTAAATCGATCTAATCCTAATTGCGAACAAATTACAAAATTTGAATTATATCACTCTGGTCAGTGTATAATTATTTTTAATTACTCTTTTTCTGCCTTTAGATTTTGATTTAATCAATGTTATTAGACTTCTAAATGATAGCACATCAGACCACAATATTTCAATGAGCAGCAATCGTTGTACACAAACGTACTGTATATAGGATGAACATCTTATATTATTGCAATGATTTACTGAAAAGTGTGATATCTAAAAGCTAAATCTTTCACTGGTCAGATTTATTTTGTTTTTGTTGTAATTTATTTTGTTTTATTCAGTGTGGATGCACATAATGACGTTTTATAACCAATCTTTGATGTTGTTACTTATTCGTTGTACCAATAAGAAATGTACACATCTAAATGTTACTTACCTTTGTATATACTGTGGATTCCCAACAAAATATTGGGTAGTTTTTATAGGAAATTAAAAGTTCCATACTACAGTCAAACCCCCATGTTAAATCAGTGGCGAATTTAGGGCAGGGGGCACACCGGGCGCGCCCCCTATTTTTTGTAGAGCAGCACTTTTACGGGCGTCTTTTTTCAGGGCGCCTTCCCAAGAAAAAAATCTTTGCACGGCTAATGGAGATGCCAGGAAAACGCCGGGATGACCCCCAAACCACCCGTTAAGGGCTTCGCGCCTTCAGCGCTCGCCCACTATGAGGAGCTGCGCCCCACTTTTCATGAATCCTGAATCCGCCCTTGTAAATGCCCATTCTGAAATAACGCCTAAGCATAATAACGTAATAGAAACTCTAAGAGTTGGGGACATTAATAATGTTTTTACTTACTCGTTGTATTGCAAGGGAAGGCACAACATAATGTTCTAGTTTTACTTTGTATTTCAGATAGACGTTCATCTTTTAAACCATCTCTGACATCAAGGAAGGAAAAGTGGAACGAGAGACCATAAACCATGGGTTACTTGGGTCTCATCTTTGGAGTTCTCATAGCACAAGGATTCTTTGTCATCATGTCACAACAAGGTAAGTTATGAATAAACAACATGTTGGCACTCAAGAATTGACAGTGTATATTGTGTATAATAAAGCTCAATATTAAATGATTCCCATGGTTCCCCTAAGCATTGATTCAACTGAAATAAAAGGTCTCTTCGCCGGGTTGGGGGATGTCACCGAATGCGAAGCAATACTTTAATATATATATTGTTGGTTCTTTCAACCAGCAACTCCGATCCCCGCCCCTCTATTTTCAAACCAGCGTACGGGCCTGAATACATATAGGTCGGGGGGGGGGGGGGTTGATGGATCGATGGAAACAATGTATCATGTAGCTATGTTGGCACTCAAGATTTTACAGTATACATGGTGTATGATAAAGCTCAATGGTTCCCATGTTTCTCAACCACTGATTCAACTAATAAAATGTATGTTGCCGGGGGCATGGGGATGCAAAACTACACTTTAATGTTCATTCATGTGTTTTTTCCTTCCAAACATTAACGACCCCCCCCCCTCCCCCCGCCATTCATCCAAACCATCCTGCGTCCCGGGAGTTGTTATGGACTGATGGAAACATATGGAGTGAGTTTACAAATCATTCCAAACATTTATGATTGCAACTGTTTAATCTTAGACCAGGAAGTAAGAAAGTAAGAAACTATTACACATGGAAATAATACAGCAAATGAAACAATTTGTTTTATTTTGTATTAGACTGCAGAGAAGATCAGTTCGCCTGCGTCAGTGATGGAAGGTGTATATGGAAGAGTTGGGTGTGTGACTCTTACCGAGACTGCTCCGATGGTTCCGATGAGGTAGATTGCGGTAAGTAGATAGACGTTTTCATTTGGTGTCACACAATTTGACAGCAGCAATCATTGTTGAGGTGGAGTAGGGACTCTAGTGAAGTCAGGGTGGATCTAGTGTACAGTTAAGACCCGTTTACACATGGGCAACTTTGTCGCGCGACAATGTCGCTAATAAGCCATGCCAAACTGCACTCTTGCACCATTTCAGCATTGGAACGCCAGCGACCCGAATCCTGGGCCGGGTAAACCCAGCGATCAAATGCCGTCGAGGCTGTCCTCGTCCCCAGGGTTTCTTGAGCAGTTCTTGTTTACCTCGTACACTGCTCTTTCAACCTGGAACTGGAATATTTTACTATCGAAATATATTGGATATGAAAATGAGGTGATAGTCTGATACAGTTACAAAGAATAGCGTGTGCTGCAGTGGGGAAGCCTGGGACCTGGCAACCCAGTCATTATTATTTCGGTAAAAATCACTCGTCAAAACATTTGATGTGTTAATAAAATCCATTCTTCTAAATTGAACATTGTTGTTTTTCTTTAAAAGAATATTAATTTTTTAAATTATATTTTAAGTAACCGATCAACGTTACGTAAAACACCTTTCTCACCAAGGAGAGCGAAGTAGACGCTGGTGACAAGGTTGCTACCACTCAGTACCAGGCTGCCTCAATACGAAATAAATGAGCTTTAACGTTGGTCTGTCCATGGAGGAAGAAAACAGAAGGAGTCACAACGAAGGCATATCAAAGGTTCAATGTCTTTTGCCGCGGTCGTAAAATTTCTAAGGCAGCGCTAATCGTTTAATCCGATTATCGAGGAGAACTACAGCCAGGCTTTCTTTGCACATGCGCATTGCGCGCATTGCTGACGCGTTGTCCTATTGCACTACACGGAAGGCTGGCTCCCGATCCAACTCGACCTACGAATCCAACACTGCAATATCTTCAGTGTACAGCATAGGTAGATATTTTAGCCCCACTGAAATTCCTCCTGTGGGCCTCCCAACTTGTAATTTTGTAAACCAGAGTGTTAAGAACTACACCATGCCACGAGCTTGTGAAGACTGTAGAGTGATGGAAAGAGACGTCGAACTTCGGCAAGGTGACTTAATGTTATGTTTAGATTGTACGGAGAAGCGTTGGCCGTCTGCTGTTAAACAGTCTCTTGTGGATAACAAGTCTCCTAAACCCAGTGACGATACAAGCCTGTATGTGAAGCAGGCTGCCCAGCAGTATATGCATCCCAACTAGTAAAGATCAAGAACCTGAGCAAAACAGAACTGGAATCACTACATGCTAACCAGATCCTGCAAGATGTTCGAATCTCCATCTCCTCCATCTTGCCTGCCGACGCCGACCAGGTTGAAGTCGCTAATCATGCACTTGTTATGCACAACAAAATCAAGGAGGACATTCAATCACGATTACAGGAACTTACGACCCCGAATCTCATAGTATTCTTCTTACCCTCCAACGGCAGTTGCACCAAGTAATGTAGGCCTTCCCGTGCCGATAACACCAGCCGAGACGGCCCCACCAGCTCCAAGTGCTACTGCTGCACGAATCGCATGTATCAGTAACTGTGAACTGCAACATTTGGAAAGAGGAAAGCCGCTTGAATGTAGTATATGCCAAAGCCATTATCACAGAACGTGCGTAGGTTTGAAACTCACGGCAAAACCCACCATTTGGATTTGCTCCTTGTGTAAAGGTATACCAAAGACTATACAATCAATCATCGTTAAACAAGCCGAGCAGGAAAGAGAAATCGCGAACCTACGCAACGAAAACGCTAGCCTTGCCACGCTGGTAAATGAGCAAAGATCCATGATTTCTGAGTTGCAATCTTCGTCATCTGTGTCCGCCCCCGTGTTGTATCATACGCTGATGTGCTAACGAGTGAGCCCGAACCCCCAGCTTCCCCCATTTCAACAACTGTAGCACCTACATCACGACCTTCTCTACCCACGACGGAACTAGCTGCTAATTCTAACTCTAATGTCACCCTGATAATTGGCGACTCCATTATCAGAGACGTTAAAGAACGAGGTTTGAAGAAGACGCGTGTCATGTGCAAACGTGGTGGATGTGTGTCCCATATCAAGGAGGAGCTGACAAACACGGACTTGAATTCCGTTGGCGCTATAGTTGTGCATGTAGGAACTAATAATTGTTCTTCTAATGAGCGGCTATCAGAAGGACTTTTACAGTACCGTGACCTAATTGAGGAACTAAATATTCGCGCTCCTTCTACTAAGAAGATTGTCTCCACTATTTGCCCACGGACGGACAGCACCAGCAACCAAGCACGCGTACAGAAATTTAACGATGGAATAAGGCGCATCGCTGCAGATAATTCTTGCTTGCTCGTCGACAACGACGAAACTTTCCTCCTGCACAACGGTAAATCTGACCGGGCTAACCTTGATGGGAGAGGTCTACATTTGTCAAAGACTGGCACTCGACGTTTGATTATGAATATCAACGACATGCACAACATCGTCCCAACGCGATCACTGAATTCTCAATCTGACAGAGTTGATGGCCGGCTCACCACGGAGAGTTACCAGCACCCGCCGCGTAGATTGGAACATAAAACCCGCCCGCGAACTGATTCGCGTTGTAATTTCTGCGGACTTTCCAACCACAGCACCAGAGATTGCAGACACCGTCGCCCTGTGCAATGTCATTCTTGTCAAGAATTTGGCCACAAGTCATTTGTACCGGAAGAACACCCTACCTCTGCCATGGACCGCTAAATCGACAGCAGTATTCTGCGGTGAGCGCCGGAGGCCATCCTGCTCAGGACCATAGGATTTAGCCAGCAACGTTGAATGTAAGAATCCATTTTCTATTCTGGATGATGAACTTGAATCTGACTCTGAACTGAATGCTATAAATAGTACTCATCTAAATTGCTCTAATGATACAAATATTAATATGTGCACGTAATTGTTAAGAGAAAGAGCAACAAACGCCATAGGCGTGGGGAGAAAAAACTAACCGTGTCACTGTCAGAGCTAAGAAATATCATAGTATTAAATTGGTGTTTAACAATGTTAATAGCTAGGTTAAGCCCAAAGATCCACGAATTAGCCAAGTTGTTGAATGATGAAAGTATTGATGTATTTGGGGTTGCAGAGACTTTCTTAAAGGGTATTGATAGTATTGATGTTTATGGTTATAGATGGGTAGGCAAAACAGGTCTAAAAGGGTGGTGGCGGCATAGGCCTCCTTCTTTCAAACTCGGTTAATGTTGTCGATGATGATTTATTTCATTCAGGCGCTGATAATTATGAAAGACTATGGGTTAAAGTTCGCATTGATAACGATCAACCATTACATATTGCTATTGCATATTTCCCGGTTGAAGGCTCTGATAATGACACTACTGAAGAAATGTACGGACAACTCTTGTCTGAAGTTATGCTTCTTGAGAACGAAGAGATTGACCTCGTATCTAATCATGGGCGACATGAATGCGCGAATTGGCCGGGAAATAAGCAATGGTGATCCTGTTTTGAATTCAAATGGTGTGCGGCTCCTTAATTTCTGTGATGATGCAAATTTATCAATCTTAAACCGTCACAGAAATTGCCACGGCAAAATTACTTGGTTTAGAGGTAGTCTACAGTACTATCGATTACATGATATGTTCTAATAACCTTGTTAATTGTGTTCATGAATTGATTGTTGATGAAGACCGTAAATACGGCTTAGGGAGTGATCACAATGTTTTGTCTCTAACAATGCGCTTGGAAAATAATTTCCCTGCCAAACAAAATGACAATGTTGTCAAAAGGATTTATTAGGATGTTAAGGAAGACCAAGATTTCACACTTTATTGTGATCGTTTGCGGATTAATCTCGACAATTGGGATATTGATTCTTTTGACGATCCTGATACTCTGTGGGACTCTTGGAAAAACCACATCCTGGCGGCAGCGACTGTAGGATTAAGGGGTAAAAGAGTCGAGGGTTAAGTGCAATTCATGGTTTGATGATAGTATTGATGAGGGTATCAAGGGTCGTAGAAGTGCAGCTAGATTGCACAGACAATGGGCGCGGCGAGACAGATCTGACAAAGACTTAGGAGATTTACTTTGGCAAGATTATCAGGAAAAGCGTACTCGTGTAAAACAACTAATTAGGAATAAAATCATTGAGATGCGGGTTAATAGATCCATTAATATCGCTAATAAGGGTGGTCCATCGTGTAGGGATTTTTGGAAAGTTTTGAAGGGAAGCAGTAATAATCGCGATAACCCCAGTATTAATTGCATAAAAACTCCTAACTCTAACGAAATCATTTCTGATAAGGCAAAAATGAACCAGACGGTTCTTCAATACTGGCGTACTCTGGGTAAAATGCATTTAAATCTAAATGATGATAATGAGCGCACTCGGAGTTGTAGAGCTAAGAGTTTTGTTAACAATCTCAGAGGTAAGACAGACAGTGCTAATGAGGGTAGGGATAATAGTAATTGTATTTATGACGTTGATATTAACATGGATATTCTAATCAAAGCCTTGAAGGTAGCCAAAAACAACAAATCTCCAGGTATTGATGGCATTACGAACGAGCTCTTAAAAATCGGGGGTGAGTGTTTAAATCGGTCGCTTTTGGATATGTTTAGAAAGTTTATTTTGTTTGAAAAGATCCCCGAGGAATGGAATCGCGGTATCATTGTACCCATATTTAAGAAAGGTGACCGTAAGGATTTGAACAACTACAGGGGGATTTCCCTGACCTCATGTGTTGCAAAAATATTTAACAGAATTATTGCAATGAATATCTCCGATTTCCTTGAAAGTACAAATGCTCTTTCGGAAGTTCAGGAGGGTTCCGTTCGTCTTATCGATGTGACGATCATATTTTTACCCTTAAAAGCATAGCCGCGTGTCGTCTTGCAGAGGGAAAAACTTTTATGGCCTTCCTGGATTTCCGAAAAGCTTTTGACACAGTTTGGAGAGATGGTCTTCTTATGGCAGCGTGGAATACAGGGTTAAGGGGTAGAATTTTGAGATTAATCGATGCACTCTACGATAATGTCCAGGCTCGGGTTAAATTTGGGAATATTAATACGGAATTTTTCGAAGTGACTGAAGTGGTAAAACAGGGCTGTGTCCTGTCTCCGGTTTTATTTTCTATTTTTATCAACGAATTCACTAAATTACTCAAGGCCCATGATTTAGGGGTAAGAATTCACGATGTTTGTGTGGGAAGCCTCTTTTGGGCAGACGATGTTGTCTTACTGGCTAATGACGAGAATGAACTTAACAGTATGTTAAACCTAGCTGCCGATTTTGCAAATGAGTGGAGACTGAGTTTTAATGACGATAAGTCCAATGTCTTAATTACAGGTCAAAGGGTTAACAAAGAAAAATTATGGAAACTTGGTGATAGATTGATTTCAGAAGTCGATTCTTATAAGTACTTGGGTGTTAATATATCTCGCAATCTATCGGATCATGCACATATTGATGAAGTTGTTAAAAAAGGGAGTAGACTGATTGCTTACATAAAGTCTATTATCGCCAACTTTGACGACTATAATCGCGTTTATTATGGGGATATACTATGGAGGACGATTGCGCTACCGTCGATCAATTATGCATGTGCTGTATGGTCCTGTAGCCAGTCAGATCTTGACAGAATTGAAAACTTGCAATCGCAAATGGCGCGACATATTCTGAAGGCTCCACGCAATACGCCGCGTGTTGCACTCTACGGCGATCTCGGCTGGTCGCCTCTTTCCACATTTCATAATATCGCGAGGGCGAAATACCTCTCTAGAGTTATTAATATGGAAATGCATCGCTGGCCCAAGCTCCTCTTACTTACTATGCTTAGCCTTGGCTGCGAATTTAATCAGTTGCGCTTCAAATTTTTAAATAGCGCTCAAAATATCCTTACCAGCTGCAACTTGAATACAATTGTTGACTGTGTGAAAACTGGGGAGCCCCTTTTCGATCCGCACTTGGCTAAATCGATTAAGCGCGTATTTATGGATATTTCAGATAATGATTGGTTGGAAGAAGCTTGCTCCAAATCTTCACTAACTGATTATGTAACCATCAAAGATCACCCATGTTTAGAAAGTTATCTTTTGGATAAAACTGACTTCCATGGCGTCAGTCTCAAATTTAAACTCCGCTCCAACACTCTTCCACTCAATCGCAGAATTAGAAATTGGACGGCAGATAATGACGGTACATGCAACCTATGTAACTCAGGTATTGAAGATGTTAGACACTTCTTGTTTACATGTCATGCTCTTAATAATATTAGATCCGAAGAATATACAAAGTTAGAAAACTATCTTATGTCAAATGAATATTATGATATATGGGAGCTTTTTATATCCGGCAGCTTAGATGTTAAATATCATCTCACACTTGGGAGCACCTCAAGTATATTCTGTAATATAGAAAATGCCGATATAATTTATTCATTATTTGATACTTTCTGTAAATCATATGTTAAGCGTGCGTGGAAATTGAGATCCGATATTATTCGGACTACAATGTAAATAATCTCTTCTTGCATACTTCGTTGCTGTAATTATGTTTGTATATGTTTTATATTTTTACTATATTTTCTAGAACTCATTTTAAATCAACTTGGGTTCCAATGGTCATTGATAGCTATATGATTGATGGTACACCCTCAGATTTGGTGTCGCGCGTGCATCCCTTGTTCTGGACAATACCTACGACGTCAAAGCTGAGAGTGTATCATCACACATTTTTGTATCTTGTTAATTTGCTTTTAAATGTGTTTTGTATTATTTATGTGTATGTGTGTCGGACGCACCGCCTTTTGGCCGAGTGCCACTGTTGTAAAAGTGTAAGTCCAAATAAATAAATAAATAAAATATATGAGGATTGAAATGATAAAAAGCTAAACAACACGTCTTTGAATTTGACAATTGGTTGGCTTCCGGAGATCACCGGAAATATCCTTAAAATAAGTTGCTAAAAAGACACTTTATTGTAACATCTGAATGTTATATTTACCGTAAGTCAGCTTCGGCTTCGCCAAATTCGACGATCAAAACACCAAAATACTCGGTGGAAAAATCGCTATTGAAGACAATGAACTGCGCAATATAAAAAGCCCGCGAAAAGTAGTGCGCATACGTTTTGTGTTTATTCGTTTGCTACAGATTTCTACCCTCCAATTATGTATGCTGGTCGCGAGCAGGCCGAGCGGCAAAAGACATTGTACACAAGGGGATTATCGCGGTCGTAAAACTGGTAAGCGTAGCGGGCGGCCGTAACGTATTTTCAATGGGCCACTCAGAAGTGCTAATTGGTTATGAGATAAGAGGCTGTAGTTCTCCTCGATAATCGGATTAAACGATTAGCGCTGGCTTGGAAGTTTTACGACCGCGGCAAAAGACATTGAACCTTTGATATGCCTTCGTTGTGACTCCTTCTGTTTTCTTCCTCCATGGTCTGTCAGACTGGATTCAGCACTGGATTAAAATTGAAAGCGAATGAGCGGATTACCGTTATAATGATAGAACAGAGTGCCCGTCAATATTTTGGTGCGGACGGTCATGAAGTGATGCAAGACGCCGAGACAAAGACATGTATTTGTGCATTACCATCAATGTGAGGACTTTCCTTTGTTCCCTTAATATAACATTCTCCCATAGACTAAGCACACAAATAAAATGTGAGGACACCAAAATACAAAGACTTCCAATGTGAGGACAGCATTGTTCCCTTTGTGTTTCTTTGTTCTGCTGTCCTCACTTTGCTGGTAATACCATTACATGTGGAGGGCCAGGCTAATTCGTGTTGCTGCAAATGTGTATACCATGCTCGATATGCAGAAGAGTGCCACCCCAATGTCCCTATACACACACTGCTGCAAATGTGTATACCATGCTCGATATACGGAAGAGTGCCACCCCAATGTCCCTATACACACACTGCTGCAAATGTGTATACCATGCTCGATATGCGGAAGAGTGCCACCCCAATGTCCCTATACACACACTACTGCAAATGTGTATACCATGCTCGATATGCAGAAGAGTGCCACCCCCAATGGCCCTATACACACACTGCTGCAAATGTGTATACCATGCTCGATATGCAGAAGAGTGCCACCCCAATGTCCCTATACACACACTGCTGCAAATGTGTATACCATGCTCGATATGCAGAAGAGTGCAACCCCAATGTCCCTATACACACACTGCTGCAAATGTGTATACCATGCTGGATATGCAGAAGAGTGCTACTCCAATGTCCCTATACACACACAGCTGCAAATGTGTATACCATGCTCGATATGCAGAAGAGTGCCACCCCAATGTCCCTATACACACACTGCTGCAAATGTGTATACCATGCTCGATATGCAGAAGAGTGCTACCCCAATGTCCCTATACACACACTGCTGCAAATGTGTATACCATGCTCGATATGCAGAAGAGTGCCACCCCAATGTCCCTATACGCACACTGCTGCAAATGTGTATACCATGCTCGATATGCAGAAGAGTGCAACCCCAATGTCCCTATACACACACTGCTGCAAATGTGTATACCATGCTCGATATGCGGAAGAGTGCCACCCCAATGTCCCTATACACACACTGCTGCAAATGTGTATACCATGCTCGATATGCAGAAGAGTGCAACCCCAATGTCCCTATACACTAACACACTGTTCTGCTGTTAACGGACCTCCCCCTCCCCACGAAATCCTTTAAAGAATTCCTAAGATTCCTGGAACACAATGAAGACACAATGGGAGGGGGTGCGCTCTGTCGCATATCGAACATCATATGCAAATGTTACCAAGATGGATGCGCTGTATCACATGGTGGAGGTACCAAACTGTCCCCCACAGAGAATACTGAATCATGCGCACCTGTCCGTATTGCAACTGTAAATTCACCTACTCAGACAAAACCAAAGTACTCGCTTAGCATGAATGCTGTATACAGTTTGACGTTAGATTGCTAACCACTAACTAACTGCAATGCTTGCAAAATTGCACCCAAAATATGGAATTTAATCGGTAAACGAGAGTCATCAGACGGGCGGTCCCGCTGGAAACCCTCCAACAACTTTTATACCAAAAAATATTGTGTGGTGTCAGGCCGATCCAATAGTTCATGGCACCAGCTGACCCCCGCCATAACAGGAGAGAATCCGCGCAAAGATAACCACACAATAAATGCCCGGATATTCTGAACATTTGCTCCATTTCCTTGTTGACCCAAAAATAAGTCTGATATGTCTAATGCGCAGAAGAGGCATATTGTTACTTCACCATCTATATAATACTAGTACATAGAGGGTAGTGTCAACACGACTGTCATCTGCGCAGTCCGCTATGGGGTCACTACTCGAAACTTGGTAATCTGAAAACTGTACAGTGAATCTGCCTATAGGCTATATTCCGACTGCTCTGAATGTAAACCGCCGTTAAAGACACATTTGACTTAAGGCTTTGCTGGACAAAAAACTTTGACAGATGCATAATCAGGTCACACTGATAGGTCTGTTGATATACAGTAATTATGTTGACAACTGCCATGTCATCGTCAGAGTAGAACTTAACCTTACAATTGGTTAGTGCTGGATCCAGCAATACAGGGAAATACAGGACAACTAATGGGTAAAATTCGGGAAATGCAATGGATGGGGATTTTCAAACTGTGTAGCTTGACAACGACCCTACACCCACTGTAAATTATGGGATAATCAGTACTGACACAGCGGCGGTATATGAATCGAGAGTGCCAAGCACGTTGACATTATATATGTACCTTTTTTCATTTATGGCCTGCTAATGACTATGACTAGCTATACGAGTATACGTATCAGCTATTTTAGGAGAAAATCGGGAGTTCCACTTTGCAGTTAAACCCGCATTTGGGAAATGTTCATGCGGTGCTAACGCATATGCATAATAATTTGATAAAAACTCTGTAGTAGGTGCGGAACTTAAATGTCATGTTTTCAAAAGAGATACTTGAAGAATATCCACGGCAGTTTGTTGTAAAATGTTCTTTAAATGCATTAATAACACGAAAACAACTATTTTAATAACTGGCTAACATCATTTGTTTTGGGTGCGGAACTCCAGTTTCATGTTTTGAAGAAAGGCAATGCATAGATGTTATAACGCAACAACAACTGCAAGATGGGGTAACACGACGGGTGCGTAACCAAAATGTTAGATTGTGAAAGGGAAATTAAAACCCCTCCAATAGTTAATCAAACCAGCAATGGGAAATATACATGCTGTAATAACTCATAAGCATAAATACGTGACCGTAACTCTATGAAGAGAAGGGTAACTTTACGGGTGGGGAACTCAAGCATCTTGTTATCAAAATACAATTTAACCAGTAGTTGATAAATATCCACGACAGTTTATAAATTTCCCCGAAAAATATTTGGGTTTTTTTGGCGGAAGAAAATAAAACCCATAAAAGGGAAATACCGGGTATTAATATATAATAACGTGACGGAAACTGTATAAATAAGCCGTAGGTAACTTCACTCAAGTAGGCCTATCATGTTTTAAAAAGAAAATGTTACCCCCTCAAATAGTTGGAGAGTATCCTTGCTGTCCAGGATGAGATCATTAGAAGCACACCACGAGGCCACACTGTAAACATAAATTAGTCATTTTGACTAATAAAAATTAGTCCTGCCCTACGTCTGAAATGACTAATAAAAATTAGTCAGACAAGCCAGATGACTAACATTAATTAGTCAAATACAAGACAAATATTAGTCAAATGTGACTTATTTTAATTAGTCATCTGACTAAATCCAAAAACGTCTGAAATGACTAAACGTTAGTCATCTGACTTTTGCAATTAGTCATTCAAAGTGATGACTAATCACATTAGTCACACGACTAAGGCTTCATTTCATGTAAAAACAAAAGAAATTAAGCAAATTAAATCGTATAATTTTGTCAAAAATATTTATTTCAATGTAATCGGGTTTTACCTTCACTTAACTGTGTAACAAAATGTGTATACTCTTAAAAGAAAGTTTGAATACATTGCATCTTCACAAAGACCTTGTATTACAGGTTACACCTCGTTGAGGTATCATGCAGCTTTAAAGTGTATTTTTTTTAGATGTGTGATGTGTCATACATCACATATCTAAGAAAAGAAAAAAAGAAAAAAACACTTTTAAAGCTGCATGATACCTCAACGAGGTGTAACCCGTATAATACAAAGTCTTGTTCTTGGTTTGAATAAAAGTACATTAATAAAACATAATAACTATAAAGTAAAAAAAGTAAATTAAATATATCCACAAGTTCAGCTTCAGTGAATCTCTTCAAATTGCAATAAGTTGGCAAAACAGCAAAACAAATGTAGACACGAGGAATATATGCCACATCTGTTTATTACCCCACCCCCAGTAGTTGGGTTGCAACAGCAAAGGCGGAGATAATAAGCGCACCCCCCCCCCACACACACACACACAATAGTAGTACATACATTTTTGCAATCAAGGTTTCCAGGTTTCTTAGTGGCAAGTAAATTTAGTAACTTACAATTTTGTGCAGTAAATATAAAAACCATGTTCAAATATTTTGCAAGTGATTTTCTGTTTTAATGAAAAAGGCAAGAATAAATCTCACGAATAGCACCATAACTGATTCCAAATGTGTTGTAATTGAAAACCAGAGTCTTAATTTTTTCACACATTCTGTGAATTCAAAAGACACCAAGACAACCCTCTGGCTAAAACCATGTTGTTGGTCACATTACTTGTCAAGATGCTGGTTTAATCTCTCAAGTAATGTGACCACTGCACGTTCGATCTTCACATTATCCTGTACATTCAGGATAACTTTCTAGAAGAAGGTTAGCGTCTTCTTAAAACTTGCTGGATATGCCAAGTTGAAAATATAAAAACAGGCCAGGTATCTGAGAGGTCCGAATCGTCTCATTTAATGTATGGTGCGCCATCTTCCTGTATATCAATGAGAACATAAAACCAAAAAATACTTTACAATTAGATTGTGCGATGTCTTTTAGGCAAATGATGTCTTTTAGGCAAATGATATTCAACAGATGTTTTGTGAGCGCAACAGCTCCAGTTCCAATGTAGCAGAAAAGGAGGTCACAACCAAAAACCAGTGGTTGAACTGCCACTATGCTTTTGAACAGCTCTCAACATGAATCAGGAGACAGCTCCTCATTGAGGTGTAAAAGCATGAAAGAGTAAATCTTGCTGGAATGCCCATGAACTACAGGGCTGGTGTTACCACTGCTGTAAAAAGTTCAAATTGGGTATAAGCATTCTCAGAATATACTGACTGGAATGTCAAATATAAAAAAATTCTCAAAACCACTTCACTCCAAAGGAGTATATGCAGTTTCACAGCGTTGCATATAAGGTACCCGAAAACTCCTTAGATTGTTTATAAACGACAGAAGCCTCAATTTATTTTTAAATGTTTAATTTATTCAATACAATATTTTCAAGCTACACTGTAGTTCTTTGCATATCAAACACAACACACATTATGTACTTACACTCTCCTTAGCAAGTAGCAACATACTGCTTGTCTTTTTCTCTTAACAAAGCCGGAATACCAAGTATGACTGCGACAGAAGTTGCCTCTGAAACAATGTTTATAAAAGACCACATTTAGTACAAAAATATAATCAATCATTTGACAAAAGCTTCTTATTTAAAGCCCCTCTACAATATTATTTTGGCAACTCTGATTGACTAACCTGTGCTTAAGTTTCACCCAAGTGCAAATGTGCTCACATTATGGATAAAAACCTAGAAAAACTGAAATGGTGATTGTTGAGGTGAATCACGCAAGACAGCAATTTCGCAGATTCTGTTTTCTGTCTGAATCTTATTTTCATAATTTCTCTTAAATGTTCTGCACTTCAGGCAGAATAACTTTAAATCACATAATCTTCACATCAATTAAGATTTGCTTATATTTATTTTATTCTGGAATAGTGGAACTAATAATGTTGTATAGGGCTTTAACTGGGTTTATCATCCTAAAACCAACTGACCTTTTCTAGCAATTCCATCCCATTGCAGAGGATGTTATCCAGAAACCTTCTGGTGCAAGTCTTCCAATTTCCTGGCCGACCCAAACAGCTTCAGGATGGCACTTTCATACTTCTTCAGGCCTTCATCCAGAAGTTCTTCTACTCCAGCTCTTGTTCCCTGCAGTCTCTTGAACTCGGATAGCATCTGTTAATATCAAATCAAGAAAAAAAAACATAAAATAAAATTACAAATCGAAATATGAAACCCACATTTGCTCTTTAAGTTACAGGCCCTTTACATGTAATGTCCACTTTATATTTAATTATTTTATTATTATTTCTGTAATAAATATTTATTTGCTTTTAGCACTGATTGACTGAATATACATTTTTTTAAATGGAAGCGATATAAAGCTCATAAAGTAGTAGGCCTAGTAGTCTGCATTTCTTTATTTAATGAAAAACAGTAACAATTATATTTACATTTATTTTATGCAATTAAATTTTCTAAGTCATTCACCAAGCTAAACATATGTATTTATCAAAACTAATGAAATAAAAAATAAAAACAATAGAAAATAATAGAAAATAATAAAGAAATAAAGAAACTTAAATAAAGAAATCAAATAAAGAATTGAGGAAAAAAGAGTTTAAATAAAGAAATGAGTAAAAAGGAAATTAAGAAATAATAAAAAACAAAAGCAAGATTATAATGTGGGTCATTTCCAACCCCTAAAACGTAAACAGTGACAAAACCTAACACAATGGTGCGGTCTGATGTCATTGGCAGGCATCTTCGGACGGAGAAAATCGGTTATTTTACGAAGAAAAAACTATTTTTTCCTTGAAAAATAAGTATGCATGAAAGTGCAAATAATTTTGAGCCGTGTTTCCAGATACACTCTGGCAATAAATACCGCATTTGAAGGTATTTTTGTAACTTGTTGTCTTGAGTTGTCGTGAGTTGTATTGAGTTGTCGTGAAACCGTCGAGTTGACGCTAAATAGTGTGACCGAAAATAAGGCCTCAACTAATAAAACATTCATAATACAACGAAAACTGGACTTACCTTGCAGTTGATGACATTCCTGAGGTTCGTTGACATTATTTTTGATGTTTGATGGCTTTGATGAATGCAAGATTGCAGTAAATTATGACAACGTTCTAGCAAACAATATCGCTTTGCACACAATAAGCAATCGTACAATGCATTAACGTTACACGTCGATACAATGGCGGCCAATAATGCAAACGTGGCGCGGTTCAATTTCAATGGTACCCGTTCAATGCATGGACAATACGCAAAACCGCAAACTACCAAAGTTGCGTTCAACCAATAGGAACTTAGCAGTTGCATAACCGTACCAATTTCGTTTTCTTGGTCGTATGACGAGACACATTAGTCATTGACGAAGTAATAATGTTCCCATCCAGGCAAATATATTTGTGATTTTGTCACCGATTTGAAAGAAATAACATTCAATTATCACTGAATGAATCAAATGGTACACAAAATGTATCACAAAAATTATCATGACCATTTTCATATGAATTTAATAATACAAAATGTTTAAAAATATGTGTTAATGAAAAGATCATAAGTCCGAATGACTTGGAAATAAACCCCAGCGAAAATTCATTCTGAAAGCAATTATAAACTTGAAATAATCAAGTTTTGTTCATAACGAATGACTTAATTTTTATTAGTCACAAACATCAGCAATGACTAACCTAAATTGGTCATTTGTGACTAAACATTAGTCCTACGTTGATTTAATTAGTCATTGAGACTTGACTAATCTAAATTAGTCGTTTTGACTAATTTATGAGCACAAATGACTAACTTATGTTTACAGTGCACGTAATAACAAGAGTCAAGATCATCGTCACAGATGGGTGATGGACCATTATTGCATACACAAACTCTAATTGCGGCAACATAGTTGCTCAATCGAACTAACGACCCCGTGGTTCTGATTCTGAATTAATTAACACTTTTTGCGCCGAGACCGTTCGTCCCATTCTATAACAAAGATAGGGCTCATAATTTGAAATCGGTTATGCCCCCTGTCCAACTTAGGCAATTTTTTGGGCGACTACAGGCGACCAGGCTGTCTCACATGGTCGCCGGG
>CM055817.1:50943463-50968398 GCA_029582265.1 Zoroaster sp. YZ-2022
ATCCCCACCCAAAAAATCATCAACATCATTATACCCATCTCCTTAATGATGTATAAATGATATATTTTGAAATGATTTGTTCAATGATCATTCTCCTTTATGTAATATCATGAATTGTGTTAAAGTAAACTACTACAATTGTTGTTTATTGTGTTGTTTCACAAAAAAATGTTTTAACTCAAACGTATTACAATAAAAATGTAGTTGAAATAAAATCCACAACTGGAGATACATCGTTTTGCCATAAATATGTAACGGAATTAAAATCATTAACTGAAGATACATCGGTTTACCATAACAATGTAGTGGTATAAAACCTATAACTCAAGATACATCGTTTTGCCATAAATTCCGTATAAGGGAAATTAAAGGTAACTTGAGATCCACTGTTTTGCCATCGCAGTATTAGAAATATGATTTGGTTAAATATTCAGCAAAAGAATGTAAGTGCATGAAATTTATCATACTACAAAAACGATCCAAGGATTTGTGCCCAAAATTTGCAGGAATGTAGACTAAAATGATCTCCATGTTCATGCTTTATTCCAATTCCAACAGAGTCAAGTGTCCAAAAAGGCACGTGTTCAAACTTTAAACTCAATTTTCTCAAAATGTCATTTTTCGAGTTAGGCTGTTTTGCCATATAAGGGCCGCGTTATTCGCCATCCAGTATCGTGGCCGTATAGTGTATCGCCGTTGGTGTACTGAATTTGAAAGGTTTACTAAATACTATGATACCATTTTCTACAAAAAACAACCTTTTACAGACGCGCATAACAACATATTAATTATTGGGAAGAATGTCAAATCCACCACTACGAAAAATGGCCTACACGAAATGGCACGGAGCGGCCGCGAGAGGGGGCCACGCAGCACCTCAATATATGACGTCATACGCGTCACGGATACTCGCCATATAATTTTATGGCAATTTTCATGAATGAAATTGCCGCTCATGCGCATATACTTGCCATGAGTCACTCGCTGCGTCTTTCCTTCGATAGAGCTCGTGACGATCTTTCCAATGGTACCAAAATCTTACGATTTGGGCGTTTTCTTCAATTTTTTCTGGAATTTCTTTGATTTCAACTTAACGATCAACAACTTGCGGATTCGTTGGCGATATTGTGAATTTCGCAAGTTATATTTTTGTTACCAATTTAGCATGAAACCGCACCACCCTCCAAAGAAAGATATACACAAACTACAGAACTGGGCTTCTAAATGGCAAATGGAGTTTAATGCCTCCAAATGCTACTGTATGCAGATAACACATAAGAAATCACCACTCAACACGTGCTACTTACTTAACGATCATGTTCTGGAAAAAGTCGTTTCCCATACCTATTTAGGTGTACATATAAACAGCAAACTGACTTGGGCACAACACATTGGCAAAGCGGCAACAAAGGGAAATCAGATATTAGGCCTCATCCGTAGAAATCTCTACAGCTGTTCTCCACGAGTCAAAGAAGCAGCCTACAAATCATTAGTCCTCCTTCGCCTAGAGTATTGCGCTACAATCTGGGACCCATTTTCACAAAATATAGCAACTTGAAGCAGTTCAGCGAAGAGCTGCAAGGTTTGTAACGAACAATTACACCAAGACAGATAGTGTTTCCTCAATTATCTCAACACTAGGCTGGAGACCTCTTGAGGAACGCAGAATGATCTCACGCCTCTCCTTACTGTACAAATCAATTCATCATAAAGCCGCAATAAATTCTGACCATCTTCATAATATTCAAAGAACAATGACTGGAGTACAGACTCGCACAACGAAATCAGTATCCTTCATACGAAAGCCCGTAAACAAAGACTGTCACAAATATTCATTTCTGCCTAGAACTACAGCAGAGTGGAACCTTCTCCCAGCATCTGTGAGAGGCTCCCCTCACTTAACATCTTTAAGCAAAATTTACAAAAATTAAACCTCTCAGATATCAAAAGCAGAGCTTATTATAATTAGAGTCACCCAGCCCACACACCTGCAACCTGTACATCCCTAAATGGGAGATTGTTTGCAGTATTTATCCAGATCCAGAATGTGTTCGGGATGTATTAAATAATTGACGACATGTATTATATGTATGGGATGGATGGATTGAGTGCGCCGTGGGATTATGCATGGAATTGTCATGAGCTGGATGGAGATTTTGATGCGCGTGTCCATGCGTGCGTGGTGTGCATAGGTGTTTGAGCATGCGTACTTGCCATGTTGACTACCGCGGCACCGAAAATCACTGTGCGTGCGGCATGCGAGTTTGCATGCGCTTGCGGATTGCCAACGCGTGTCTGTGACGTCACGAGCTGAGGAGCCGACCAATCAGCACCGCGCTACGTTTCGTGGCGCACAGTGGCTATCCGTGGTACATGTCTAGTTTAATGGGAAATTTTTCGCTGTGTCCACCCACCACAACTGTCATGTGCACAATGTCTAGCATGTGTACAAAACGGCCAACACCTCACTGCACTGGATTTGCATATATTTTTTCTATCAAGTATGTCCTCTTTCGTCTTTTAAAGGACAGTCTGGGGTCCTACTAATTGCCGACCCCTGTCGACATCTACCGACAACTCTTAAAAACCTACCGACGTCTCATTTCATATTCACTTGTAGTTGTCCGTTTAAGCTTAGCATAGTAGTAAATGTGTATAGAAGTCCTAGAAACCTTATAGTTGCTTCCTTGAACCCGGAGAAATAAGTAATTTACGGAAATCTGATTTTCGCGATGCAGCACACTCTCTCAAAGCGCCCTCTGTTGTCACAACTTAACAATCTCCTTGGTTACCATCACCATGTCGTATCTCGAGCATCATGGCGGCCAATACTACTGCATCGCGAAAATCAGTAGGACCGACAGTCTGTGATATTTCATTATTTGTCATATTCTGATAGAAACGTGGCAGTTATATTTATCATTCTTTCCAAATTATTATGGTATAATGTATAACAATGACGAATGTGATGGCACCAGCTCATTTTAACTTCATGGAGCCTGTGTCTAGGTAGGCCTATGTCACTTATGTGACATAAAAATTCAAAATTAACAGATTCCAATACAACTGGTATCATTGTCAAGGTCTTGAAAGATGATTATAACATGTTGAATCCGGCAATTTTAGGCCCGTTTCCATCAATTATTTTATAAGGAAAAACAAAAAGAAATGTAAATTTGACTTGTGACCCGTTTTCCAGATTTTCTCTCAGTTCCATATCATAACTTTCTTAATTTTTGTCCGATTTTCAAAGGTTGGTATCACTGGAATGCATGGGAAAAAGGGAAGAATAATAACCTATTTCCAGAGCTAATTCAATGATTAGTTTGTTTTGTAGTGCTGATTTACAAATAAATACAAAATAAGTGTTAAAAAAAAAAAAAATTGTATTAATGAAACAAAAAAATTACTCAAATCTGAGGATTATTTTCATATTTTTACACTGAAATCTGCGAAAGATTCTCATCCCTGATTTAATTAAACATTAGAATAATTGATAAATTATATTGGACAGGAAAAATGAAATAAGTTCATGAGAACTAATATTTTGTGTTACGCCGATGTGAGGCCTATGTTGGTTCAAACGGACGATTTATCGGACTGAAAATTAATGAATAGCGCGCTGAATGCGGCGCAATACAATCTTTGGTTGACATCGATGTCTGGGAATCCAAAAAACATAACTGGGAATCGTCCAATCGCCATCAAAATTGGCCAAGAGGTAGAAAACGAGTATAGAAAAATTACTATTGTGGTTTGATAAGGTATTTTACTCAACTTTTGGTAAATCGTTGATGGTTTTGATGAAACAAGAAAAACCCAAATTTCAAAATTTTTGGAAACCTCTAGATGCCGCATTCAGAAAATTCAAGAACAAGGTTGATTTTTCATGAAATAAGTATCCTGGAATAATTTTATGTCCATCATCCAAATGTTCTCTACCTTGTGTAAGATTACATTATTAGTTATACTGAATGAGAAAAAGTGGAAGTCGGATACGACATTCTACCCCTTTATAATTCAAACAAAATAAAAAATTCAACTTTAAAATTTGTTCCTCATATGACATCCTTAAACCAGTGCTGTATATCTCAAGACCGGTATTTAGTACTGAAAATAATCCAAAATATGACAATTTGGATTTAGAGAAATGTACATTTAAAAAAATCCAAGTCTGGCACAAAACATCCTCCAAAAATTCTGGTTAAGTTTAAAAAAATGTATCAGTTGATTTTCCTGAGAATCGCGATATAATTGCTGGCCCACTGGTCGCACTTTGTGAGATAAAAAAGACCGGCCAAATAGTGTGGAAATGGAAGGTTCAATTTTTAAATTTTGTGATTTAAAAAAAAAATGTTGAGTGAATTTATTTTGTGTACATTTGTAAACATCCCATTTTGGCTTGAAGTTGAATCTAAACGATGTAGTTAAATTGGTTTTGTAATCTTTCAACAGATTAGTGTGGCTGGGTTGTGAGAATAACTTTATACTGATTGATAGCTTCAACGGTGTAGCATGCTGTACAGGATGTGTCAACTTGAGGGATTTCTGTGAAACTTAGTGGTAAGTTTGAGATATATTATCAAGTTGAAGGAAGATACAACATTGATAATGGACATCCGTTCCAATCCTCCAGTTTTCAAGAAATATCAAAAAAATCATAAAACTAACCTGAAAGTTTCATCAAAATAGGTTCCACGTTGAAAAGAACAAAACTGTTACATATCTGTTATGTTTTACTCCATTGTTTTCAGTACCTTTTCCAACTTCACATCAAGTTAGCTTTCAGATAATAATGTGGTCATGACCAATACTGCACCTTCCTTTTTAACGCTAGTCAACATATTAAGATGTTTCTGTTTTGCTTTTTTGCCCAAGTTAAATAAATTTTGATAATTTGCCAACAAAAACAGGAGGGAAGCAAAATCTCACAAAATATCATTTCCAATCCTCACGGGACTACACTTTCCTCTCTCCTTAGTGTGTCCTCTATCTTTCAAAAGAAAAATCTGTGGGTAGAATGTCGTATCTGACCCCCATTCTGATTAAATATAACCAATAATGTAATCTTACCTACCCTAGTGGGTGGAGAACATATGGATGATGGACATGTACTTCAAATTATTCCAGGATATTTATTTCATGAAAAGTCGGGCATTTTTTAGTATACATGTACGATTACTTCCTCGGTCATGTTAGTTTGATCTTGTCAACTCCCGTTAGTGACCAACACGGTCATTGTACATTGGCAGTGGCAACTATAATAGGATCCTTCTGAAGGGGAGGATATTTTTAGAAGGGAAATCAAGTCCGAAAACTATCATAAAAGTGGATTTTAACCCTCCTACACATGGAGGCCACTCCGATCCACAAAATTCTGCTTTCAAGTAATCTTACAAAATCAACTGTGTGCCACCCAAGGCCACTGTAAATGTTTGAACATATTAGTATGGCCTGCAATGTACCAATGGGAGACCACTTTACCCTGCAATCTCCGTGGTGTGACAGTGCACAGGAGGGTAACCATAGGAGGCCACTGGCAACAGCTAATGGCTTGGTGTGGCCTGAATGGGTGGTTTCAAAAATTGCACTGATTGTAGGAGGGCTAAAGATAGTTAAAAAATTAATTTTCTGTATTTTAAAAGCCTTCTGTACCCCCAAAAATCGATGGAATCATTTTTTAACTGGTTAGTGGTTGCCCTTAAAAAGTAGCGGTCGGATACGACATTTTTTCCAATCTGTGATATTTGGATAGACAAGTGCGGTTGTATACTTTCTTTCTTTGAACCAACCAGTCTGGAGTCCAGACTTTTGTAAATAGTTGATGTTTGGCAACATTTTGAAATGTCTGCAATCGACCCAAAACCTTATTGTGATTAAGCAATGCAGTGTTGGCCACTGTTCTGAACTGTGTAAAAACCTAGGCGCTTCATGGCCATGATTAATATGAAAGCAAACAAATATGAAAGCATTTTTAATGTTCTTGTTAATGAACACATTGATATGAGTTGAACAGTTATTTGAAATCCCAGATTCCAGGAAGTCTTACTTACAGTGTGTGCCTCAAAATGTCATGGTTGTGACATTTTGAAGTATGGGTCAACTTTGTGTAAAAAACAACACTGATAATAGGAGGGTTTAAAAAACTTGACCCACATTTTGAGCATACCCTGCAAACCAGTAAAACCCATTTTTAATAACTTGGTTATAACCTGAATGAATGGTTTAGAAATTAATCTGTACATATGTCTGTTTAAAAGGTATTTGGTTTTAGAAGATCTTTTAAATGGCAGGTGTAGTCATCACTAGCAGAGACTTTGCTATTTGCTTTAGATTAGACAAAGCTGAATGATTTCTTAAGAAATACATTTATTTCCTGTTGGCATTCCCAAAATTCTGTTTTGACTTCATATTGATGTAGCAATTTAAGTACAGGGTGTCGATGAAGACCAAACATTACCATGCATGATGGTTGCTCCTCAAATACTTTTAAAGTCTTAAACGACCAAATTACACCTACAGAGTACACCTTGTTTACAGGCATTAAGTGATGAGATCTAGAATTCAGCCAATAACTCTTTCCTTAATTCAAAAATCTTCAACTTAACATTGCAGAACCTCAGCATTAATTTTTGAGAATAGCCAATTCTATGCCCCCGTCTTGTTAAACTGTGTCAAATTTCATCACAGATAAACGTAAGTTCCGTGAAGCAGACTCAAATGATATGTACAAATTACTACACAATTCCTTTGAACACCAAAGTTATTCAAGAATTCTTTTTAAATGAGTTTTCATTTTGTTTTTTTTCCCCTGTAGGGATGCTTGCCACCTCCAAGACGAGTCATTTCCTACTGATGACCCATTCTCAAATGTTCTCTTCATCTTGGGATACCTACTGCTTAACAACACATGACCAACAAGCAGCGATGAAGGGATCCACGATCTGTCTAAACAAGCTCAACACATTCTATTGCAAATTCAAACTTATCAATGCTATAGGTTTCCTTTTTAATTTTATATAAAATAACAAAAACAAAAAATCATGTGAAATATTCAGCTTTGTATGGAAAGAGAACTCTTTCCTAAATTCAAACAGAAAATTAATGTCAGTAATATAGAATTACCAATGCTATGCCTTTCTCTTGTGTTTTCTGAATAGAAAGTAACCAGTGCTATACTATGTATGTAACTCTTATATTTGTTGCTGGTCACCCTGCATGAATTTAAGAAAGAACCCTTTTACACTGTAATTAGTAATCTTTTGCAATATGGAATTTAAGAAAGAGAACTCTTTCCGAAATTCAAATTATTTCACTTAAAATGTCAGTAATGTAGAATTACCAATGCTCTTGTGTTTTCTGAACAGAAAAGTAACCAGTGCTGTACAATGTACGTTACACTTATATTTGTAATATTGGTGAACAGGAAAGTTTCAGATTTTTTAAACTTAGTGTCTTATAGTTTGTATTAACTCAAGAAGCGGCTGGTCATCCTGCATGAATTTAAGAAAGAGAACTCTTTACTAAATTCAAATTATATAACATTTCTCTTGGCAAAAGTTGGTACTAGTAGGTTTCCTTGCTCTGCATGATTTTAATTAACTTGTTTATAAATTCAAACAGAAAATTATTTCACTTAAAATGTCAGTAATTTAGAATTACCAATGCTATGCCTTTCTTTTGTGTTTTATGAACAGAAAAGTAACCAGAGCTGTACAATGTTTGTTACACTTATATTTGTAATATTGCTGATTGTGAAAGTTTCAGATTTTTAAAACTGGGTGACTTATAGAACTCTTTCCTAAATTCAAAAACATTTCTCTTGACAAAAGTTGGTACTAGTTTTCTTGCTCTGCATGATTTAAGAAAGAACTTGTTTATAAATTCAAATTATTTAACTTTTCTTAAAAGTTTTTACAGTATGGTTGGTAACGTTTTAGATTATTTTAAGAAGTACACATTTTGCACTATTTAAGAAAGAGAACTCTTTCCTAAATTCAAATTATTTGACTTTGGAAATGTTAATTATAGAGAATTACCAATGCGTTCTCTATCTTATTTTACAGTATGACTGGCGTTTCCGATAATGTTGTAACATTTTAAACATTTACTTGGTGAAATTTAAGAAAGAGAACAATCTCCTAAATTCAAACCAAATTATTTCACTTAAAATGTCAGTAATGTTAATTGTCGAATTACCAATGCTATGCATTCTCTATCTTGGTACGTTTCTGATGTTATACAAGATTATGTTTTTGCCGATTTGTTATTAATATTGTACATTTTAAAAATTATTTACTTGGTATGTATGTTAACCCTCCTTATATCTTGTATTTCTATTCTAGGTATGTAACCCTCTTGAAAAAACATGCTCACGCATGTTTTTTCAAGGGAGGGTAGAATTAATTGGGTGCAGAAGTGCACGATCTGGGCTATCTCGAAAACCTGTACAAAATCCCATAGGCTTTTTTAACTGTTTTCTCCAAAACGTGTACAAAATCCCCATTGCTTTTATTTGCTGTACTGAGTCTTGAAGACAGAATAAAAGATTTCTTTATACAATAGAAGTGTTTGTTACTGTCATTTTATTGAAGCAATGTCTCATATATAATAAAGTACATTACAGTTAATATAATAGAGATAATTAAAGAACATTGTACATTAGAGATAAACCTACCAAACAACTGCAGGAGTATTGTTTACAAACAGATAGAATAGTAAGATTGCTGAGACTACTGGAGACAAAATGGTTAAAATACATTGTTTACAAACAGAATAAATAGTAAGATTGCTGAGACTACTGGAGACAAAATAGTTAAACTACATGTGTAATAGAGATAGAACATTGTCATCATTGCTGAAACTACATTGGACATAAAACTGCTGAACAACAGATAGAAAATGGTTGTCATTGATCAGTACATGAATTATACAAAGTTAAATTATTGCATTTTCAAAACAAGATAATCATTTGCTTAGAATTGATAATTTGACAAGTTAGTGGCTGACAGACATGAACTAGCAGGATCTTTATCAAAAACACGTCCTTAGAATTGGACTTTTGGAAACTACTGTAAGAAGATGACAGTTTTGTACTTGATTTTTTTTTCAATTATTACATTTTCAAAACGTGAGAATACAACCATGTCAAATCAATATAAAACTACTTGTTGCTGACCAACCAAAATGACAAATCGTAGTCAGTGGCTTAGATGTATGTTTGAAATCTTGCAAAAAAACATAAATATATCCTACTACATGTACCATATTTTTTTGTTTAGTTACACACCATCATTTGAAGGAAATGAATTATAGTATTACTGCACCATTGCAAACTTTTCATATTGAATTTTGCTACCGTCCTGGTAAGGTTAATCTAAAGCAGGGGTAACCATTACGAGCCCCTTTACAAAAAAAAAAAAGGAATCTCCATCTTCAAATTTTTTTTATTCACTGCACTATCAATGCCATCGTCTCATGGACATTTAAGGAATATTACATCAAAGTTCCAATAATATGAAGGTGCATTGTATGATTGTGCTTGCAAATTGTACACTAACAAAAACTGCAAAGATCTACGTAATCTACCTCTAATTACATCATTTATGAAACTTACCCGCATCAAAGACTCTCAAAGGAAGACCATGCCAACTTGATTTTCGCATTTCCTTGAGATGCACATGAGATAGGTTCAAGTCTATTGTTCATTGCATTCACACACTGTAGTCTCCTTAAGATTCCAAGAAGACAGGATCAATCAGTTTGTATTTTCCAACACTAGAATAGAGGATGTTTAGTCTGTTGTAGGGCACCATACGTCTCCAAATTATCTTGGGATCAGGAACTCTGTTGATCTGCACTTCATCATACGCCAACACTTGCTACATGTATGCATTTCCTGAAGAAGCACATGAGATGGATAAGTCTATTGTTCTTTGCATTCACACGCTGATGCTGTATTCTCCTTAAGACTCCAAGAAGAAAGTAGCAATATGTTTGTATTTTCCAACACTTAGAGTAGAGGTGGTTTCGTCTCCTCCAGGTTGTAGAGCATCATCCGTCTCACGATTATCTTGTAATGCAGGATTGATGATCAATAGCAAATCCACACTATGGTAAAAAAGAAATAAAAAAAGTAAATATACACTGTACACAACATTATTTTCCACACAGGCGTCGCCATCACAACCACAAATGTTAAAAATGTGGTGGGACGGGGAATCCCCATCATCTATAACATCACAGAAGATTTATAAGGTAAATAATTGGGCACTTGTCACTTCACTGGATGAAATGTTGGTCTGCATGACATATTATACAATGTGCATTCATTAACTCTCCTAGATACAAATTGCAGATTTGGGCCTAGAAACTGCACCTTTCAAAACCTGTCAGCCGGAGGGTTTTGAAAGGCTTTGTAGTTGCTTCACTATGCACTACACTGGCAGGTTTTGAAAGGTGGTGTAGATATACTACCATATGTACTATACATAGTTTGTGTACATAACTGTTTACTGTTAGTCACTGCACATTTCCAATCCCTTTGGCAAGTAATAGACTGTCACACCATGAGACCGAAATTCCCATGATTGACGGTTGCAGTGGCAGGGTTAGCGAGACAGTCACACAAGAATAATGGTTTTGGGGGAAACTGGCGTTTAAATTGTAGAGTAAATGAATATGGGTTTTTAATACATAAATGATACAACAGAATTTAACAACAAAATTCAATACAGTTACTTATAATTACAATAATATGGCCAATGTAATAATATCCCACCACCAATGTCTATATTGTTCTCCATGGGTCCATGTGTGGCCACTGTCTCTGCCATTCGCCTGACGGGGGGGGGGTCTTGAGTACTGCCACTTTGTTTGGTTGTCACCCTCGGGTTAGTTTTACTTGCCCTGCTCGTCCTGTCTCTCTGCCTGGTTCCATGCCGATGTATAATGGAGTAGGGGACTGCTGGGTTTCCGATCGGGCGTCGTCACGCCGAGTCGGTCTATAGGTCTACACTTAGTAGTCCACGACGGTACTGTTACTGTTAGGTCCACACAGGATCTGAAAAAAACCTCACAATTCAAGTGTGTCCACACAGGTCACAATTGTGGGCCAGAAACTAAACCCAGCATAAATTCAGACATCAACGCTCTGAGAACTGCCAGTGCATGTCCACCCCGTATGAGCTCCAACTCAGTACTCCTCTCTCCCCCTTCCTTCACAAAGGATGAATACTTTATGTGAACAATGGGCATGCAAGCCCCACACATTCCTTGAATTCTTTACCAACCCCACCCAAACAGCGCCCTCAGTTTTACCCAATAACTTTTAACTACCTCATTCAAATAGCGCCCTCTGGGGTTATTTTAATGAGACATAAATATTTACTATGGTTTTTTTAATGAGACATAAATATTTACTATATAACTTTTTACATATACAATGTTGAAAGCAACAAAAATAAAAATACCTAAATAAATTTCTATTTAAAGAAAAATACCTGGAGGATGTGACAGACTGATAGATGTGTATATCTTAGGGATTACTGTTTATGTACAGGGTAGCTCAGGCACCTTCTGAAAGGTTTTGACAGTTGGATGAACTTTATTGAGGATTGTTTTAAGACTTAGTGCCTTTCAAAACCTTCCAACATGTTTTGGCATGTAGGTGTACTTGCTACAGACTTAGCTTACTTTATGACTTAGTATCAGCACCTTTCAAAACCCTCCAAAGGGTTTTGGCATGTGGATGTACTCACTATACAAGTGTTATGACATGCATTGGCAGGTTAATGCTGTGGGTCCTATGCTTATTACACAGTGCAGATTTTGGTGCTTGTGTCCTTGAGCAAGACAATTTACCACAATTGCTTCTCTCCACCCAGGAGGTAAATGGATACCTGTGAGGGCAGAGTTGGTTGTTGTGTTTGATTAGCCCTATATGCACTGAAATGGCAGCAATTGAGCTGTATACTCCCCAGGGAGCTGAGATGGTTTTAGGAATGATTTATGCACCTTGAGCACCAGTTTGGTGGATACATGTGCTATATAAGTCCACATTATTATTATGACCACTGTCAGCTGTTATTACATTAGCTGCGAGTAGGGGACTGAACCAATCAGTGTAGAAATTTGTATTGTGTCACACACACGTACGGGCTGTTAGTAAAATTTCATTCCATCTCAAATTATCACAAGTATAGATCGTTTCCTTTAACTCTCTTAACCCTCCTGTTATTAGTGTTGTTCTTTTAAAACAAAGTCGACCCATACTTCAAAATGTCACAACCATGACATTTTGAGGCACACACTTTCTTATCTGAAGATTAATGGCATTCCCTAAGGCACTTCAGAGAGATGAGGTACATGTAAACTGAAGCAGCCACCTGCTTTGTTTCATTGCAAAATACACTGTACATAATAGCAGGAGTTATCCACAAAATACCATGTGGCACACTGGGGCACACTCGGTCTGTGTGAAGGTCAGAACACTTTGTTTTTGTCCCAGGGGCATTTTGGGGTATCCATGTACCACTCGTGTACAGTATCTGTATGCAATATTTTGAGGCATGCATAGAAAAAGCATTGTGTATTTATCAGACAAGTTTTTGTGGCATTTTGGAGATTGCATACAAGGGTTAATCTATTTCATGGGAATTCCCCAAGGCAGTATGTTACATGTACAGGTAGGTCCCTCAAATATTAATCATTTATAAAACATATACACTGTATGTATGTAAGTAACAAAAAGGGCTTAATTTCAAAAATGGAACATGTGCGACTGAAACGTTGTAGTTTGTGTGTGTTTACATACATCATATAGGCATTTTAGCCAAAACAAAACCAAGCAATATAAAATTGTGTGGGAAAAATTGGCAAAAAATCCATCCGTCATGCTGCATTCCAACATGGAAATGGATTGCTACAAGTTTAGAAGTAGAGGGAAAATTTGGTGGAAGTTTCTTGACATTATGATTATGGTAGTACCCCATGATTGATACTCCCCTCCCCCTAACCCCTTTCCCCCTAACCCCTTTCCCCCTTGTGGTGTCATATTTAGTGAGGATCTGAAATGATTGCTTGCTTCTAAATTGGGCTGCCCAACCATTAGAATAAAGTGAGTTTTACACCACAGTAAACTGGAGTAGTATAGGATTCAGGGGTTCTGAATCACCTAGTAAAAAAACATATTTTTCACTTTTTTGTGGGTAGTAGTAGGGGAAGTATGACATCATGAAAATATTGATGACGTCATGAAAAAAATGATGACGTCATGAAAAAAATGATGACGTCATGAAAAAAAAAAAAAAAGTCACTTTAAAAACTGAAGAAATTTATTTTTTTATCTTGTTTAATAGTAAAGAGAGAATGAGTACAAGAGAAAAATATTTATCGAGAATGTCAAAGAGAGAAATGAAAGATTACTCACGTAGAGAAGAACACTTTGGAAAAATAACTTTTAGAAAAAACAGCAAGGGTAGAATAGATAAACGTGGATATTACTTGGGTATAAAAAATTATATACGCCAATTTAAAGCTAAGCCATTAAAAAAATTAACGAAGCTTGAACTTGCTGCTGAAATAGAAGCGAAAGGAATACCTTTAGTAGGAGTTGGTCGATTACGAAAGGATTTACATAAAATTGTAGGAGCTTGGCGTAGAGGTGTTTTAGAATTTGACGAGAGGGTTATAAATGGTGGAAGGTATTTACGAACGCGAACGTTGACAGTACCAAAAGGTCATAAAAGAGAAATTAATAATAGATGATTTTTATAAGGGTGTAAAACAAAAGTTGATAAACAAGTTGACTTTAGATTTAGAAGAAATAGGCGGGTACAAGTTTCAACTATGCTTGTGGATAACATTTTATAAAGAAAGTGTAGATGAAGAAATTGAATATTCAACAATTCCTCTTCATAATTCAGAACAGATAATAATATTAAATTTAGATATGATCGAAGAGAGTTTAGCTAAAGCTTTTTCAAGAATTAAATCAGTTATAGAAATGACTGAACAAAAAGGTAGTGGATGGGTATTTTTTGTATTTCACAGATGATATTAAAATATCAAAGTATAGCCCTTTTCGCGGCGGTTCTTATATCGAGCTACCTGCTTTTATAAGAAATAAGAAATAAAAAAGCTTGCATCAACATACAAAACAAAGATGACGATGATTGTTTGCGATGGGCATTGCGTTGTTATAATAAACATAAGAAAGAATCGATAGAAAGAAATATTAAGATTGAAAAAGTAAAAATACAAAACGCAATAAGAACGTCAATGTATGAAAAAGAAGACGGTTTAATTTTAATAATATTAAGGCTCCTACACCAATCAGTCAAATATCAAAAGTGGAGAAACAAAATGATTTAGCAATAAATGTTTACGGTTTGAAAGGCAATACGATCGTGCCTTATTACATTCACAATGAAGATTATGAGAAAGAACGCATAAATTTATTATTGATCCAAGAAGAAGAAGAAAAAGAAGAAAAAGAAAATGAAGAAAAAGAAGAAGAAAAAACAAAATCTCATTATGTTTATATTAAAGATTTTAATAAATTACTTTATAATCAAACAAAACGTCGTGAACGAAAACACTTTTGCGAGCGTTGTTTATGCGGTTTTACTAAAGAATACTTTTAAAACATTTAAAAGAGTGTAGAGGAAAAGATAGAGCGACACGTATCATACTACCAAATAAGGGTGGAAAAAACAGCATTTTAAAATTTAAAAATTTTGATAGAAAGATGAAAGCTCCTTTTGTTATATACGCTGATTTTGAAAGTATATTAGCTCCAATAGAAAAAAATCTAGGTGATAAAACTACCGCGATACAAGAACACATACCGTGTGGTTATTCATACGTGATTATTCGATGCGATGGTACAACATTTTCATCGTTAACGTATAGGGGTGAAGATGCGGTAAATGACTTTTTAAAAAAACTATCGAATGAAGTAAAAAACATTAACGAGATATTTGCTAATCCAATAAAGATAATGATGACTGTAGAAGATGTAGAAGATTTTAAAAATGCTAGCAAGTGTTGGATATGTGAGTGGGAAAATAATTTTCACATTCCTAATAAAAATTGTTGCGGCTGTTGGGCTTGTATTTTAGACTCAAGAAATGAATTATATTGTTAGAAAAAATACAATGAAAAATTTAATTAAATAAAAAAAATTAAAAAAATAAAAGAATTAAAAGAAAAATGCGATAATAATAATAATAATGTGTGGACTTATATAGCGCACGTATCCACCAACTAAGTGGTGCTCAAGGCGCATTCTTTTTTACGTGCATTACACAACACACGGGACCTACGGCTTTACGTCCCATCCGAAGGACGAAGCAATTATGGTTAAGTACCTTGCTCAAGGACACAAGTGTCACGACCGGGGCTCGAACTCACACCCTGCTGCTGGCAACACCAGAACTTGAGTTCGGTGCGCTAGACCGCTCGGCCACGACACTGCGATGAAGAAATAGAAAAATTTAAAAGAGGTTATGAAAAAGTACGCGATCATTGCCACATTACTGGTAAATATCGAGGTGCGGCGCATAATAAATGTAATTTAAAATTACGAATAGTTGCAAATGAAACAGTCGTTCCAGTTTTTTTTCATAATTTACGAGGTTACGACTCGCATCTTATTATGCAAGGTATAAGTTGTACTGATGAAAAAATAACGTGTATCGCAAATAATATAGAAAAGTATATTTCTTTTTCAATCGGACAACTACGATTTCTTGACAGTTATCAATTTTTACTGGATTCGTTGTAAAAAATAGTAGATTCAAACAAGTCTTTTCCTGTTTTAGATTCATTTGAATTTAGTTTAGATAAATTAGAACTTTTAAAACAAAAGGGTATTTATCCATATGAATACATGGATAGTTTTGAAAGAAAATTTTTATAGTAAATTAAATTGTGAAGATATTACTGAAAAACAATATAAACATGCAAAAAACGTTTTTAATACATTCAATTGCAAAACTCTCGGTGATTATCATGATTTATACGTACGTACAGATGCATGTTTATTAGCGGATGTATTTGAAAATTTTCGTAATACTAGTATGAAAGAATATGATTTGGATCCGGCTAATTATTATACTTCTCCGGGTTTAAGTTTGGACGCTTTGTTAAAACTTTCAAAAATTAAACTAGAGTTATTGACAGATTTCGATATGTTTTTATTTATAGAAAAAGGTTATAGAGGAGGGATAGTTTTAGCGAGTAATAGATACGGAAAAGCAAACAACGAAAAATGTGAGGGTTACGATAAAGATAAACCAACGAGTTACATTTTACATTTAGACGTGAATAATTTATACGGTCATGCTATGAGTCAACCTTTACCAACGAGTAATTTTAAATGGTTAAATAGAGATGAAAAAAAAAATTATTTTCTAAAGATGAAAGAAAAAAATATGGAAAAGGGTACATTTTAGAAGTTGATTTAGAATATCTTAGAAAATTACACGATTTACACAATGATTTTCCACTCGCCCCAGAAAAAATGGTTATTCCAAAAGAGTGTTTGAGTGACTATCAAATCGAGCTATTAGGAGATGAACCTATGTCAAACGTTGAAAAATTACTTCCTAATTTAGGTAAAAAAACTAAATACGTGCTACATTATCGTAATTTAGATCAGTATTTAAAACTCGGTATGAAACTAACTAAAGTTCACCGCGTATTAGAATTTGATGAATCATGTTGGATGAAATCTTACATCGATTTAAACACTCAACTCAGAAAAAAAGCAACGTCAAAATTTGAAAAAGATTTATTTAAATTAATGAATAATTCAGTATTTGGAAAAACGATGGAAAATGTACGAAAACGTACAGATATAAAACTTTTTCGTTTAGATAAAAAAGATGAAGTAAAACATATGCTTAAAGAAATAGCAAAACCATTTTTCGCTGATCGAAAAACTTTTGATAATTTTAATTTAGAAGCTATTCACATGCATAAAACAAGCATTTTGCTTACCGGTAATAAACCAATTTTCGTAGG
Organism: Zoroaster sp. YZ-2022; assembly: GCA_029582265.1. NCBI lineage: Eukaryota > Metazoa > Echinodermata > Asteroidea > Forcipulatida > Zoroasteridae > Zoroaster > Zoroaster sp. YZ-2022. The sequence continues at coordinate 50,960,492 of CM055817.1, forward strand.
AATGTGCATTTTAGATTTAGCTAAACATTTCATGTACGATTTTTATTACAATCATTTAAAAAAGAAATACGGTAACAAGATAAAATTACTTTACACGGATACAGACAGTTTAATCGTTGAGATTCAAACCGAAGATGTATATAAATATATGAAAAAAGACAAGCATTTATATGATTTTAGTAATTATAAAAAAGATCACTTTCTATTTTCAAAAGAAAATGAAAAAGTGATTGGAAAAATGAAAGACGAGGGTGCGGGAATTCATGGCGCAGAATGTGTAAGTTTAAGATCAAAAATGTATGCAACGCGTAATTCAAATAAAGAAGAAATTAAAAAAGCTAAAGATGTAAAAAAAAAAACATCGTCAAAAATAAAATAGATTTTAATGACTTTAAAGACGCTTGTTTTGGAAATAAAACATTATATCACGATATGAAATATATTAGAAATATTAAAAATAATTTATACACTATAAACGTTAATAAAAAATCGTTAGATCCAAAAGACGACAAGAGATTTATTTTACGAAATGAAACAGACGCTATTGCTCCTTATCATTTTAGAACATTTAAATGTAAACCTAAGATTATTTAACCTCGTTTAATGGGAGGATTTTCTGTATCTCGCGGTACAATTTGTAATTCTTCTTTTACAAAACTACGGGCGGGACCCGCATCTAAATAATACAAGATGGGTTGATTAGCGGCTTTCATCGTTTTAGCTATTCTATAAATTTTTATACTCCATATTGGATCGGTCGCGCGACGTCTCGTATCTTTTTCAGCTTCACCAGGCGCGTATAAATACCTAACTAACGAGTTTAACGGAATTCTTTTTTCATTCTTCTTTTTAGCTGCGCCGCTAGAAGTAATCGCCGGTGAGGCTGGTTTTTGTTCAACGACATTTAATTTAATCGCGTCTTTTGGTTTTAAATTTATAAGACGAGTTGTCTCATTATTTAATGCTTTTACAACCGGTGGTAATCTTTTAACCCATTCTCTATTTCTCTCATCCGTCGCTATTTCTTGCGCGTATTGATGAGAAAATAATCTTTCGGCTAAAGTTCTATTAAATCGCTCTACTATACCTTGAGCTCTATGATAACCGGCTTCACTTCTTTGAATTTTTACTTTATGTTTACTCATTAATACATTAACGCTACTCATAAATTCTTTTCCAGGATCAACTTTTATAATTTTTGGCCAAGTAAGCAAGCTATGTTTATACATTTTTTGAATTTGCATTACTAACTTGCATAGCGGTTTTATCGGTTAACGGTTCCGCTTCTTTATATCTACTGGCTTCATCTACAGCGGTTAACGCGTACTTGTACGTCTTTTTAGCACGTTTACCGATCGTATCGTGCGGAAGAAATAATAAATCCGCTTGATGAACTTCATTTGGTTTTTCTAACGTACTATTTGAACTAGTAGGTCTTGGAATATATTTAGGATAGGGTAAATAAATTTGCCACAACGCTTGCTTTTTTATCCATTGTGAAACTACTTTTTTATTTACTTTAGTTTCTTTAACTAATTTATTAATCGCATTTAAACCTTTATAATATCCTTTCGGACTATAATAAGCGTTTTGTAGTTTTATTTGTTTATCCATTTATTATTTATAAATATATATTTTATTAAGTAGAATTTTTAGGCATAAGCGAGGATGGTAAAATGCCTTGATTAACTAACCACATTTGCGTCATCGAAGATAATCCAACCGTCGCGGTGAGTTTTAGCGAATCTTTTATATTCAATTTATTTAAATTAGCTGGTTCTATTTGTAATACTTTTTTACCTAGCATGCTGTATAAAACGGTAAAAAGTCCTAAAACACCACTATGATAAGCTGAATCGGCGATTGTTTTCGTATCCATTATTGTTTATACTATTTAAATATACAAATTTTATTTAAAAAAACTTTTATTCCATTTCAAAAACAGCGAGTTCTTTTAACGGTAGAACATTTGTGATTGGTTGTTGCGTTTCTACTTTTTTTATTTGATTAATTGGCTCTGCTTCGCTAGCGTTAGCTTTGTTACTAAAAAAGAAATAATCTAAACCTATACCGGCTAAACCAATAGCGATATAATAGTAATAATTCGTTTCTTTTTGAATAGCTTCAGCTTTGCCGTCACTCGTTGACTCTTGAGACGAAACGTTCTTTACGCGTTGCGTTTTAGCTACACCTTTTAAAAGTTGTTGTTTTTTCTTTTTATTAAGTTCGGCGAGTTTTTTACCCGCCGCGACTCTATTTTTTTTCTTTTTTCTTTTTTAGTTACTGTTTTCGTTACTGTCAACGGCGCTTGTAACTCGTTCGTTTTCATCGTTGGTGATAGTGGCTGAACAATTGGATTTTTGTTCGTTTCCATCGCTTTTATTAACTATACAAGATTCTTCTTTTCTTTTTAAATGTTTTACCGAAATTAACATTGCACTTAGCGGTGCTAACATAGCGCCGTATTTGTAGTATATTTCACACGCTACGGTAGAAAGCATTCTCGAAATAAAAGGATCTTTTTCTAAATCTGTAATTAATTTTCCTTCATTATCAATTTCAAATTGATAACCGTATAAATCAATACGATCTAAGCCAAATCCTAATACTGTAGCGTATATCATTAAAATAGCGCTACCTAAAGACTGAGTTATATCACTCCCTAATTTAGTTTCGTATTGCACAAACAATAAGTTTCGCTCTTCCGTAGACAAAGTTTCAATATCGCTAACGCTATACTCTTTACCAAAATACTTTTTTGAATTTCCTCCCACTACAGCGGATAAGAGCTGTAGTTTCTGCTTTAACGTAACATCGTTCGTATCACTTTCATTTACAGGCGGTAGTGAAGTTGTCATCTGCGGATTCTCGTTTAATAATTTATGTACTTCCTCCATTTATTATAAGTACTTATAGAATAATCAATTAAATTTATTTAAAAAAATAGAAACCAATAATTAATTTTAGATAACCCATCAGTATTTAAAAGTTGGTTAAGATTATATAATAGATCTTTTACTCGTTCATTATCTATATTAGTAAATATACCTTTTACTTTTTCAGAGTTTGTATTTAAAACTTGTACTAGTTCATTTCTTTTGTTTTCGGTATTAACAAGTTGTATAAGATCATTTATAAAATTATTTACTTGCTCAATATCTATACTAGTAAATGTATCTTTTACTCGTTCAGTATTCATGTTTTATAAATAGAGTTTATAATATTTATTAAAAAACACTAACAACCTATAGATAACCTATAGATAACCTATAGATAACCTATAAGTAACCTATAGATAACCTATAGATAACCTATAGATAACCTATAGATAACTTACTAGTAACCTATAGATAACCTATAGATAACCTATAGATAACCTATAGATAACTTACTAGTAAGTGCTCAACGACCTACAAGTAATTGCTCAACGACCTACAAGTAATTGCTCAACGACCTACAAGTAATTGCTCAACGACCTACAAGTAATTGCTTAATCGCGTATTTCATATTTTATTCTCAACTCTTTTGTCGGTATAACATCATTTTCTCGCAAACAATCTTCGAACAAATCTCTATCTTTACAATAAAATAAACATACCCATTTAAGTTGCTCTCTAAAATCCTTCAACACGCTATTATATTTTTGTGAAATTACCCAGCAGCAGTGTTTAATGTGTCTGCCGCTAAAAGCTAAACGCACCAACTCATTTATAGGATTTTTTGAAAAATATTTATATCGTAATTCTTTATTAGCGCTACAATTGTCGATGATAAACAACGTTTCGTATCCTTTAAACGTTTCGCTATAATTTTTTATCGCTTCGTTTAACTCAAAACATTTTAAATCGTTAAAGTACACGTTACTATCGTTATAAAACCAGTTTCTTTTTTTATAAGTATCGTTGTCCGCATAATATAACTATATATTCAAAATGTTTAAAATATTCTTTTCTAATAAATTTAAAATGTATTCAGTTTTTCCACATCCGGTTTGACCGCAAATTAACGCAACGTGTGGATATTTTGGTAGCATTTGGTTTTAATATTAGACGCTAATTTTAATAATCGACAGTTTCAAAACGCGAGTTTCTTATATTTAGTTGCGCATCCATAATAATAAAAGTATACATGTTTAATTCACCCGCATCTTCCGCTTTTTTTTCTATTTGAATAGTAATTCCTTCAGATAAGTTTTGTACTCGTCTTCCGCTTCCGTGTATTCTATTATCATCGCTAATTCTCATATCTAAAAATAAACCGTATCGATCGGTTAAATAATCAGCTTGTTTGACGTTAGATAAATTTAAAGCTTTAACGACTTGTATAGCGTGTTGTTTACTAGAATCACCAAAATATTTTTGAAATTCTTCCCAATGTTGATACCTATTCATTCCTTGCGCGTAAAATTGATTAGGAACTCCTTCGATCGTAATTTTAACGCTATCGATTTTTGGATTATAAAACTTGTTGCTTTCTTGTACGTTGGGTTCTTTGAATAAAAACAATATTCCTTTCATACTTTTTGCGGGCGTATTTAAATTTATATTCCACGTTGTATCGCGTTTATTTAATGGTTTTACGCTCTGTCTTAGCACGCGATCAAACAATATACTTAACCTATTACTATATTGATTTTTAATCGCTCGAGCGAGTTCGGGTGAATGAACGACCTCATATTCTAAAGAAATGTTATTTATAGTATATTTTGCATTATCATCGGTGCTTTTAATTACTTTAGAAAATTTATTAAACACGAGTTCGTAAGTTAATCGATCTCCGATCCCCGATTGATAGTAAGCTTGATGATCTGTCAACAATTCAAAATCAAGCGGAATGTAATATCTATTTTTATACGTATCCGCGATAGCTTTATCTTTTCCTTGGTTACCGTCTTCATCTTTATCGCTAGCGTTTATTCTTAATTTAGTTACGTTTGCATTTTCGATTCCTTGATACGCTAAATTTTCGCGTTGCGCGGTTGTTAACCATTCATCTTTGTAGCAATTAAATACATCCGCATCGTCTAATGAAAATATTTCATTTCCTTCCATTTTAATAACTATATGTTTTACGATAGCTCTACCTATATTTTGTACCAACGTTCTATTTACATCACTGCTAATGATATCAATATTGAAAGTTAATCGAACCGTATTCGGAACGATAACGTCATTCATTCCTAAATTTGGAAAACGAACCGTTAATAATTGATTTTCGGTAATTGTGCCTGGATTATTTGTATTAACGACTTTTGTACGGTTTCCTTTTATACCTCTAGGTTCTCTTATTCTCCTGTATGTATCTAACACATCTCCGTACGCATTATTAGTCATAGTTTTATAGTTAACAACTATAAAATATTTTTATAAAAGTAATTATAAAATGGTATCTATAGCGATGATGGTTGGAGGTGCTGTAGTTAACGCTTTAGCATTTACCGGTAGTAATTTTTTATTTTCTGGAGGTGGACGTGAAGAACAAAAAAGACACGATTTAGCGATAGAACAACTTTCAAAAGCTAGAGATGAATTTAGTAAAAAAAAATTAAAATATTTAGATTATTTAAATGAAAAAATACAAAAAGAATCGAGCGCTGTAAGAACGTTTAATGATATAAACGAAGCGATGAATGAATATTCGCGAGTTACGGGCGAATTTGCAACATTACCGAAAGATTTATACGACGAACCTCAACTAGAAGATTTTTATGTTCCTAGCGAAGATCAAAAAACGCGAGAAATATTATTTATATTAGTTGGTATGAGTATAGTGGGTTACGCGAGTTATAAATTATTTAAAAAAGATAAAAAGTAATTATAAAATGGCAAGAAATTATGATCTTATAGAGGCAGACCCAAATTTTAACCAACCCGAAGGTGAAGATGAATACCACGACTCTATTGATATAAGTTTAGAAGAATTAGATAAAGAAATATTAGAAGGTAATAGAATAGATGATGAAAGAGAAAAAAAATACGAGCAAAATGCTGAAACATCTTTTAGTGTTCCGCCTTTATCTACAGAAGCTCGAGCACTTAAAGAAGCTGTTGATGCTTTTTATAAAAGTATAGGTCGTGAAAACGCTATAAAAGACACTACTAGATTTGTACAGAGATTTGATAAAGAAAAAAATATAAGTATACTCTATTTTATAAAAGGTAATAAAGAAATACGTTTAACGAATATAAAAAGAGGAAGTGAAGGTAAATTTTTAATGATAAGTAGTATAAGTGGTTTAACTATAAATGATTTATTACCATTTGGTGAAAGTGAAAAAGCTATAACAAATGTTATAAACGTAACAGAAAGACCATTAGCTGAGCAAACAAGTAGTGGTAGGTTACCCTCTATACCGATGCAACGCATAGAAAAATCAGTACAAGTAGAAGAAGCTTTAGAAAAGGTGGTTGAAACGCTTTCAAGAGAAGAGCAAGAAACTCAAACGGAATTAAATATAGATTGGCGAGAAGTGTTAGCACTCGATAAAATTATGACTACAAATCGAGGCGAACAATTAGAGCTTTTAACTAAATTAAAAATAGTCAATCAAAAAATCGATGATAATCAAGAAATAATTTCTGACGCTAAAGAAAGAGGATATGATGTTGATGAAAAGTATGAACGGGATTTAAATAAACTAAAAGATGAGAAAGAAGTTTTGATCAAACAAATAGATGCGCACGATTACGTTCTTCGTAGTCAAATCAATAGAATTAAAGAAACATTTCAAAAAATGTTAACAAGAGACGTTACGTTAGGAGATAAAATTAAAACTTTATTTAGAGAACAAGGCATAACGATCGTTAGTATATTAACAGCATTTAGTATGACCATCGCATTTATAGTTGAATCAATCGGTAATGCTGTTAAAACAGTTATACCAAAACCTACGCCACCAACACCCAAACCTATACCTCCAGAACCCGCGCCACCAACACCAATTCCATCAGATAGCGCCGGTAACGTAAAAGAGTGGATGCAAAAAACATTAACAAATCTAGCGAATGTATTATCTAAACTAGGAACGAAAGCTTTAGCCGCTTTACCGACTATTACAGGTAATATAATAAGTTGGTTATTTAAAACAGCTTCTAGTATAGTTACGTATGCGGCAAAACATTTATGGCTAGCGTTAACTGGAGTTGGTGTTTTAATATTAACTTATACGCAGAAAACGCTAAACCAATAATTAAATAAATTTTTTCTTCGCGATGATTGCCGCGTGATTCTTGTAAAGAGTCGTCGTTAACGGGTAGTGAGTCTTGAGTTATATTATTATTAGATTCTAGTGCATCTTGGTCAACGTGGTTTGCGATTAATGGTAATGATTGTTCGTGTAAAGGTAAAATAGAAGGAGGAACGGGTTCTGAAGTTAGATCTAAATTTTAACCTAAAGATAAATCACTCGTTGCGATTAATATATTATTATTGTATCCCGCGTACGTACCTATTCGTAAATTCATATCGCTCGGCATCATGTATAAATATTCTCCTATACAAAAGTTTAATTGTGAATGAGCGTATTGTAAAACGTCTTGATATCGTTGAATAGAAGATTGTAAATCGACCGGAGAATCAATCTCAGCATTTACTATTTTTATAAATTCACGCTGCGCGTCTAAACCGACGCCAGACGCGAGAAATCCACTTTTAACTCGTGCTTGAGCCCCTAATAACGCGTAAACGTAAGTTCTTATAGAGTCGTTTATACGTTGCGTGCCAACATCTGTAAAACCTTGAGCGCTTGCGCTCGCTCGAACTTTTTTCGCTTGAGCTTCAGCTATTTCATATATAGTTGACAAAATACCCGTAGGCCTAACAATAATTGTACCTTTAAACGAGCCGAGTATACATTTAGTCCACGCCATTTTAACGTTATTAGATTGAGAAATGTATTCGACAACGTA
>CM055817.1:50968898-51077809 GCA_029582265.1 Zoroaster sp. YZ-2022
TCCGGTGTTTATAAATATCCTTATATAGTTGAAAGTAGCGATTTTTTAAAACTTAAAAAAATGTTGCATGATAGCACAAAAATTAATTTAAACATGTATAGTTTAGATTACATTAGTTTTAATAGCGATAATGAAAGTTTGTACACTACTTCTTTAGAATTGGGTTACACGGATAAAAAAACAATCGCCGACTTATTCAGCTACATTTGCTACAGATTTATATAGCATTTTATTAAAAATTTCATCTATAGACAAGCAAATACAGTTTTACGCTCCTCTTGTTGAAAACGAACCGTTAAAAATTGTTACGTCGGTAGGTAATTTGGGGAAGCTTTTCGCTTATATTAAAGCCGAAAGCTTTTTAGAAAACGTAGATGAAGAAAGTTCATAAATCTTTAAAAATTAAAATTATACGGCGGAGGTCTATCTGACGTTTTTACCCGCTCCGTTACTCGCGAAGGATTACGTTGACACGGAGCGTAATAAGATTTATTTACGGCAAAGTTTATTTTCTATAAGAATGGTTTTTTCTTTATCTACATTATTTGGAGGTAAAGCCATATTTTCAATACGATTTTTTTCTTTCATTTTAGAATATTTATCTCGTTCTTCGCATACGAGTACGAATTCGTTTTGGGTGACGACTCCGTCTTCGATGGCTTTCGAAACGTGGTTTTCGATGGTGTTTAGTTTAGATAAAGCTAAAATTTTTATTTCATCGTGTTTTAAATTTTACGTATCTGAGAGCAAACGCAGCACCGCCCAACCTTAAAGCTAAACCTTCTAAAACAAATCCTACGGGCGACGATACGACGGTGGCGATACTGGCTATTCCTATAGCTCCCGCTCCCATACATCCCAATTCGGCGAGAGTTTCTACGATACTACAAGCGTTGATAATTTTATTATATTTTTTATAGACGGCTTCGCGATGATTTATTTCAATTCGTAATTCTTTTTGAATATCATCGATTTTTTGCAATCGAAATGATTTAGCATCATCATTTAACGATAATTTTGGATAAATTACATTCGTCGATTCTATAGGCGCGCTCATTGTTTTCTATTAATAGTAACAGATTTTAATTGAATGGAAAATTAGTAATTTTTATATCGTAACAGATTCCAGTATCTAAAGAGCCGAAAAAAACAACTTGAGCAAACATTTTCGGTTTCCGTTAAAACGATCTCTTAAAATAAAGCAAACGTTAAATTCTAAAAGCTTTGGATCATTATTAAATTTAAATTGAGGAATTAAATAAATATCATAGTTATTTCTCATTAATGATGGACCTACATTTTTTGAAATGTATGAACGTGAATTATTATTAGTAGTTATTCTATAAAAAATTGTATTTTTAAACGTTGGAACTTTTACAGCAAAACCTACATGTGAATATTCAAAGCTGTTTTCCCAATAAACTTTAAAATAATCTTTATATTCATATAATATTTCGCTTTCTTCAACATTAACGATATGTCCACTTTTTTCAATAATGTGGTCATCGATAGCTTTAGCCGCTACGGACGAAACATATTCATCCGCGTAACCGGGTCCATAAACACTCGCCATATTTATAATTGTTAAATATAATTAATTTAACGGTAAACTTTTAATTTTTATATTATAACAAATTTTAGAATTTAACACGCCGAAAAAGGTTGCTTCTACAAAAACTTGTTGAACACCGCGCATTTCGTACTTTAGATGTTGCGTTTCATTATCGATAAAATGAAATTTTTCATCTAGTTCGGGAGAAGGAATATGATAAGCGTTAACTGCATAGTCGCGCGTTGCCGAATGCGTAATAAAACTATCGGTTTTTATAAAATAATTGCACAAAAATACTGCAGTACGACGGCGCTTCATTAAACATGAAAAAGGGTTGTTTAAAATGATTATGCCATCCGAGTACGACGTTGTATTTTTCAACTAGAGGTACAGTTTGTAAAATTTCATCTCTGTTTAAAATCATAAATTTCGATAGATGGATTAACTGAAATTTCACCTACACTACTACTATCGTACGAAACATATTCGTCCGCGTAACCGGGTCCATAAACACTCCATATTTATAGTATTTCAAGATTTAATTAAAATAATAGGAAAACCGTGATTATTTATATCTCTACCTTTTGAATCTTTAATTTTAAAGCTCAAGGCATTAAAAGTACCAACTTTAAATTTTTTAAATAATGGATTTTTATGTTCCATATACATACTATCTCCAAACAATTTGTTTTGCAAGGGAAAAACGTTTAAAATGGTGCTTGGTTTACCGTTGTAATAATTATCGGTCGTAGAAATTGAATGTATAGAATTTTAAAAAGATGTACATCGATTGTTTTACTATATTCTCCTATAGTTAGAAATTCATTATGAAAACCGAGTAAATTAGCTAATCCGGATGAAAATTTAACGGATTTGTTTTCTTCAGTTAATTTTAACAAAAAGACACTCGCTGTTTAATCGATAACAAACGTGATCCAAGGCGTATCTTTTACTACAATTTTAATAATTTCGGTAATGTTGTAAAGTCCCGGTTCGACAACCTTAACGACATCTCGCTCACCTGTCATACGATAAATTATTCTTTCTTTTTTACGCACGTTGTAATATCCTACCCAAATGTTTACGCTATGTAATGTTATCGCTAGATTACCTTCGCGATTATCGATAACATCGTTTAATTGAATTTCTCCATTATTTTTTTCAATTTCTAATTCAATAGTATGATACATTTTATTATTAAAAATAAAAATTTGTAATAATAAATGACGTTTCCATTATCATTCGAGAGTAATTTTACGTATACATATCCGACATCTGGAAATGTTAACGCACCAATTAGCTTCGTCGCTAGCGATTTAACGAGTATAAATATTTACGTTAACGAGAACGAGTTTTTTACTGCACATTTTGATAATGTTTTTAACAACTACAAGTTGCCTAAAGTTAATAATCAAAAAGTAGTCGATGATTGGCATCATAATCCTTTAATTTTTTATCAAAATCAAATAAATTTTACGACGTATTGTAGTTCGACGGGTTGCGGCGTAGGTTATAAACATTTAAATCATTCGAATACGATGATTCGTAGTTTTTTTTAGATTTCATGTATATTATCAAATAAGACGACTACTCAAAGAAATGAGTTGCCCTACATCTTTTCAAAATTATTTTAGCGCTTTCGATAATAATATAGACGTAAGCGCGTATAAAAGACTATGAAAAGACTTTCATTTATCAACATCGAGTAATTGGAAACAACGAGTCGATACGTACAGCGATGGATTATGCATCGCTTATTTTTGGCGTAATATCGGTAAAAGATACGATCCCGTACCCGGACACAACTACGACAATTCTATTTTAAATCCTAGCACTAGTCCTATTCCTCTCAACAATCTCGGCTCAGACTTTGAAGCGAAAGAAAAAAGAATGGCTTTTGACGACGGCGTACACAATCGTAAAGAACGCACCATTAGAGTAGGATTCATTTTACAATCCGATAGCGTTAAAACGGCGTGGACTAAATTTATATTGTCTTTTGGGTTAGCTCGAGGTTTTACGGATATAGGTACCGAACGAATTAACGATTCTATAAGAACGTACGTTTACGCGATTTTAGGAGCTCAAGCGCGAGCTAAAAGTGGATTTTTAGCGGGCGGTACCGGTTTAGACGCTTTACGCGAATTTATAAATATAGTAGATGCGGAGATCGATTCTCCGGTCGATTTACAATCTTCTATTCAACGCTATCAAGATGTTTTACAAAACGCTCGTTCGCAATTAAACTTTTGTATCGGATAAAATTTATACATGATGCCGAGCGACATGAATTTACGAATAGGGAATAATGAGGGATACAACAATAATTTACTAATCGCGACGAGTGATTTATCTTTAGGTTTAAATTTAGATTTAAATTCAGAACCCACTCCTCCTCCTCCTCTTTCTATTTTACCTTCGCCACTACCATTAATCACAAAACACGTAGAAGAATCTAATGATGATACCTCTACTATAGCGCATACTCTTGAATCACGTCTATCTCTACAATAAAAGAAGACTTACTACCTAGCGATGATAACCACCGAGAAGAAAAAAATTATTTAATACTCGGTTTCGCGATTTTAACTACGTTCGGTAACTACGTTTGAAGCCGTTTTAAATAACCAACTTACAACCGTACCTATAATAGCGGGTAAAGCGGCTAAAGCTTTCGTTCCTAGTTTAGATAATACATTCGCTAGATTTTTTAATGTGTTTTGTATCCACTATTTTACGCCGCCGCTCGGTTCTGGTTTTGGAGTCGGTGGTTCTGGTTTTGGAGTCGGTGGCGGGGGTTTTGGTAAAACTGTTTTAACCGCATTACCGATGGATTTGATTTTAAAAGCGATAGTCGTGAACAAAGCCGTTAATATACTAACGATCGTTGTACCTTGTTCTCTAAATAAAGTTTTAATTCTTTCACCCAACGTCCTGTCTATATTTTTTATTCTATATATCGTTTCTTTTATTCTATCGAGTTGACTAATGTTTTCATAATCAAACTTGGCAATTTGTTCTTTAATCGTATTAATTTCATCTAATAATTCTCGTTCTCGTTGAACGAGTTGATCTACCGCATTTTCATCTCCTACATCGTTATTAGTGATTCGTTCTCTAATTGTTGCTAATTCTTTGTTTCGCGTGTATAATTCAGCTTCAAATTTTAATTTATGTCCTTGCGCCGTTTTCATAATATTAACGTAACCATTTAATTCGCGGAGTATATTTTTTTCATCTAAAGTTTCAGCTTCTCGCTTGTAAAAATCAATAAATTTTTCGATGGCGTTTTTTTTTTTTTTCTTCTTCTAGATCACTCATTTCAATATCACCATCGGCATCATAAAACTGTTTCTTCTTCTTCTTCTTCTTCTTCTTCTTCTTGTCGATCACCCTCCGGTTCTTGTTGTTGTTGATTCGACGGTGGTGTTGGTAACTTTCGTCTTGTTTTTTCCTAACTGATGGACTTTTTATCTCTTTTAAAGTTTCATTTACATTTTCTTGTAGCTTTTTTAGTTTCTCTAAATATACCTAGATCATTCAAAGTTAAACCTTTAATCGAACTTACCTTGTAAAAGGGTACTCTTTTTCCAGTTAGACGTATTAGTTCATTATATTTTTTTAAATAGAGTATACTTTTCTTTTCTTGATTATCAAATTTCTCTACAAACTTATTATAGTCTTTCTCATTGGGTTCATACCCCGTACTTGCATAAAAATCATCAACCGTTACTCTAAGCGCTCTATCTTTTTTAGATAAAGGTGGTGGAATAAATGAAGGTGGAATAAAAGAAGGTTCAGCAACTTGCTCGTATCTTTTTTCTATTTCATCATCTATGTTATTACCTTTTAATATTTCTTTTTCTAATTCATTTAAACTTCTATCTAAATCATACTCTTCTTCGTCGGGGTAATTAAACATTGGATTCAACTCTATTAACTCATGCCCTCCTTCCGCCATTTTATAATTACTTTATATATTTTTTTAATAATTTATAACTAGCGTAACCTACTATACTCATACCTAGTACTATAAATACTATTTCACGCGTTTCTGATCTTCGCTAGGAACGTAAAAATCTTCTAGTCGAGGTTCGTCGTATAAATCTTTAGGTAAATTTACTCGTTCGCCCGAAACTCGCGAATATTCATTCATCGCATCGTCTATATCGTTAAACGTTCTTACGGCGCTCGATTCTTTTTGTATTTTTTCGTTTAACTAACGCTAAATCGTGTCTGTTACGTTCTTGTTCTACATCGTTATTTCGTAAACTACTAAATAAAAAATTGCTACCGGTAAATGCTAACGCATTAACTACCGCACCTCCGACCATCATCGCTATAGATACCATTTTAAAATTACTTTAACAAAAATATATATATAATTGTTAATTATAAACTATGAAGAATAATGCGTACGGAGATGTGTAGGATCCATACAGGAGAATAATAGAACCGAGAGGTATAAAAGGAGAACGTAAAAAAGTCGTCATTACAAATACTCCGAGCACTATTACCGAAAATCAATTATTAACGGTTCGTTTTCCAACTTTGGGAATGGACGACGTTATCGTTCCGAATACGGTTAAATTAGCTTTCAATATCGATTTAGTTTCATCGAATACTACTAGAACGTTGGTACAAAATATAGGTAGAGCGATCGTAAAACAAATAGTTATTAAAATGGAAGGAAATGAAATATTTTCATTATCCGATGCGGATGTATTCAATTGTTATAGAGACGAATGGTTAACGACCGCGCAACGCGATAATCTAGCGTATCAAGGAATCGAAAATGCAAACGTGACTAAATTAAGAATAGATGCTAGCGATAAAAATCCCGTAAGTAACGGAGGAAAAGATAAAGCTATCGCGGATGCTTATAAAAATAGATATTACATTCCGTTCGATTTTGAATTATTGACCGATCATCAACCCTACTATCAATCGGGTATCGGAGATCGGTTGTCTTACGAACTCGTCTTTAATAAATTTTCTTTTTGCAAAATATACTATATACAATATTTCTTTAGAATACGAGGTCGTTCATATGCCGGAACTCGCTCGTACGATTAGAAATCAATATAGTAATCAAGTGAGTATATTGTTTGATCGCGTACTAAGACAGAGCGTAACGCCGTTAAATAAAAAAGATACGACGTGGAATATAAATTTAAATACCCCAGCAAAAAGTATGAAAGGAATATTGTTTTTATTCAAAGAACCTAATGTTAAAGAAAGCAACAAGTTTTATAATCCAGAAATCGAACAAGTGTCAATTACGATCGAAGGCATACCCAACCAATTCTTCGCGCACGGAATGCAAAGGTATCAACAATGGGAAGAGATTAGCGAGTATTTCGGCGATTCTAATAAACAACACGCTATACGAATCGTTAAAGCTTTAAATTTATCCAACGTTAAACAAGCCGATTATTTACTTGATAGATACGGTTTATTTTTAGATATGAGAACGAGTACCGATAATGTAATACACGGAAGCGGAAGACGAGTACAAAACATATCCGGAGGAACTACAATCGAAATAAAAAAAGAAGCGGAAGATGCGGGCGAACTACTCATGTACATTTTTATTATTATGGATGTGCAACTCGTTATAAAGAACGGACGTTTTGAAACTGTATATTTTTAATATTACTAATATTAAAAGGAATGTTACCTAAAGATCTAAAGATGTTACCTAAAGACCTAAAGACGTCGCGTTAATTTGCGGTCAAACAGGATGTGGAAAAACTGAATACATTTTAAATTTATTAGAGCGAGAATATTTTAAACATTTTGAATATATCGTTATATTATGCCCCACTATCGCCGACAACGATACTTATAAAAAAAGAAACTGGTTTTATAACGACGATAATGTGTACTTTAACGATTTAAACGATATTTTGTTAAACGAAGCGATACAAATTTATAGCAAAACGTTTAAAGGATACGAAACGTTGTTTATGATTGATGATTGTAACGCGAATAAAGAATTACGATATAATTTTTTTTCAAAAGATCCTCAAAACGAGTTAGTGCGTTTAGCTTTTAGCGGTAAACACATTAAACACAGTTGTTGGGTAATTTCGCAAAAATATAATAGCGTGTTAAAAGATTTTAGAGAGCAACTCAAATGGGTATGTTTATTTTATTGTAAAGATAGAGATTCGTTCGAAGATTGTCTTCGAGAAAATGACGTCGTACCTACGAAAGAGCCGAGAATAGAAATTCATGAGAAATTAAAACGAGTTAAACATCGTAAATTGATTTTAAAAACGGATCAACCTACCGAATATGAAATACGCGACTAGGTCGTTGAGCAATTACCTATAGGTTATCTATAGGTTATCTATAGGTTATCTATAGGTTACCTGTAGGTTATCTATAGGTTATCTATAGGTTACCTGTATGTTATCTATAGGTTATCTATAGGTTACTCTGTAATTTTTTAAAATAAATATTATAAAATCTATTTATAAAATATGAATACCGAAAAAGTAGAAGGTATATTTATGAGTATAGATGATGAACTAGTAAAAGATCTTATAAACAATTTTATAAATGATCTTAACCAACTTTTAAATACCGAAAACGATAGAAATGAATTAGTACAAGTTTTAAATATGAATACCGAAAACGTAGAAGGTATATTTATGAGTATAGATGATGAACTAGTAAAAGATCTATTATATAATCTTAACCAAGTACTTATAATAAATGGAAGAAGTATCTAAAATATTAAACGAAAATCCTCAAATGTTATGCGCACCGTCAGCAGAAGCTGTAGACACGAGCGACGTTACGTTAAAGCAAAAACAACGGCTATTGGCGGTCGTAGTGGGAGGAGATTCAAAAAAACATTTCGGCAAAGAGTATAGCGTTAGCGATATCGAAGCTTTGTCTACGGAAGAACTAAACGTACTATACGCGCAATACGAAACTAAATTAGGTCGCGATATAACTCGTTAGGTAGCGCTATTTTAACGCTATACGCTACATTATTAGGATTAAGCTTAGATCGTATTGATTTATACGGACATCAATTTGAAATTGACGACGAAGGAAAATTAACTTCAGATTTAGAAAAAGATCCTTTTATTTCTAGCATGCTTAGTACCGTAGCGTGCGAAATATGTTTCAAGTACGGAATGTTAATGGCACCGCTCAGTGCGACGTTAATTACGGTAAAACATTTAAAAAGAAAATAATCTTGTATAGTTAATAAAAGTGATGGAAACGAACGAGGAGCAATCGATTCAAACGAGCGATACGAGCAACAATCCGTCGACGATAACGAAAACAGTAACTAAAAAAGAAAAAACCCAAACAGAGTCGCGGCGGGTAAAAAACTCGCCGAACTTAATAAAAAGAAAAAACAACAACTTTTAAAAGATGCCGCGACTAAAACGCGTCGTGTAAAGAGCGTTACGCCTACAACATCGACGACGACGAGTGAAGTTCAAAAAGAAACGAGCTATTATTACTATATCGCTATCGGTTTAGGATTAGGTCTCGCTTATCTCCTTTTTAGTAGTAGTAAAAAAGAACCTACGCCGATAAAAAAAAAGTAGAAACGCAACAACCAACTTTATTAACATTACCACCGCCGACGAAAGAACTCGCTGTTTTTAAAATGGAATAATTTTTTTAATTTAATAATTTTTTTATATTTAACGAGTATAAACAACGATGAATACAAAAACAATCGCCGATTCAGCTTATCACAGCGCAGTTTTAACACTTTTTACAGTTTTATACAGCATGCTATTAAGCGTAGAACCAGCTAATTTTAATAAATTAGATATAAAAGACTCGTTAAAACTAACCGCGACGCTCGGATTATCTTCGATGACGCAAATGTGGTTAGTACAACAAGGAATTTTACCATCTTCGCTTATGCCTAAAAATTATATAGAATAAATATTTATAAATATTAAACATGGATAAACAAAAACTTGAACTCGCTTATTATAGTCCGAAAGGATATTATAAAGGTCACGACGCTATTAATAAATTAGTTAAAGAAACTAAAGTAAATAAAAAAGTAGTTTCACGATGGATTAAAAAGCAAGCGTTGTGGCAAATTTATTTACCCTATCCTAAATATATCCCGAGACCGACTAGTTCAAATAGTACCGCGCAAGCGCCGAATGAAGTTCATCAAGCGGATTTATTATTTCTTCCGCACGATACGATCGGTAAACGTGCTAAAAAAGACGTACAAGTACGCGTTAACAATTATCGACGAAGCCAGTAGATATAAAGAAGCGGAACCTTTAACCGATAAAACCGCTATTTAAGTCGGTAATGCGTTTGAAAAAATTTATAAACGTTCTTTGTTAACTTGGCCTAAAATTATAAAAGTCGATCCCGGAAAATAATTTATGAGTAGCGTTAATGTATTAATGAGTAAACGTAAAGTAAAAATTCAAAGAAGCGAAGCCGGTCATCATAGAGCTCAAGGTATGGTAGAGCGATTTCATAGAACTGTAAGCGAAAGATTATTTTCTCATCAATACGCTAAAGAAATAACGACGGGAGAAAGAAATAGAGAATGGGTTAAAAGATTACCGGCGGTTGTAAAAGCATTAAATAATGAGACGACGAGACTTATAAATTTAAAACCAAAAGACGCAATTAAATTACGTAGTGTCGAGCAAAATCCAGCCTCGCCGGTTGTAAGCGTTAAAAAGAAAAATGAAAAAAGAATTCCGTTAAACTCGTTAGTTCGTTATTTATACGCGCCCGGTGAAGCTGAAAAAGATACGAGACGTCGCATGACAGATCCTATATGGAGTATAAACATTTATAGAATAGCTAAAACGATACGAGGCGCGAGTCAACCCATCTTGTATTATTTAGACGCGGGTCCCGCGCGTAGTTTTGTAAAAGAAGAATTACAAATTATTCCGTTCGATACAGAAAATCCACCTATTAAACAAGGTTAAATAATCTTAGGTTTACATTTAAATGTTCTAAAATGATAAGGGGCAATAGCGTCTGTTTCATTTCGTAAAATAAATCTCTTATCGTCTTTTGGATCTAATGATTTTTTATTAACGTTTATAGTGTATAAATTATTATTAATACTTCTAATATATTTCATATCGTGATATAATGTTTTATTTCCAAAACAAGCGTCTTTAAAGTCATTAAAAGATATTTTCTTTTCGACGATGTTTTTTTTACACCTTTAGCTTTTTTAATTTCTTTTTTTATTTGAATTACGCTTTGCATACATTTTTGATCTTAAACCTACACATTCTGCGCCATGAATTCCCGCACCCTCGTCTTTCATTTTCCCAATCACTTTTTCATTTTCTTTTGAAAATAGAAAGTGATCTTTTTCATAATTACTAAAATCATATAAATGCTTGTCTTTTTCCATATCTTTATAAACGTTTTCAGTTTCAATCAAAAGAATCAAACTGTCTGTATCCGTGTAAAGTAATTTTATCTTGTTACCGTATTTCTCTTTTAAATGATTGTAATAAAAATGTGTAATTTAGCTAATTCTAAAATGCACATTCCTACGAAAATTGGTTTATTAAGCAAAATGCTTGTTTTATGCATGTGAATAGCTGCTAAATTAAAATTATCAAAAGTCTTTTGCTCAGCGAAAAATGGTTTTGCTATTTCTTTAAGCATATGTTTTTCTTCATCTTTATTATCTAAACGAAAAAGTTCTATATCTGTACGTTTTCGTACATTTTCCATCGTTTTTCCAAATACTGAATTATTCATTAATTTAAATAAATCTTTTTCAAATTTTGACGTTGCTTTTGTTCTGAGTTGAGTGTTTAAATCGATGTAAGATTTCATCCAACATGATTCATCAAATTCTAATACGCGGTGAACGTTAGTTAGTTTCATACCGAGTTTTAAATACTGATCTAAATTACGATAATATAGCACGTATTTAGTTTTTTTACCTAAATTAGGGAGTAATTTTTCAACGTTTGACATAGGTTCATCTCCATAGCTCGATTTGATAGTCACTCAAACACTCTTTTGGAATAACCATTTTTTCTGGGGCGAGTGGAAAATCATTGTGTAAATCGTGTAATTTTCTAGGATATTCTAAATCAACTTCTAAAATGTACCCTTTTCCATATTTGTTTTTTCATCATTAGAAGAAAAAAAAATTTCATCTCTATTTAACCATTTAAAATTACCCGTTGGTAAAGGTTGACTCATAGCATGACCGTATAAATTATTCGCGTCTAAATGTAAAATGTAACTCGTTGGTTTATCTTTATCGTAACCCTCACATTCTTCGTTGTTTGCTTTTCCGTATCTATTACTCCTCTATAACCTTTTTCTATAAATAAAAGCATATCGATATCTGTCAATAACCCTAGCTTAATTTTTGAATGTAGTAACAAAGCGTCCCAACTTAAACCCGGAGAAGTAAAATAATTAGCCGGATCCAACTCATATATTTTCATACTAGTATTACGAAAATTTTCAAATATATCCGCTAATAAACATGTATCTGTACGCACGTATAAATTGTGATAATCACCTAAATTTTTACAATCGAATGTATTAAAAACGTTTTTTGCATGTTCGTATTGTTTTTTAGTAATACCTTCACAATTTAAACGACTGTAAAATATTTCTATCGGAGGAAGGCTCTTTCAAAACTATCCATGTATTCATATGGATAAATACCCTTTTGTTTTAAAAGTTCTAATTTCTCTAAACTAAATTCAAGTGATTCTAAAATAGGAAAAGACTTAACTGAATCTACGATTTTTTCCAACGAATCCATTAAAAATTGATAACTGTCGAGAAATCGTAGTTGCCCGATTGAAAAATATACTTTTCTATATTATTTGCGATACACGGTAAAACTTATACCTTGCATAATAAGATGCGAGTCGTAACCTCGTAAATTATGTAAAAAAACTGGAATGACTGTTTCATTTGCAACTATTCGTAATTTTAAATTACATTTATTATGCGCCACACCTCGATATTTACCGGTAATGTGGCAATGATCGCGTACTTTTTCATAACCTCTTTTAAATTTTTCTATTTCTTCATCGCGTTTTTCTTTTAATTCTTTTATTTCTTTTATTTCTTTTATTTTATTAAATTGTTCATCGTATTTTTTTCTGACAATATAATTCATTTCTTGATTCTAAAATACAAGCCCAACAGCCGCAACAATTTTTATTAGGAATGTGAAAATTATTTTCCCACTCACATATCCAACACTTGCTAGCATTTTTAAAATCTTCTACATCTTCTACAGTCATCATTATCTTTATTGGATTAGCAAATATCTCGTTAATGTTTTTTACTTCATTCGATAGTTTTTTTAAAAGGTCATTTACCGCATTTTCACCCCTATACGTAAACGATGAAAATGTTGTACCATCGCATCGAATAATCACGTATGAATAACCACACGGTATGTGCTCTTGTATCGCGGTAGTTTTATCACCTAGATTTTTTTCTATTGGAGTTAATATACTTTCAAAATCAGCGTATATAACGAAAGGAGCTTTCATCTTTCTATCAAAATTTTTAAATTTTAAAATGCTATTTTTTCCACCCTTATTTGGTAGTACTATACGTGTCGCTCTATCTTTTCCTCTACACTCTTTTAAATGTATTATTTCTTTAGTAAAACCGCATAAACAACGCTCGCAAAAGTGTTTTCGTTCATGACGTTTTGTTTGATCATAAAGTAATTTATTAAAATCTTTGATATAAACATAATGAGATTTTTGGTTTTTTTCTTCTTTTTCTTCTTGAATCAATAATAAATGTATACGTTCTTTCTCATAATCTTCATCGTGAATATAATAAGGTACGATCGTATTGTCTTTCAAACCGTAAACATTTATCGCTAAATCATTTTGTTTCTCCACTTTTGATATTTGACTGATTGGTGTAGGTGCGTTGATATTATTAAAGTTTAAACCGTCTTCTTTTTCATACAATGACGTTCTTTTTGCGTTTTGTATTTTTACTTTTTCAATCTTAATATTTCTTTCTATCGATTCTTTCTTATGTTTATTATAACAACGCAATGCCCATCGCAAACAATCATCGTCATCTTTGTTTTGTACGTTGATGCAAGCTTTTTTATTTCTTATAAAAGCAGGTAGCTCTATATAAGAACCGCCGCGAAAAGGTCTATACTTTGATATTCTAATATCCATCTGTGAAATACGAAAAAATACCCATCCACTACCTTTTTGTTCAGTCGTTTCTATAACTGATTTAATTTTTGAAAAAGCATTAGCTAAACTCTCTTCGATCGTATCTAAATTTAATATTATTATTTGTTCTGAATTATGAAGAGGAATTGTTGAATATTCAATTTCTTCATCTACACTTTCTTTATAAAATGTTATCCACAAGTATAGTTGAAACTTGTACCCACCTAATTCTTCTAAATCTAAAGTCAACTTGTTTATCAACTTTTGTTTTACACCCTTATAAAAATCATCTATATTACTTTCTCTTTTATGACTTTTTGGTACTGTCAACGTTCGCGTTCGTAAATACCTACCACCATTTACAACCCTCTCGTCAAATTCTAAAACACCTCTACGCCAAGCTCCCACAATTTTATGTAAATCTTTTCGTAATCGTCTGAATCCCACTACGGGAATACCTTCCGCTTCTATAATAGCAGCGAGTTCACTCTTTTTAAAAAAAAATTAATGGTTTTGGTTTAAATTGACGTAAATAATTTTTTATACCCAAGTAATATCCACGTTTATCTATTCTACCCTTGCTGTTTTTTGTCAAAATTATTGTACCATTGTGTTCTTCCCTAAGTGAGTACTCTTTCATTTCTCTTTTTGACATTTGGGATAAATATTTGTTTCTTGTATTCATTCTCTCTTTACTATTAAACAAGATAATATTTTTTTTCTTCAGTTTTTAAAGTCACTTTTTTTTCTCTTGTACTCATTCTGTCATTACTATTAAACAAGAAAATATTTTTTTCTTCAGTTTTTAAAGTTACTTTTTTCACTTTTCTTGTAATATTCATTCTATCTTTAATATTAAACAAAATTATTATTTTTTTTCTCTCAGTTTTTTTTTACTTATCTTATTTTTCTATCCTTTTTACATGACGTCATCAAGATTTTCATGATGTCATACTCCCCTACTACTACCCAACAAAAACATTACAAATGAATTTTTTCACTAGGTGACTCAGAAGACCTCAATCCTATACTACTCCTGAACACAACATAAACAAGGTTCGATAGTCAATTTAATGTGAGAGTTCTCGTTGTAGTCCATCTTTAAAAAAAATAGTTTATTGTTGGTATTGGAAATGATTCAGTGCTCTGGTTAAATCTGCTCATCAAAATTCAAACCCAATTGGAAATAGTTAGTGAGAAGTATGGTTAGCTAGCACTGCTAAATGTTGCATGTTCATTTGGCTAGAATAATGTGCTGTTGTAAACAGCATGGTTCTATTGTACAAATGTATCTTAAAGGAGAATATTAGGCACAGAAGAGCAATAAACTTGAGAGCATTTTACCATGAATTAACTGTACAGGTTTATCGGCTATGTATACTGTTGAAATAACGTGATTAGAATTGAATTGTCCTGTACTTGAAGACTAATTACTTGCTTCCCTGATAGCAGACTGACGTCGTGAAGACGTCATCAACTGGTAATTTCGTCGTACGTCGTATGACTGACGTAATTATGACGTGAGAATTACGTCTTACATGAATTGAGTTTTTAGCGTCAAATTCAAGTTTCTGGCTGACCATATTATGACGTGATTTTCACGTCAATATTTTACCAAATTTTCCCATTGTTTTTTTGACTGGAATATGACTTAATAATCACGTCGCTCACACAACGAAGTTACGACCACTGGCATCACGTGATATTCACGTAAAAATCACGACGGACCTCTAATTAAGGTTGGCGAGGATGATGCCGAGGGAAAACGAATTTTCCCAAAGTGGGGTGAAAGATTGCAATATTTCCTCACGTAATTTTAAGTGAATTTTAAATTTGAGAAATTCAGGCTGTGTAAAAATGATAAAATGAAGAATGGTTATAGTTTCAAAGGTTTTGCACGATTTTAGTCTATTTCCAAAAATACGCGTCGTTTCCTAGAATGGTTCCCAATCCTCCTAAAGGAATAGGAACCAATCTCTATGTGCCACGCGTCCGTACCTTACCGCTCAATCTCGTACCCAGATCTTTGTTGCGCTAAGATCCACAGTTTCGGGGGGGATCGCGGAGTAATATAACTGGGAACGTGATAGATTGCTTACCGCCGTCAGCCATTTTGTTCACGATCAGCAAACGTGGTATGTTTTGGATTTTCAAATACAAAAAAGGCATGGAATGTTCTCATTATTTTGACCTTTTATTGAAACAGATATCAACCTTAGGAATGTGTGCATATATGGAACTAATCCTTTTTGAAATCCATTTCCTATTCATCTCATTATTGCCAATATAAACAACAGACCGGAGGCCTATCTGATGCTGGGTTAGGCCTATATAGGCACCCCCCCTGCTCTTTTTATTCATTGTTTTAGTAACATATACTAATTACTATATTACTAGGTACCTACAGGCGAGCATGCTTTTTAAGAGCTCCCGGTTTCGTTAGTATTTTCATAGGCTTATAACAGTTATAGTTGGGTCTTTTCCACTATCTATCTATCTATGTCCCATATCCTTGGAGGCCGTTGGGGCGACATCTTGATGGCTCATAGTCGTTGCTGTGGGTGATACTACTACACTTGGTGGCACCCATCTCCTCTCCAAGTGGTGCTTAATAGAGACACCGGGGTAAACCCCTACTCTTGCACGATAAGTGTCATTATGTGTTCTTTAACGTGCACTGATGTTGATTGATTGATTGAATTATTCGGATAAAAAGATGATAAAAGCACAAGACGCATTACAAAAATACAAGAAAAACACACCATATTTATCCAAGGATAACCCAAAGCCAATAACATATATATATATATATATATATATATATATATATATATATATATATATATATATATATATATATATATATATATATATATATGTATATATGTATATATATATATATATATATATATATATATGTATATGTATATGTATATGTATATGTATATGTATATGTATATGTATATGTATATGTATATGTATGTGTATGTGTATGTGTATGTGTGAGTAGGCAGAGCATTCATTCTGTGGACCTGAGAACAAAAGATGTCCACAGAACGCCGGATATTTTTCCCTTTGTGGACTTGCACACGTCCACAGAAGGATTTTTTGACTTTTTAAAAGTAGAATATCTCTGAAATTAGTGATTTGTCTAGGCAGGTTCTTTGACTTAAATCGAAGGATATTATTAAAAGGGAAAAATAGAACGAAAACCGCTCTCAAAACACTCTTCTGTGTGAAATGGGAAAGATTTTAAGAATTCCTATCCTTAAGTACAGGAGAACAAAGGAATGTCCACAGAGTGAACGGGCCGCTAAGCTGTGTGTGTGTGTGTGTGTGTGTGTGTATATATGCTTATTTCCATTGGGGTCCTTACATCGAAACATCAAAAATACAAATACAAATTACAAATATGAAAGACAAAGACAGTTCAAGATACCACCACACCACAAAGAAGGAACAAATTATGCTTTCCTGAATTTAGCTTGTGTTGAGAGATGACATTTAACAAGACGTTTAAAAGTAGACAAATTGGTGGAACTCTTTACATTAGAAGGTAAATTATTCCATTTTTTGATAGCTGTAACATAAAATGTATTGTTTGCTAAACTAGATGAAACTGGAACCTTAAAATAATTTAGATTACTGTTCCTTGTATTGTGATGGTGACAATCAGAGACTTTAATACATTTGTCACGGAGATTTTTATAGTACACGGGACCTACGGCTTAACGTCCCATCCGAAGGACGAAACAATAATAATTATGGTTAATTGTCTTGCTCAAGGACACAAGCGCCGCGACCGACCGGGATTCGAACCCACATTCTGATGCCACCAGAACTTGAATCCGATGCACTAAACCGCTCGGCCATGAGGCTTTTAGAAAGGCTTTTCCACTATATGCTTTTAGAAATAAAGTACCCTGGTTGCCAGAAAGTAGGCCCATGGGACAACTGTGTACATGTTCCGCTACTTGCGGAACCGCTACTTGCACGTACCGTAAAGGATCGGTCTTGGTGGACACTGCGGCGTAGAGCTAGACTTGATTTCAAGTCTGAGATCGCGGTTATTTTTGTCTGCATCAGCCACGCAAAACGCCGTTTACCCCTATTGGCTATCACAGCCCTAACTCTCGATCTCAGACTTGACCCTCTTGTGTTTGTGGGATATTCATGTATTCATAGCTAAAATTTACATAATAATATGGATGCTGGAGAGATGGCCAATCAGGAGGCCACAGAAACCTTGTAGGCTGCGTCTATTACTAAACAGGCTACATTCGCTTAAAATTATTTCTGTAATATTCATTCGATATTAAATTTGTATACTTCTTGGTACGTAAATAGTGTTTGAAATTATAGGTAAATGTAATGAGATCTCAGAGTTGTAAAAAAGCACAAAATAAAATACATAATTCCTTCCCTACAAAAAACGTCTTACCTACAGTTTAAATGGAATCGTTGAGTACATCTCCTCCAACTGCATGTAGAAGGTTTTGTTTGAATATTCATGTTATGGAAGGCTTTTCGACCAATCAGATTGTTCCGTACACTTTTGGACTAATTCGCAATAGGGTGTGTACAAACCGACGAACAACATTCCCAAGTCTGTGATCGAAGGTTAATGTCGGAGGTTAATACACAAGAGGGCGCTATTTAATGCGATACTGCAGAGCCGTATTGGCTTCAGCCAGATAAAAAACCACGATCACAGACTTGGAACCAAGTCTAGCGTAGAGCCAGAGCTGAAGTGGACCGTCAGAATCAACAGAAACAGGACAATGTACAAATTGAAAATGAACAAAATGAATTAGGCCAAAACATAGGTGACAAGAATATTTAAAGGCGTTTCAGGGGCACATGAATGTCTCCCCTGTATGTACTCTATTGTGAATTTTATGCAGTGTCTGTTTGGACACAAATTTAATTTACGTTTTCCAGTTGGGAAATTCTATTGGCAGCTATGATTAATCACCTTGGACTGCAGGCATTATACGAAATTTGCGGCCGTGTTTAATTGTTCATCGGCAAGGATTGTTCATCGAAGAATCTTAATATAGAGGAAACAGATATTTTCATAATCCTTGGCTGCCAGGCTTGTTTTGTTTTTACCACTTAAGGGTGGCTCAAGCTTAAATGTATATTTTAATGACCGTTGTTTTTGTTTGCATTATACATGTACAGGGTGTCTTAAAAAAAAAGGAAACCGAGATTAATCTGTTTATTTCTCAGATACTGCTAAATTTTATTTAAAATGGTAACCACCATCTATTACTTAATGATGTCCTCTTTCTTATGACACCAAGAAATCCATGCTACCATCACGGATGACTGAGCACAAAGTTGTGCAACTTATGTCTAAAAATAAGAACAAAGACCAGTACGTAAAGACCAAAATCATTTATTCAATGATTAAGTTGGAGGCTTATCCCTGTCCCAACCTAACCCCAGTGTCCTTCAACATTCACCCACCCCATTTCTTTAAACGCAAACTTCTGCCCTGGTTCTCATTGCTCTGACCGCATTCCTGATTACGTCTCTCTGTCCTCTTCAGGTCTCAACTGCAGCCACGATTCTGGCCCGTAGGTCATTGATGTCTCTGGGCGGTGACGTGTAAACTTTGTCCTTAAGATGCCCCCACAAAAAGAAGTCACAGGGCGTGAGGTCCGGGAACCTTGGTGGCCACTCAATCCCATGGTTCAAAGCAATTACTCTCATGTTAAAAAGGTGCCTTAGTCTGTTCCTAACGATAATCCGCCGATGAGGTGGAGCTCCATCATGGGCCCACCATAATCGCCGGAACACCCCGCCTTCTTGTTGCTCGAAGTGTTCCTGTAACTGTGGAACGATTTCGTTGTCAATCATCTCAATGTACCGTTCCCCATTACGGAAAGATATCAAGGAATGTGCTATTATATACCAACTTTATACCAATTAAACATGAACTCCATACTCCCTCTAATATGTTTCGCTGACGGACGTAAATTAAATCAGAAGTGATTTGTGGTGGTTACTGCTTTATTGAAATGTATGACAAGCAGGTTTGTACTTTTGTTTCTACATTAAACGTAAATCACAGTCCAAAAGAAATTGTGGCTGGTTTTATGCATTTTTGATGTCCTTTTACCGACACGGAGTAATAAGTTACTGGTTGTTTTCTGCATAGACAATTGCTACAGTCTGGGACAAGTAATTAATGGTTAAAAACAATCAGTCAACATGCCTGTATATAATATTTCGATCGGCAAACATAAAGATCGTATTTCATCTGATTTTAGATTTCAGATTGTTTTTGGTGGCCGTCTGATGTAACCTAAGTAAAGACAAATTGATGGATTGATGCTATGTGAATGAAATTCATGACATTACAACTTACAAGGTATCCAGCCATGACAGCCCAGCAAATGTTCCTGGTGCAAGTTCACTGATGCTGTTGTTCTCCAGATTTCTAGGATAAGAACAAGAAGTAGGGATTGACATATAATTACAGCCCATTTATTTTGTTATGCCATACTAAAAACAAATACGAATATGATTACATTTTGTTCTGTTAAGGTCATTACGTTGTGCAGATGTAAAAATACAAACAAATATATCAACTGGCCCAGGCAGTGCCATGGTGCGTCGGCCCTACGACTCGACCAGCAGAGGCAGTGGGTTACGCAAGTTGTAATGGTGGCGCTGCACATGTGGCGACACAGCTCGCATTTTCTCTCTCGTATTTTCAACATTTTTACCTCTTTAGATATATATTTTTGATTATATATTTTACTAATATGGATACAGTCGTGTTTGCTATCGGATTATGTGTTTTATTAGTTATACCGTCGCTCGGGTTTTGTGAAAATGTGGATTTTGGATTTCTCGGCTAACATAAACCAGCCTTTTAAGCGTTGATTATGTTTGCCTTGTTGGTACCTTTCATTGGACCTGTTTCGACCTTATGTCACTGTGCAATATGTCTTTTATTTGTTTTCTTATATTTGTCTATATACTTCTATTTTTGTACTTTTGTATTTTTATATAATGTATTTTTATAAAGTGTACTTGTGCTTTATTGTCTATTTTTATTTATGCGAGCATTCAATTACCCTATATGGGGTTTAATAAAGTTTAAAAAGTAAAAGTAAAGTAAGTAATTGTCTTCTTCACGTTGATGTCGTGAACCAGCCGGTACTGGCACTCTCCAACGATGACCTAAACCAGACTAGGTTTTGGCACTTTGTAGATAGTCTGTACCAGACTGGTCCAGAGAACCAGGTGCTGAGACCTTCAACACCGAGCCAGCGATGAACCATAAACCTTGCCGTCCACGTCCCAGTGCCAACATGACACAACCCTGGTCAAGACGCGGTTACTGTTAGGGTCTTTTTAATTGATTGATTTCCATTGATTGCATACATTGCTCTACTCAATTACTATATTTTATAAAGGGTATATTTTGATGAGATAACTATTGTTCTATAAATATATAATTTATGGTTACTTTTTCTTTGCCGCTCTTTTGTTTCTGCCGTGCCCTTGTTCTTTTAGGGCTCAGAATTAGGGGCTTGTCCGGGACAAATTTAGTGATTTGATTTCACTTGGACTTGTTAATGTAGGAATGTTTTTTTAAATATAATTCCTTTAACCATGTACTATGTACACAATTTCATTAGAAACCAGTGGAACTCTTTAATGTGCTTACGTTTAGACCCGTTACTTTGATTTCGGTATGGGAGTCCGCCTTTGACAAAGATCATAGGCCCGATGATACTGTAATAATTATTATATTGTGTATTGTTTGATAATCTTCTAAATGATTTATTTGATAAACAAGTGATCATTACTTTTGTTAGGATTTATTTATTACAAAGTTGTGCCCACTTGGTAATGATTTTGGTGTAATAATATGGATATAGGTGGTGGTACAGGTTTCTTTCAAAACCTTTTTGCATTTTATAACTGCTTGATAGGGCATACTATGTGAATACCGTTACCATGGTAAGAGTTGTGTGGAGTCGTGTAGAGTCGTTTCCACCAGACGCTCAAGTCTAGGTCTTATTGTATGGATAATGACAAAGACTCGGACGAAGGTATTCCTTTATTATTTGCAGTGCGAGAAGTAGCACAGGAATTGTTAGGATATAGTTTTTGGCAGTACTGTTGGGGACCATTAAAAACAGTTAAAGAAAACTGTTGTCTGAGAAAACGGAGAATAATAATTATCCTTTCAGTTCTTTTTCTGTTGCCATTGCCAGGTCAGCCACTTAAAGCTCGTTATAGTGGACCGTATATAATTGATAAGTCAATGATTTAGATTACCTTATTCATACTCCTGATAGGCGTAAACAGAAACGTGTTTGTCACATTAACATGTTAAAACACTATCATGACAGAAATGATGTGAACACCATGAAAAGACTGTTCCCGTTTGCAGTATAAATGTTAAGGTTGAAACCATTCAAAAAACGTCGATGGTGATCAGTCATTCGACATTCCGGGCACCCGTTTCAGATTGAAAAACTTGAAAAAGGGTTTTATTAAATTTGAGTGATAAGTTAGGTCATTTGACTTCCCAACAGAAATCTGAACTGTCAGATCTAATGCAAGATTATTGTATACATTTATTTTCCGATGTTCCATGTAAAACTGATACTGTATTTCATGATATTGATGTCGGGAATGCTCATTAAGTAGCCCTCGTATTGAGTGGGACCACTAAAGCAGGCAAATTTTAATGAGGACATTAAATATATGAAAGACACTAATATTATAGAGGACAGTGACAGTAATTGGAGTTCGCCATTGTATTTTGGTACCAAAAACTGATTCTTCTTTTTGTACAGATTTTAGAAAAGTGAATTCAGAGATAAAATCTGACATATGTACACTGTCAAGAGTAGATGATTGTATTGATCATGTTGATGAAGGTAAGTTTGTGAGTACTTTTGATTTGTTTCTGCTTTTGTGACTCCTCGGAGGTTATATAAGTTTAAGGTCCTCCGTTTTTGTTTGAAAAACGCGCCTGCGTCGTATCAAAGATTAATGAATATTGTGATCAAGGGTTTGACAAACACTGTGTACATAGTGTACATAGTGTACATAGATGATGGCAGGAAATTTGGTAGGAATTTTTCAGATGTTGTTGCTCCGCTGACAAACTTGCTCAGCAAGAAATTTTTTTAATTTTATTTCGTCCGATGAATGCAACCAAGCATTATTTGATCTAGTAAAAACCATGCTAAGAAGATGGTCAGGAAATTGATCATTCAGTTTTTTTTTCTAAGAAATTAAACAAACATCAGCAAAATTACTCAACCATAGAAAAGGAGTGTCTTGCCTAGTTTTGTGTTTCAAGCATTTTAAGTTTTTTGAGTGCTCCACCCAGATCGATTGTTGTGTACACTGATCCGTTAGTTTTCATTCATAATGATGTTCTTTGCCTGCAAGAGACACACCGAGGATCACAGAATAACCGCCCCAAAGTGCCCGGCATGAACCTGGCAATTGAAAGACCGCATGAGAAGTATGACAGTGCAGTATATGTCAGAAATGGAACAATTATTGAAACCACAACTATGACAGAGATCAACAACACTGAAATATTATCAGTTGAACTTAGCACAGTAGCAATAACATCTGTATAAACCGCTGGGCAGTGCTTTCAGTTTCAACCATCCTTCACTCAGTCAATCTAAAAAGCCACAGTTAGTAATAGGATATTTCAATAGCCACAATGTGGTATGGGGGTACAAAGAAACAAACTCTGATGGGAAAGAAGTTGAGAAGTGGATGGATGCAAACCAACTGAATCTCATCCACGATGACCCTAAGCTACCCAGCTCCTTCAGCAGTGCCCGATGGAAAAGAGGCTATAACCCTGACTTAGCCTTTTCAAGTACTGGCATCGCTGAACTTTGCAGAAAGATGGCCTGGGATCCAATACAAGAACACAGCATCGCCCAATTGGAATTGAAGTTAAGGCAGTTGTCAATCCTGTCACAGTGCCTTTCAGACGCCGTTTCAACTTTAAGAAGGCTGACTGGGTGAATTTCTCAAGATGCAGCAATCTCATGCCTTGAGCCAAAAGCAGAGAACTATGATAACTTTGTGAAGCTTGTCAAGAAAATCTCAAGGAAAAACATCCCACCTAAGAATAGAGATCTGTATGAGGAGTACAAACAAAATGGTCCAAACAAACCCCTTTGCTGAGGAAACCTCCAATATGGGTGAGAAACTAAATGGAGTCTATCTCATCAGAGCATCGAAGATCATGGCAAGCTCTAGTTGAATCAACCGATAAGACAAACAACTGCAAAAAAATCCTGGTCTTTCATTCGCAAGCTGAGCAATGACCCAAAGAAAGCTGACCAACATTACAACACCACAGCTAACAAAGTTGCTCACCAGCTGCTCTTAAATGGAAAGCCAGCAAAAGCCACAAAGAAATAACGCAAATCGAAAATAGATCGCTCTAAATACCCAAACCAGCCACACTTTGCCAGTCCATTTTCTCCAGTTTTGTAAGGAAAACAAACACTTCACAGAAGTGTCAGAAGCTTGGTACAACAGTAAACAAATGCCAACATTAATTTAGGACGGTACCCGCCTTGAATTAATTTCCTTGAATTAAATGGAACAAAAAATATTGCAGAATAATCAGTCAGGTGTCGCCAATGGGGGGGGGGGGGGGGGGTCATCATAACATAAAACAAAATGTTACATACAGACTTGTTTTAAGCGGTGTTTCGGTGGGGGATAATCAGCTCACAAATATAACCTCCACTCCACTCCCAGACGTTCCTGATCCTCCATTTTGGCGAAAATAAAACACACTCCCCAACAACCTCTGGCTCATTCTAGACGAGGCTCACCACGGTGGAATCCCAACTGGGACAAGCTAAAGCAGTATGGTCAGCTTGGTTCATACCAAAATCAAAGATGAGAGGGATCGTAGAGAGGCACACTTGGTCATTCAAATCATCGCACAATCGGCTGAACTTAACGCAGTTGAAAATTGGATGGTTTTGGGGAAAGTAAAACTTGTGGTAAAGGGGTGAGACACAAAGAAATCTGTAAAAAGTACAACTCTTTATTAAATATATAGAAAACTGTTTTAAAGAACTTACAAAATAAATAATAAGTGGGTCTTTCCACACTAATGGGTATACATATGATAACTATTGGAGTGTGACATGGGAGGGTCAAATAAAGGCAACTATTGTGCATAACAAATAATAAGAAAATAATATTGGTACTTCAGAAATTACAGGATGATCTTTAAGACATGACGTTTGTAACTTGGACAGACATTTTGTTTGAAAATCGACAGGAAAGTGATAATAGAATTAAATAATTACTCAAATGCTTTTTCATTTACATCCCTAACCCCTTTTGGATTGTTATGAGCCGAAACTAAGACATTTTCTGGGTATTTAAGAAATTAGCATGTGAAATATACCCCGTATGTAACGTGGACAGACAATTTGTGACAAATGTCTGTCCACGTTACAAACATAATATTTTGAAGATGATCCCCTGTTATTTGCACATTGTTGCCTGTACTGAGTACAACATTTGTGCCAAATTTCATGGCCAACAGACAAAGAATAATGAAGTTATGGGAAAAATACTATTTTTGACCAAAGATGAGGAAATATTACCGAAAATGGGTATAGCGCCACCTAACGGTGACCTATGAATGTTTTCAAAGCCTCATTCGATAGATCGCGTCACACCAATCATGCCTACGAAGTTTCATGAAAATGAGCCCCCCCCCCCCCCCCCAGGTCTGAGAATGAAACAATAGCCCATGTTTGATAGAATTTGTTTGCGTAAAATGCCATTGAGAAGGAATTAGGTATATCTAGACTTCATATATAAATACTCCGCTTCCTCGAATTCTGTGTTTCTTGTAAATAAATTGTAAATAATAATTTGTGGTGAAATAAAACAATTGTTCTACATGTACGTTAAAAATATTTGTTTGTACCATGTCCTATTTATTTTTATTTAATGTAAAATATGCGTCTCGCATTTTTTTAATACATTTTTTTAATGTATTTTTGTTTGTTTATTTTGTTTGTTAAAAGCGTTCGTTTTTGTTTCCGCAAATAAAATAGTAACGTTCTGATCAAAAATAAAATTTCCGGTACAAATATTGAAAAACACGGATGCTACAACTTAAATCAACCCAACATTGAGATTCAGTGACTATCTAGTCACGAATTTGATGTATCGTAGACTGGTACAGTGTAGACACCATGTCACATGTTTATACTGGGAGTGTAAGCAAACAGTGTGTAAACAATCAAAGATGAATAAGATTCGAGATGGATAGTGCATTATGCTTTAGGGAAGGTATGTTGGCAAGTATACTTCTATGTTTGATTCAATATAAACATAAAACAACCAATCTGTGAAAGTTTGGGGGATCAGGTTGGCGCAGTGGTATAATTTACTCGCCTTTCACTTCCGTGGACACGGGTTCGAATTCCACTCCAACGAGAGGATTGGGTTTCCAGTCCTAACCTGATAACGTGGGTTTCCAGTCCCAACCTGATAACGTGGGTTTCCACTCCCAACCTGATAACGTGGGTTTTCCAACAAAATATTTGTCTGGGTTTTCCTGCCACATTTAAATCTTAACATTTATTAATCGCTTTTCAAGATCTTCATCACAGGCCTTATTCAGCTACTGTGCTACTGACACTTTTGAGGAATCCTTTATTTCATAACCATAAAAATACATATATAATGTTAACTTTTTTTTGTTCGACTTAAGGAAATAATATCTATTTCCTTAAGTCGAACAAAACAGTTTTTAAATAATCAAATATATCACACGATAGGAAGTGGACAGGGATAGATGGCTCAGTTGGTAGAGCGCCGACACGTTAACCCAAATTTGTCTTTATGCAATCCAAAACAATGTATTTTCCTAAAAGAGACAACACCTCAGACACAATCAATTTAAGGGAAGAGATTGATACGCATCATCAGCTTTACACCAAGTAAGTGTTACATAAAAATTGTACTATATGGTTAGTGATAACATGAGGAATTTAACATGATATCATAGGCATAGCCAGGAATTTTAAACAAGGGCCAAATTATTAACTCAAAAGCGTTGACAAAGACAGGCCATGTTCCCCTCCCCCTGAAGAGCCTGCATGTAACAACAGCAGGAGGAGGAGGAGGAGGAGGAGGAGGAGGAGCAGCAGCAGCAGCAGCAGCAGCAGCAGCAGCAGCAGCAGCAGCAGCAGCAGCAGCAGAAGAAGAAGAAGAAGAAGAAGAAGAAGAAGAAGAAGAAGAAGAAGAAGAAGAAGAAGAAGAAGAAGAAGAAGAAGAAGAAGAAGAAGAAGAAGAAGAAGAAGAAGAAGAAGAAGAAGAAGAAGAAGAAGAAGAAGAAGAAGAAGAAGAAGAAGAAGAAGAAGAAGAAGAAGAAGAAGAAGAAGAAGAAGAAGAAGAAGAAGAAGAAGAAGAAGAAGAAGAAGAAGAAGAAGAAGAAGAAGAAGAAGAAGAAGAAGAAGAAGAAGAAATTAACGGAACAATAACAAGAGGTGTTCGCGCTGTCGCTCGAACACCTAAAAAGTTAATACTACACAATTTGAGTTAGAGCATCTCCTAGGCCAGTGGCTAATAAATGTTTTCTAAGTGAATTAATAAATAAAGATAAACTATAAATAACTGTTTCTTTAACATCTGCTGGTAGAACCTCCCATAATCTTGTATATATATTAAAAAGAGAATGATGAGCAGCATTGGACCTTGCCATTTGATGAGAAAACTTATCAACTTCAGTGTGTCTACGATTAACAGGAATACGATCAGTGGGAATATCAAATCAAATCAAATCGAATCCTTTTAACGACACGGAGTAATGAGTTACTGCTTGTTTTCTGTATCTAGAAAGAAATTAAATCTTGACTGCCTCGATATTGTTCAGTGGTATACTGCCCTACACTGACAAGTGCTACAGTGTCGGACAAGCACTTAATGATTAAAAACAAACAACAATCATTATGCGTATAATTTATATATAATATTTCCATCAGCAAACATAAAGTTCATATTTCATATGATTTTAGATTTCAGATTGTTTTTGTTGGCCGTCAGAGGTAACGAGAAATCGGTGGATTGATTCTGTATGATTGAAATTCATGAAATTACAACTTACAATCTCCTGAGATTTGGTAGACCGCCAAATGTTCCTGATGCAAGTTTACTGATTCTGTTGTTTTTCAGATATCTAGGATAGGAACAAAAAGTAGGGATTGTCATTTAATTAAAGCCCGTTTATTTTGTTATTTTCACCAATGTTCTTAGATTTTCCTGAAGGCATACCGGTACTTGGTGAAATATTTGTGATCGGTCAAATACTATGACAATTTATTCTGCCTGCAGTTCATTAATACTTAACTGCATCAACATTAAAATAAAATACACTGCCAAGTGCAACATACTGTGACGAATACGTTTATTTAAACCAAAATTATCCCAATTGCAAAACTAAAAGCACATACGAATATGGTTACATTTTGTTACGTTAAACTCAGTACGTTGTGGTGTTAATGATAAGCAAATGTGAAAATACAAACAAATATATGAATTTCATTTAATTTTTCATTTCATTTATTGATTTCACAGGTAGAAAAACAAATACACACAAATTTACATTAAATTAACAGAAACAGAAACAAATGTAGCACCCCTGTAGGATTACAAAAAAGTAAACTAAATTACTGTCGAGTTGATATCCTGATGCTACCACTTAGGAAGTAAACAAACATTGAATCACACAAAGAACGATAAACAACATGACTATAGGCACACTGTGAGATATAAAAACAATACTAAAATAAAAATATAAAAAGTTAATACTACACAATTTGAGTTAGAGCATCTCCTAGGCCAGTGACTAATAAATGTTTTCTAAGTGAATTAATAAATAAAGATAAACTATAAATAACTGTTTCTTTAACATCTGCTGGTAAAACCTCCCATAATCTTGTAAATATATTAAAAAGAGAATGATGAGCAGCATTGGACCTTGCCATTTGATGAGAAAACTTAACAACTTCAGTGTGTCTACGATTAACAGGAATAAGATCAGTGGGAATATCAAATCAAATTAAATCCTTTTAACGACACGGAGTAATGAGTTACTGGTTGTGTTCTGTATCTAGAAAGAAATTAAATCTTGACTGCCTCGATATTGTTCAGTGGTATACTGCCCTACACTGACAAGTGCTACAGTGTCGGACAAGTACTTAATGATTAAAAACAAACAAAAATCATTATGCGTATATATATAATATTTCGATCAGCAAACATAAAGTTCATATTTCATATGATTTTAGATTTCAGATTGTTTTTGTTGGCCGTCAGAGGTAACGAGAAATCGATGGATTGATGCTGTATGATTGAAATTCATGAAATTACAACTTACAATCTCCTGAGATTTGGTAGACCGTCAAATGTTCCTGATGCAATTTCACTGATTCTGTTGTTTTTCAGATATCTAGGATAGGAACAAAAAGTAGGGATTGTCATTTAATTAAAGCCCGTTTATTTTGTTATTTTCACCAATGTTCTTAGATTTTCCTGAACGCATACCGGTACTTGATGAAATATTAGTGATCGGTCAAATACTATGACAATTTATTCTGCCTGCAGTTCATTAATACTTAACTGCATCAACACTGAAATAAAATACACTGCCAAGTGCGACATACTGTGACGAATAAGTTTATTTAAACCAAAATTATCCCAATTGCAAAACTAAAAGCACATACGAATATGGTTACATTTTGTTACGTTAAACTCAGTACGTTGTGGTGTTAATGATAAGCAAATGTGAAAATACAAACAAATATATGAATTTCATTTCATTTTTCATTTCATTTATTGATTTCACAGGTAGAAAAACAAATACACACAAATGTACATTAAATTAACAGAAACAGAAACAAAGGTAGCACCCCTGAAGGATTACAAAAAAGTAAACTAAATTACTGTCGAGTTGATCTCCTGATGCTACCACTTAGGAAGTAAACAAACATTGAATCAGACAAAGAACGATAAACAACATGGCTATAGGCACACTTTGAGATATAAAAACAATACTACAATAAAAATATAAAAAGTTAATACTACACAATTTGAGTTAGGGCATCTCCTAGGCCAGTGACTAATAAATGTTTTCTAAGTGAATTAATAAATAAAGATAAACTATACATAACTGTTTCTTTAACATCTGCTGGTAGAACCTCCCATAATCTTGTAAATATATTAAAAAGAGAAAGATGAGCAGCATTGGACCTTGCCATTTGATGAGAAAACTTAACAACTTCAGTGTGTCTACGATTAACAGGAATAAGATCAGTGCGAATATCAAATCAAATCAAATCCTTTTAACGACACGGAGTAATGAGTTACTGGTTGTTTTCTGTATCTAGAAAGAAATTAAATCTTGACTGCCTCGATATTGTTCAGTCGTGTACTGCCCTACACTGACAAGTGCTACAGTGTCGGACAAGTACTTAATGATTAAAAACCAAAAAAAATCATTATGCGTATATGTATAATATTTCGATCAGCAAACATAAAGTTCATATTTCATATGATTTTAGATTGTTTTTGTTGGCCGTCAGAGGTAACGAGAAATCGGTGGATTGATTCTGTGTGATTGAAATTCATGAAATTACAACTTACAATCTCCTGAGATTTGGTAGACCGTCAAATGTTCCTGATGCAAGTTCACTGATTCTGTTGTTTTTCAGATATCTAGGATAGGAACAAAAAGTAGGGATTGTCATTTAATTAAAGCCCGTTTATTTTGTTATGTTCACCAATGTTCTTAGATTTTCCTAAAGGCATACCGGTACTTAATAAGAATAAGATCAGTGGGAATATCAAATTTATTATATAAACATTTAATAACAAACACAATTGAAAGGAAATTAATTATGTTGTTTAAAAAGGGAATACCCAACTTTCTCCTGAGGACGATCAGAGCATACTGATCGAAACGTCGAGTTGTACGTCCAGTTTTTTTCACAACTAATTACTACTCAATTGAGATTCCACATGGTGTCACCGCAATTAGTCTTACTTAATAGCCAACTTGACACACCTGTCAGAATACTCAATTTCATTCTCAGAATTAATTAAAGCCCTTCTTGGCAGGCCTAAAACGGGTGAAACGTCTCTGTACCTTAACAAGCGTTTCTTGCTGGGTACTAAGGACAAGGCACCAGACAGGGGCTGCATACTCAAGTATGGGTCTGCTAATTGAGCGAAAAAGTGAAATAATAATTTTAGGGTCCCTAGTTTTAACTACTCTACCAATAAATCCATTTAGCCTAGTGGCTTTGGAAATAACAGTGCTAATATGGGTTTTCCAGCTTAAGTCCCTAGAAATAATAACACCAAGGTATTTGTAGTTATCAATATTTTCCAAAGTGTAATCACCAATTTTATACAGTGGTTTTGCAGGATTTCTAGAACGTTTCACAACCATTAGCTTACATTTATTTGGGTTTAAAGCCATACAGTTTAAATTACACCAGGTGTTTATGTGCTGCAGGTCATTTTAGAGTGCCACTTCATCATCTTGAGTTTTAATGACTCTATACAAAACAGTGTCATCTGCATGACGAAGATTCGACTGAACACAAAATTGCAAATCAAAAGCAAAAATGTTGAAAAGTAGAGGTCCAAGAATAGATCCCTGTGGCACACCAGAATGAACTGCAGCCCAGTCAGATGATGATCCCATAAACTGAACCCGTTGAGACCTATTTGTAAGATAAGACATGAACCAATCCAACATTGAACCACAAAAACTATATTTATGTAACTTGTTCAAAATAACTTGATGACTCACAGGATCAAATGCTTTAGACCAATCTAAAAATATGGCATCAATGCGGAACGGTTTCGGAACATCAAGTGCATTGGCTCAGCTATGATAAAAGGTTGTCAATTGAGTAACGCAGGGGCGCTTAGGCAAAAACCATGTTGAGTAAGTGAGATTATCCCCCTCTATACATATGATTAATGAGATGTTTACATACAACCCTTTCAAGAATCTTACCAACAACAAAACAGAGTGAGATGGGTCTATAATTAGACATAACATGAGCATCACCAGTTTTAAGTAATGGAACAACATTCGCTAGCTTCCATTCATGAGGAACTACACCAAAGGCAAGCGAAAAGTTAAAATGTTTAGCTAATGGCTGGGCTAAACTATAACAAGTTAGTTTAAGGAACATTGGAGATATGCCATGAGGACCACAAGATTTATACACATTAAGTTCAGGAAGGAGTTGTTTAACTTCAGCCGGAGTAGTTGAAATGTTACAAAAACAAAAATCAGTAATAGGGTGATTACATGAGATATCAATGATATTGTTAGAGTCACTACTAAAATTTCTCTGGAAAATAAGGTTGAAATTCTGAGCAAATTTATAAATGTACGAGTTCTTTCGACGCTGGGTACTAACAAACGACCAGAACTTTTTAGGATTAGACGAACAATTCATGGCCATGTCATTGATATAACTATAATACGATTGTCTAACTAAATATTTGACCTCATTCCGACGCTTTTTGTACTTGTTCTATAAATTATGATTAGCCTTGTTACGGATAGCTGCTTTATAAGCTTTGTTTTTCATTTTAGACAAAATAATGATATCTGCAGAAATCCAAGAATGTTTCTTTCTACCTTTACATTTGGCAATAGGAACAATATCTTTCACAGCAGCAAACAATAGGTCTTTAAAATAATCCCATACCACATCAATGTTATCTGAAGAAAAACAAGTGTCCCAAGGCACCAAGCGAAGAGTGTCACATAAAGTATTGATATCAGCTTTATTATATTGGAAAAAAAAACTATTCATAGTTTTTTCGATCATGAGAGGTTAACAAATTTAAATAAACACCATTATGATCGCTGTTACCAAGACCAGAATGTTGGGTAACATTTGAAAATAAGTCAGGTCTGTTGGTAAATAACAAATCTATAACTGAGCCAGAATCGGTAGGTGAACTTCCATCATGAGTGGTGAATGTAACTAACTGCTGTAAATTGAGAATATCAGAAATACTATGGAGACGTTGTACTGAGGATGATTGTATACGGGAGTTATTTGATGACACCTTAAAATCTATGTTGAAATCACTATGCCAATATATTTTCAAGAACAGATTGATAGGCCTAATCATGAAAAAAATTTAACATGCATCCCAACAACACTTTACTATGTTTAGTATGTATATCAACCATAATTAATTCTCGGTCCACATGTTTACAAACTCATATTTACGAACCGGAAATAAATGTTTAGCAATAGTGACAAATACTCCACCACCACGCCTGTTACGATCTTTTCTGAAAATAGCATAATTATAGTTAGAAGTGAGTTCTCCATCATGTATTGAGTTGTCCAGCCAAGATTCCGTGATGAAAGCTAAGTCAAGCTTGTAGACGTCTAGTTCCGTTTGAAAGAGAAGTAATTTGCGTTGAACAGAACTGCGCTAATAGTAGACTTGGATGAAAATCCCAAAGCGATCTTAGATAACGGCGATGGTTGAGATATTGGTCGACATTGTGTTGGCTGGGAAGATGACGATGATAATGATGGTAAGAGCTTTGTAGATAGACCAGGATTATTTTCAATATCACCACAGAAACCCAATACAATGTTGAACGAAGCAACACAGTTGGAATAATAACTGATTGGGGCATGTCCAAACTTACCGTTTCTTGGAGGTCTTGGTTTGTACTTGGTTTGTATTTGTCATCCATGATGAATTAAAGAAGCCACACAAGTGTGCTTGGTCAGAACATGGGCTTGATTGTGTAGTACAACACCAGACATCAAGGTGACAATGGCCGGAACTAGTCAAACGTATTATGAGTCATGCATCCTTCTTGAAGAAAAAGCTGAGAAAGCTCAGGAATGAGCTTGAAATCTGCCCAGATTTCCTTTCCATGATGAGAAGAGGCTTCACAAACGACACCAAAGTATTAAGTGAGTAAAACTCTACAAAATGATATGAGATTCTCACTGCAAGTTGAATGGGAAATAGCAATGATGATGGCAGTTGTCAGAGCTAGATGTAAAGCATGTGGTCCAGACGCCATGTTAGAATTGACTAACATGAATTCCGTACTCCCTTTTAATTTGTTTCACCGTCAGACGTCAACTAAATTTAAAAACAATTTGTTGCGGTTCCTGATTGATTGAAATTGAAGACACATTAGTGAGCATCAAATGTTCTGGGTGCATAGTTTACTGATATTGCTTAGACATCTATATAAGGAAGCACATATACATCTGTCAGTAATATTCATCAATGGGCTCATATTTTCCTGAAAGCAAACTATGTGGAACGTTGCCGCAGTACAACAAAACAAGTTCTTCCACGGCTGAGGTTATTTATGAAGAAAAAATAAATAAATAACAAATTGGTAGACAACACTTGCATCGATATAAACATGTTCAGTGGTAATCTTCCCTGTATATTAAGTGTTACAGTGTGTGACAGTTTTTTAAATATTAAAAACATACATTTTCTACATGTTCTTCTTATAAAACGATCCATCCATTCTATAAGAATGATGTATAAATCCATTAATTAACATTCATTAACCGATCTGTAACAATGTTTCTGATTGCGTTATGTCGTATCGAAAGAACAATTTTTATTCAGTATATACCGTCATATTCATACTTAAATCAAGTTTGTCATACGTAAATCCAGACGAGGAATCGGTTGCTAGTTGCTGCGTGATCCAAGTTCATGACATGAAAACTTAAAAGTGAGCTTTGTATACCATTTTTTTTAAAATACAAAATCACTGTTTCTCTCGGCTTGTTTGGAAGTCAGGGACTCTGTCAACTGAGCTGTTTCTTACAAATTCCATACGTTAGACAGATATTTGAAGTTTCAAGACGATTTTAAATGTTTAAAACAAGATTTTTTTTTCTCTGCGCGGGATTCGATCCTGGGATGTCTTGCTAACTGTTCATTACAAAATTCATACGTTAAACATATATTTGAAATGTTTTAAACAGAATCATAATATTATTTTCTCTTCGCGGGTTTCGATCTTGGGACCTCTTGCGTGGTATTCAGGCACTCTACCAAATGAGCTACTTGTTTCGT
The DNA here is from genome assembly GCA_029582265.1 of Zoroaster sp. YZ-2022. Lineage (NCBI taxonomy): Eukaryota > Metazoa > Echinodermata > Asteroidea > Forcipulatida > Zoroasteridae > Zoroaster > Zoroaster sp. YZ-2022. The sequence goes on from CM055817.1 coordinate 51,003,801, forward strand.
ACAACTTTCATACAACTTTCATACGTTAAACGTATATTTGATCATATGTTTTAAATACGGAAGCAGAATGCGTTGAGTTTGGGTGTAAATTCTGTAAGACCTGTTCGCCCCGTATATTTTCACAATCATCTGAACACTACCATGAGGTTCTGTCTTTTTGTCACCCTCTATCAGCCTTACCCCGTTAACACACCATGGCTAAGCCAGTGCCATGGTGCGTCGACCCTACGACTTGACCAGCAGAGACAGTGAATTACACATGTTATAATTATCTCCTTCAAGTTGATGGCTGGCATTCTCCAACGATGGCCTAAACCAGACCATTTTTTGGAACTCCGAATATGGCCTACACCAGACCAGTTTTTGGCACATGGACCAGACTGGTCCAGAACACCAGTGGCTCACACCTTCGATTGATTCAACTGATTTCATTTTGTACTCCTATTCATTTATTGCATATTATACTCAAACTCAAGAAAAATTACGGGGAACGTAAACAAAATGGGTTGTGTGTGTATGTCGCGGCTTCAAGCCAGTTTAATTCAACCTTTTTTCACACCGGATACCAAAAAGTGGGCAAACCGGTTTTTACCAATTAAACAACTGTGTCATGGTATAACTATTTGTTATGATAAATGGTCACTAGGCAACTGTGGGGGAAAAACAAGTAAATTTGTCTGAGTTGTATCGGTAAATTTACCAATACACACATTTTGCGCCTCCCCCAACTCTGATGTCATTCAGCAAATTGGCTCCACCCCCTTCCCCAAAGAAAATGCCTTCGCTACGCCTCTGTGTGCATCCACCGGCAAACCTGCAATCAAGTCCCTGGAGAGGGCCATGGCAGAGGCCAATGGCACAATAAGCCCACTTCACCGACCATATTCCACTCCGCAACAGCCTGTAACCAACATCACTCTTTACTGTATGTTTAAAACCAATATGTTTGATTCTTTAAATAGCTTGAATGAAATAATTGCGCTAATTGATATTCTTGTGAAAACGAAGTTCTTCCTTTATAGCAAATTTCCATATACTTTGAGATGATGATTGTACGATACGATTCCAGATCTCAGACGTTGATATGTTAGTTATTTGATGTTCTTTTTTAAATACAAAGTGTTATTGGAAAGATATTTGGACGATTTCTTGGTTAATTTTGTCCCAAAACTTGATTTTTAAAAGTTTGTTTTCAATTTGTTTGCTCATTGTATAAATTTGTGTCATATCAGTAGTACCATGGATGTTATTATGTCTGCTTTTATTGTCCTTTTGGTTAAAAAAAGTTGTTGGGTCAAAATATTAAAAAAAATCATGTTTTGGAACAAATTGACCCAAAATATTGCTTAAAGCAATATTGCTTAACTCATCTTATGTCACAATTCTTCAAAGATGATGTATATTTGTAATTGCATTGTAGGTACATGTATCTCAGTACATAATTGTTTTTCCCTATGCTATCATTGTACATTGTTTGTATTCATGTTTTTTTGTGAGCCTTGAGCGCCCAGCAGTGTGGATATGTGCGCGCTACAAATCTTTATTATTATTATTATTATTATTATTATTATTATTAAAGCGCCCTCTAGGTGTATTTTAAATGCTGTCACATTGTTGCCTGTACTGAAGACAACATTTTGTGCCAAATTTCATGGCCAACGGACAAGAAATAAGGAAGTTATAGGAAAAATACTATTTTTGACCAAAAATTACCGAAAATGGGTATAGCGCCACCTAACGGTGACCTGTGAAGGTTTTCAAAGTCTCATTCGATAGATCGTGTCAAACCAATTATTATGCCTACGAAGTTGAAAATCGGCTGTTGAATACAGAAAATATGGAGGGGAGTACAATGAGACCCCCCCCCCCCCCACCAGGTCTGAGAACGAAAGAATAGCCCAGGCTTGATAGTATGGTGTTCTATAATGGACACCTACGCGGCGCCTTTTTTTCTACGCGGCGACTTTTTGTTTTTGGACGGCGACTTTTTGTTTTTGGACGGCGACATTTTTTTTTACGCCGCGACTTTTTGTTTTTGGACGGCGACTTTTTGTTTAAAAAAAAAAAAAAAATCGCCGTCCAAAAACAAAAAGTCTCCGTCCAAAAACAAAAAGTCGCCGCGTAAAAAAAAGTCGCCGCGTAGAAAAAAAAGGCGCCGCGTAAAAAAAAGTCGGCGCGTAGAAAAAAAAAGGCGCCGCGTAGATGTCCATTATAGAACACCATACATGTTCCCTATTCACTAACAGTTGTAATTGGCGATAAGCGGACATTCCCAACAATGAGGTTATCGTTTTCATAATGCCCAACAATGAATACATTTGAGTTATCCAAAAGTTGTAACAAAAATACCCAACTTGAATGACTCAATGTATAGCCAACTTTCAGCTAGAGCTTAAAGTTTACCCAACACCGAAAACATCACACATTTGGAAAACACGACTAAACAATAATTGTGCGATTTAATTTACCCATCACATTTGCCCATACTGTTTTAAACATCTTTTAGTACAAATTATAGACTATAGAGCATGTGCAATACGAAATCACAAACAAAGGATCAACATCCAAATAAATCAAACTAGCGATTTGAATGGACGGACCAAACGATTTGAGATTATCAGTTTGAAGATTTACTATTTGTTTACAAATGAAATTAGGAAATATGGTCCAGTCCACCGTACAATGTAAACAAATAAATATGTATATATCCTGTGGCGTTTAGGGAATTCAGTCTATAAATATCCCAATACAACGTTTTTCAAAGAGTAGAAGACAAATTTTAAAAATGTGGTGAGAAAGAGTGTACGGAGTTTGGGCTGCTGATACTCGGTGATGAATCCACTCTCACCAGCGCGGTCTGCAAGAAAACTACTGTATGTCATGGATTATAAGCAGAATTTGTATTGGATTTATAGTCTCAGGGACAAATGGCTGAAAGGATGAATTCTGATCAGTGGAGGGGAAAAACCAAGTATCATTTCATTAAATCGCAATCATTTTTGCCGATTTAAACATCTTTTCTACCAGAACAAGTAGCATAATTTCTCAATATCGGTGTCTTCCAACTTCATTGTTCCAATATATGTTTCTATATCTGCTCATTTTTAAACATGTATAGCACGTGTTGTATTGGCAATTTCTGGAAATGTTTATTTTCATGGGAACATTGATAATTTCCTTTTAGAAAGGAAAATAAATACTTTGCAAAGCTATATTTCACTAAAAGCTTCAACATGAATTTATGACGGGACCCATCATTAATTAATTTCACTACTGTAAAACCATGTTCCTCACGATTATTTAGAGAAGTAATTTTGCAGTAAATTGCCGTTAGATTAGTGAAACAACACGGTCGATACAATGATTTGTTGTTCTTATATTATTTTCGTTAATGTTAAAGGGAAAACTTAATTAGCTTGTTGTGAGCATGCCTCTATATTCTCACACGTTCCTATTTTTCTTGTAATTTATTAATTGGTAACATGGTGGAATACATGTTCCAGAATCGATATTTAATTAAAAATTAATCTATCGTTGATGGTATTAAATTAGTTAATTCAGTTTAAATTTTCCGGTGTCCTTTTAACGACACGGAGTAATGAGTTACTGGTTGTTTTCTGCATCTAGAAAGAATAACATTGACTACCTCGATATTAAAAATGTTCGTTGGTATACTGCCCTACACAGACAAGTGCTACAGTGTAGGACAAGCAATTAATGAATAAAAACAAACTATCATTATGCATATATATATATATATATATATATATATATATATATAAACGGTTCGCGAGCAAAGAAAAATTGGCTGATGCCGGACTCGAACCCACGACCTCTCGAATACTAGACGAGCGCTCTACCAACTGAGCTAACCAGCCCCTATGTTGGTGGGCGGTCCACTTATGCCAATTATCTATTGCTCTATGGGGCCAGGTCAGAGGCCAAACCATATCTGCCGAGTAGCCAGGGATCAAGCCCCGGTCAGATGCAAACAACCCGGGTAACGGCAGTAGCGGGGATCACACAAACGGGACACAAGCCTTTTATGTGGTTGTACACAAAGTAGATTTATATATAGAGAAACTGACCTGAAATATTACATAAACGGTTCGCGAGCAAAGAAAAATTGGCTGATGCCGGACTCGAACCCACGACCTCTCGAATACTAGACGAGCGCTCTACCAACTGAGCTAACCAGCCCCTATGTTGGTGGGCGGTCGACTTATGCCAATTATCTATTGCTCTATGGGGCCAGGTCAGAGGCCAAACCATATCTGCCGAGTAGCCAGGGATCAAGCCCCGGTCAGATGCAAACAACCCGGGTAACGGCAGTAGCGGGGATCACACAAACGGGACACAAGCCTTTTATGTGGTTGTACACAAAGTAGATTTATATATAGAGAAACTGACCTGAAATATTACATCAACGGTTCGCGAGCAAAGAAAAATTGGCTGATGCCGGACTCGAACCCACGACCTCTCGAATACTAGACGAGCGCTCTACCAACTGAGCTAACCAGCCCCTATGTTGGTGGGCGGTCCACTTATGCCAATTATCTATTGCTCTATGGGGCCAGGTCAGAGGCCAAACCATATCTGCCGAGTAGCCAGGGATCAAGCCCCGGTCAGATGCAAACAACCCGGGTAACGGCAGTAGTTGGGATCACACAACTTGGGTCACAAGCATTTTATGTGGTTGTACACAAAGTAGATTTATATATAGAGAAACTGACCTGAAATATTACATCAACGGTTCGCGAGCAAAGAAAATTGGCTGATGCCGGACTCGAACCCACGACCTCTCGAATACTAGACGAGCGCTCTACCAACTGAGCTAACCAGCCCCTATGTTGGTGGGCGGTCCACTTATGCCAATTATCTATTGCTCTATGGGGCCAGGTCAGAGGCCAAACCATATCTGCCGAGTAGCCAGGGATCAAGCCCCGGTCAGATGCAAACAACCCGGGTAACGGCAGTAGCGGGGATCACACAAACGGGACACAAGCCTTTTATGTGGTTGTACACAAAGTAGATTTATATATAGAGAAACTGACCTGAAATATTACATAAACGGTTCGCGAGCAAAGAAAAATTGGCTGATGCCGGACTCGAACCCACGACCTCTCGAATACTAGACGAGCGCTCTACCAACTGAGCTAACCAGCCCCTATGTTGGTGGGCGGTCCACTTATGCCAATTATCTATTGCTCTATGGGGCCAGGTCAGAGGCCAAACCATATCTGCCGAGTAGCCAGGGATCAAGCCCCGGTCAGATGCAAACAACCCGGGTAACGGCAGTAGCGGGGATCACACAAACGGGACACAAGCCTTTTATGTGGTTGTACACAAAGTAGATTTATATATAGAGAAACTGACCTGAAATATTACATCAACGGTTCGCGAGCAAAGAAAAATTGGCTGATGCCGGACTCGAACCCACGACCTCTCGAATACTAGACGAGCGCTCTACCAACTGAGCTAACCAGCCCCTATGTTGGTGGGCGGTCGACTTATGCCAATTATCTATTGCTCTATGGGGCCAGGTCAGAGGCCAAACCATATCTGCCGAGTAGCCAGGGATCAAGCCCCGGTCAGATGCAAACAACCCGGGTAACGGCAGTAGCGGGGATCACACAAACGGGACACAAGCCTTTTTATGTGGTTGTACACAAAGTAGATTTATATATAGAGAAAGTGACCTGAAATATTACATAAACGGTTCGCGAGCAAAGAAAAATTGGCTGATGCCGGACTCGAACCCACGACCTCTCGAATACTAGACGAGCGCTCTACCAACTGAGCTAACCAGCCCCTATGTTGGTGGGCGGTCCACTTATGCCAATATATATATATATATATATATATATATATATATATATATATATATATATATATATATATATATATATATATATATATATATATATATATATATATATATATATATATATATATATATATATATATATATATATATATATATATATATATATATATATATATATATATATATATATATATATATATATATATATATATATATATATATATATATATATATATATATATATATATATATATATATATATATATATATATATATATATATATATATATAATATTTAGATTGGCAAACCTAAAGTTCGTATTTCATATGATTTTAGATTTCAGATTGTTTTTGTTGGCTGTCAGACGTAACTTATGTAACGAGAAATTGGTGGATTGATGTTATGTGACTGAAATTCATGGCATTACAACTTACAATCCCCAGAGTCCTGATAGATCGTCAAATATTCCTGGTGCAAGTTCACTGATTCTGTTGTTATCCAGATTTCTAGGATAGGAACAAAAAGTAGGTGTTGACATTTAATTAAAGCCCGTTTATTATGTTCTTAAATTTTCCTCAAGTGATCTGTCAAATACTATGATAAATGTTCTGCCTGCAGTTCAGTAATACTTGAATGCATCAACATTAAAATAAAATAAATTGCTCTCCATTGACAAGTGCGACATACTGTGACGAATAAATTATTTAAACAAACATTATCCCAATTGGAATACGAATATTTTGATATATCAATTGGCAAATATGAATTCTGTACCCTCTTTTAATTTGTTTCGCCGTCAGACTCCAGCTAAATTAAAAAAACAATGTGTTGCGGTTCCTGATCGATTAGAATTGAAGACACGTTAGTGAGCATTTTGTATACCATCAAATCTTCTGGGTACATAGTTTACTGACACTTTATTGAGTGTTACACTGTGGGACAATATTTTAAATATTAAAAAAAAAAACATTTTCCACATGTTCTTCTTATAATACAATCCATTCTAAAAGCAACATATGTTGTTAAATCCAGATATACATTCATTATTTTTTTTTTCTAATTGCGTTGTGTCGTGTCGTAACAGCGCTATATAAATCCTATTATTATTATTATTTATTATGAAGTCGTTAAAAAGAAAATAGTGAAAAAGCATCCACATAATTGTTTCGAACTCCAAACAAGAAGTTCTGTTACAGATGGTGGTTAGTTCCTTGAAGACATTCGGCTGTGTTTCTATTATTGGTTCACCCAAGGAATATCTGTCAGCATCTTAAGTCTTGAGCACCACCGCTGGAGAGTATTTAATACATAAAGATATTCATATTGTTGCATATTGTTCTTTTAGCACCACAAATACGGAAGCTGAATGCGTTGGGTTTGGGTGTAACTTCTGTTTAAGACCTGTTCGCCCCATTATTTTCAGCGGCGGCGCTACGGGAGGCAGGGAGGAGGGGGGGGGGGGGCTTAGGGGCCAATGCCCCCGGTTACTTTCTTTGCCCACCCCCAATTTTTTCCCCGATGGTAAGTCAATGCTTTTTCAGCAGTACAAAATTACATTAAAGATTAATGTTTGCCCCCCTTAAATTTAAGCTTGCCCCCCTCTCCCCCCCACCCCAGTTTAACAGGTCTGATGCCGCCGCTGATTATTTCCACACTCTGAACACGAGGTCAGCCCGATATTTGTCACCCTCCATCAGCCTTACCCCGTTGCCAACCATGGCTCAGCCATGGCCATGGTGCGTCGGCCCTACGACTTGATCAGCAGAGGCAGTGAGTTACAAATGTTGTAATTATCTCCTTCAAGTTGATGGCTTGAACCAGCCGGTTCTGGCATTCTCCGTAGATGGCCTAAACCAGACCAGTTTTTGACACTTAAAGATTTATTTTGATGGGATAAATATTGTTATATATGTATGCCGCTCTTTTGTTTGTACCGTGCCCTTATTCTTTTAGTGCTAAGAATTAGGGGGCTTGTCCGGAATTCAGCGAATTCCGTAGCCATTCTAAAATCTTCAAAATGATTCATTTGATAAACAGTAGTGATAATTACTATTGTTATGCCCACTTGGTACTGATTATGGTGTAATAATATGGATATAGGTGGTGGTATAGGTTTCCTTCAAAACCGTTTTTTTTTTAGAGCTGCGTTCAGCTTGCAGTATTTCTGCTGGATACTAAAAATGTAAACTTACAGCAAAATGCAGGCAGTTTTCTGCATTACAATTTTACATACCAAGTGTGTTAAACTGATTTACACAATTTCTGCAAACGCTTAATAATGAAACTGCAGTACGTTTCCATATTTGTTTGTTTTACCCATTCTCTTTTTCGGCCCACAACTGAAAACCCTGGCTATACCGTATCAAACAAGTTTTCAGTCAAGGGGTCTTTGTCCGACCTTAGAGAGGAATTTTCGCTCTTTATAACTAATTTGTATATCTCGTTCTGATTTACCGAATTACCAAGTTACTTTGAGGGATACGGGGTCAACTCAATATGTAATATTGCAAGGGGAAGTTCCTTTAATCGAAGGATCTTTATTTCGCATAGATGTGCGTATTACGGGTACATGTAATGAATCTGTTGATGTGCCTCTCCATCGTTTCTATTTATAGTCAGACTTAGTTTCAGGTCCCATGACCGTGGGTGTAGAACCTTGTATGACCGGTGTGCCATGTACTGATAATACCAGGTTACTAGAGGAGGATTTACCTGGTATATTCCCCACTTGTATTACGATTCGATCCATGAGATGTAAAACTTAAATGCGCCAGTTCATACTGATGCAGATTTAGACCTTTCTGAAACTTGTATGTCTAGTCTACTTGATGAAACCTATATAGGGTTTCTTTTCATAATGATTTTTTTTCTTCAAATTATTTGGATGATGGAATGAGTACCGATCATTGTGATACTAAGGGTTCAGCATTTATGGTGTATACTCAGGCATCTTTTGAAGTAGAGAACAATTAATATTATCTCATAACCTACGTCTAGACACTTAGCTATTACCAAAACATATGATTGAATTTTGCATGAATGTTTTTGGCCTGGTATTTGAGTTGCTCAATATTTCCACATATGTCACGAAGAACCATTTGTGACCCGCTCTGTGAAAATGAGTCACAAGTCGCAAAATTGAGATTTCTATGTGGCTTTAATTGTGGATTTTTTTTTATTGATATTGATGTCAATTTAAATCAATAAAATATTAAAATCAATTATTTTTTGTGAGTAGGTTGTTTCATTTCTGTCATTTGTTTTCCTTTCGAATGCTTGTTTTCCTAAGATTTCAATTGTGTTAATTATGCAAATTATTGATTATTAACAATGGCAAATCTCCATAATGCAATACGTCACACACCTCTAACATACATGTATACCAAATTAAAGCTGATGATGTACTCTTTCCAGTCACATAAAAATCCAAACTTTTTAAATTTGCGATTTTTGTTTACGACTCATTTTCACAGAGTGGGTCACATTTATCAATGTTATTGTAAATTGTGTAGGGCCTTTTCCTAAAACTAGTACAGAGTGGGACCACTAAAGCACATTTTAATGAGGAGAATAAATGCATGAAAGACACTGACATTTTTGAGGAAAGTGACAGTAATTGAGTTCACCATTGTATTTTGGTACCAAAAACTGATTCTTCTTTTCGATTTTGTACAGATTTTAGGGATATTGGCAGGTCCCTCTCACTCCTCGTGCAAAACAAGTTTCTGCTTTTGTGACTCCTCAGGGGTTATATCAGTGTAAGGTCCTCCCTTTTCGTTTGAAAAACGCGCCTGAATAATGTGATCCAGGGTTTGACAAACACTGAAGTGTATATAGATGATGGCTGTGCATTTTCTCGGCATGGCTGGGTATTATCGGAAATTTTTAAGGAATTTTTCAGATGTTGTTGCTCCACTGACAAATTGCTCAGCAAGAAAAATAATATTTGGTCAGATGAATGCAACCAAGCGTCATTTGAGCTAGTAAAAACCATTCTAGCTAACGAACCAGTTTTGATGGCACCATATTTCACCAAGCCCTTTAAATTGTCAGTAGATGCCAGTGATGTAGGTATTGGTTCTGTTTTCATACAATTAGATGGTCAGGAAATTGATCATTCAGTTTATTTTTCTAAGAAATTAAACAAACATCAGCAAAATTATTCAACCATAGAAAAGGAGTGTCTTGCCTATCTGGTTTTGTATTTCAAGCATTTTGAACTTGTTTTTAGTGCTCCAACCAGATCGATAGTTGTGTATACTGATCCGTTAGTTTTCATTCATAAAAAAAAAAAAAAGTAACAAAAAATCCGAACCAAGAGTTTGATAAAGAGATAGTTCATATGAAAGGTAAATATAAGCGCTCTCTTGTTTAGTACATGTATTTGTGATGAGTTCAGTTTCTCCGCATAGTGCATGTAGATGATATTCAATTGAATTATAATTTATTGGTCCATTTTTAAGACAACATTTATTTACAACAAGCCTATCTTTGTTTTCATTGCGGCATAGCTGATTTAGCGAATAAGAAACACAGCAACATTTATTATTGGCACAGTACAGAAAAGCAATCCAATGGCATCTATTCGTCATCTATTCGAAGTTTCCTGACGGTGTGAACTGTTAACAACAACATACCATTCGTATGTAAACAAGTATAAATTTTGCTGGCCAATTTTCGAGCTCCCGAAATGGGTCCTCCTTTTTGCAAAACCGATGCAATAATTAACAAAAAAACATCACCGGTCACAGTTCAACAAAATCAGTGACCTGGATGTTCCTCGTTGCAATAATACTTATGCCTATTATTTAAATTATCAACGGTTTAAAGAAAGTTATGTACACTGCAGGCAAAACAGAACCATCCAATCTCCCGAAGTCATTGTTCGACACTAACTGGCCCAGGCCAGAGGCTGGAAGTGTTTGCTGGTAAGATTATCAATTACAAGCAGCATCGAAGCTTCTTGCAGGTCATTATATCACTAAAAGAGCACGTACATACATACTGGCTCTTTGAACCTTGCAAGCATACACCGGTCTCGCAAGCATTATGTTGTAAGCATTTCCGACCTGTATACATAATAAAACCTAAGATTTTAATTATCTACACTTACGCGTTACGCGTTACGTTTACGTTTTGTTTTCCTTTGGACTCTTTGGACATAGGCTTCATGTATGATTACACACTCTCTTCCTTTCACACACTATCATGTCCTACCCCAGCCAACTGGCCTGCTTTCGAAGAGTTGTACATCAGTATATCTGACTCCTGGGTCCCAGGTCTCAAATGATCCATGTCAGCCATAAATCAGAATTACGTCACAGAATCACTTCGTATTATTAACCAACGCGCTCATACATTTTCTTAAAGATGCATCGCCCTTGTTTTACCGGCAATTTCGGATTGTTTCAATTTTCATTGGAACATTGATATTTTATTTATTTATTCATTTATTTATTATTAATTGTTGTAAGGAAAAACAAAGACTTCACATGATAAGTGTCAGAGGCTTGGTACATCAGTAAACAAATGCCAACATTAATTTAAGACGTGATCCGCCTTGAATTAATTTCCGTGCTTCTCACGATTATTTTTAGAAACGTGTATTTTTGTACGTAACATGGTTCTTATCCTTTCATCAAGTTAAAAAGCTACGGAGCCCCTAAAGGGACATGATAAAACAAAATTCGAGAGTGAAAAAAAAAGTTTCGAGAGTGAAAAAAAAATTCGAGAGGGAAAAAAAAAATTTCGAGAGGAAAAAAAAAAAATTTCGAGAGGGAAAAAAACAATTTCGAGAGGGCAAAACAAATCGAGAGGGGACAAAAATTCGAGAGTGAAAAAAAAAATTCGAGAGGGAAAACAAAATTTCGGGAGGGAAAAAAATCTTTTTCGAGAGGGAAACAAAAAATTGGAGATTTTCCCGAAAGCTGGTGTGGGTTCAAGTTGGTGTGATGACGGATTCTAGGACACGAAACTGTGAGTAATTTCAGTACTGTACAATTAAGTACAATCGAGTTAAGACCTAGGTAGGCTTACTACTTTCCGCAGCTGTTGTCCACATGAACTTGTACTAGTATTTCATATTGAAAGTGATACACCTTGGTGTATCATCACGGTACGGGGGATCACTGACTTTTGTAGTGACCCCAAGCTCAAGCTACGCACATTGTACACATTCCTCCCAACTAATCTGTGTATTATGTACCGTGTACACATTTATTGTGCAGACGACCAAACAATGCTTATTAGTAGCTACTATACGAACTAAGTGTGCATGAAAAAAAATAGGTTGGATTATACGCAAAATTCAACACTGTAATGTTACCGTGGAAAAAGTGTATTATTAGGTGTTCGAGCGTCAGCGCGAACACCTCTTGTTATTGTTCGTTTTTTTTTTGCTTTTTAGGTGTTCGGTATGTGCCCGAAACACCTTTGTTTTTGTTCGTATTTTTTTACTTCTTCTTCTTCTTCTTCAGCCCCGCGACTGTCCGCAAAAAACACATACTTGCAAACTTCACATGAACTTGAAACTTGGCATGTACTTAGAACTTAACAAGTAGATGAAACATGAGTTGTGACGTCATGATGAGGTCCTCAGATATCGAATTTCGATAAATCAAAATTTGATATTTAAAACGTTTCAATTACGGTTCAATTCGTTACAATCAAAGATTGTATAGCGCCGCAAGGCGCTATACGAGGCGCTACACGATCTTTGGTTACAATGGAGCTACATGTACAATCGACGGTGTTTGCGTGTGGTGCCCACACATCTTCTTTCTACGAAATTGTGTCTTTTTGAGGGAGTTTTGACCCAATAGATCTTGGATTTCGTGTAAAAATGGATCGCCAACACAGTCATAAAGGGTAGGTATCTTGAATTAAATTTTAAAGAGGATTTCCTCTATTTATCTTCGTGTTTTTATACAAGAAAAACCATTTTTTAAGCGTCGGTTGGCTGAGTAACGTTAATGTAGTTGCATTGCGCCTGTTTAACTTAACGTTAGTTACGTGAACATACTTTGGACAGTAAACAACTCGCCACTTTTCTAACAAACTAGAAGAGATGTCACCAAAATGTATTTAGAATATAAATAAGGATAGGAAAATTCAGTTGTTAAGGTTATGGCAATTTTTCAGTAGAAATGTTATGCCATATTTTGTAATTTATGTTTTCTCCAAAAATCTTCAGTTTGTGCACAAATTAACGTTAAGTAGTGATTGTTTACTGCACTTTTCCTTAATTTGTTTACCCTTCTTAGATACAAATCAACTTACATAGACAATTATTTCACAGGAAAAATGCACAATATTCATGACACAATAAATGTACTTGTAGGTCCTGGTCCCTCGGCAATTTCCTTAAAAGTCAAACATTCTCAAACCTTAAGTGTAGTAAGTACATTTACAGGTCAAAATGGGTTGACTGTTATTGACGGGTAAAAGCATTGTCTGGTATTGTTCAGGGTGGTCAAAATGACAGTAAAAACAAGTCAAAAATGCCCCTGTGTGCACATTTGGGTTTTGACCTTTACAGTCACTTTCCACTAAAGTGATGTCATTTTTATAAAAAAAAAATTTTTAAATTTTCATTAAAGGTCATTGTTTATTTCAAAGCAGCCAATCTCATTTGCCCAATGTCACACTTGTAAAAATTGAAACTCTCAAGTGTCAAGTGTAGTTTATCCTTTGTGTAATATTCAATAATGTTCTGTGGTCTTATGTTTTTTATATTTCTCTACCAATTTGTTAGAGAAATGTTAATGCATTATTACAAATTTGTTATGATATTATCTAATTAAATATAGATGATCCTAACACTTTGCCTATGGTAATTAGTTTTAAATAAATTTGCAAACATAAATTAATCATATATGTACTACTGGAGGTTTATGAATAATTCAGCAGTAGCGTCCACAGAACGGGCTGTAACGGTACTTGTAGCTTTTTTGGACAGTGTGTTTTGGGGTTGCTGCGTTCACCTTGACTAAAGACTACTCAACATTACGCTGCTTCTATTGTGTCATAGTGAAGGTCAGGAATGGAAATAGATGAGTAAACTTACGCAAATTTGTATGGTATGTGCTATAATTATGTGACTTGACGTACACATTCATATATTGTTGCTTCCCGATTGGCCACCAATGACAACATGTTAAAAATCACATGAATATCATCTATCACATCACTAGAAAACCCTTAGTAGTTGCCATTGGGCTAGTATGCAAGTTTGTTCCTGTCAACATTTTAATATTTGTTAGGCCTATGTAGGGTGTGAGTTTGCCAGGGGGTGAGTTGGCTGGGGGAAAGTTTACAAAATCTGTGGACTTGACCCTTTGTATTTTCAATCAGTATTTGAAGTTCGTTTTTTCTTCCTTGTTAATAAATTTATTATTTTTAAAGGTGACCTGGTTTTGTACATCTACATGTACGTATGCTATGTACCTGTGCTTACTAGCAGACTTGTATGAATCAGACTTTAACTCAAGTCCAACTCGAATTGCATATTATAAAGCCCCTATATACACTTTGGTATTCTTGAAAAAAAAATTCACCGTTGGTGATACATGTACTGTAAGTAGTGATGAGAAAATAATAAGTTTGTATGTGAGTACTGATTATGTGAAGATATACATTTCATTCACCTCAACAGGACTCGTAGATAATACATTGCTGTCTCCAAGACGGACATATCCACTTGATGATTTGATGGATCCAAGCAAAGGTGTGTACTTAAAAATGGTGGATCTTTCTATTTCATGCATGTCATTTATCTAAAATAAAATCCAATTAAAATGCCCAATTTGTTAATAAATAACAACAAATGTTCTCCAAGGCTTTCTTTGCTAATCATAGATTCACTATAATTACTTTCCTTAATTATTCTTATAAAACAAACTTTGGTGATCTTTAAAAGTTTGTTCTCGGTGTAATGCACATACTTAAAGGTAAATTACAAAAATTATTATACAAAAGATGCTTTATGTGAAGTTAGTACTTCTAGTCAGTTTGAAGATTTCTTGTCTAACACGGATACTTTTGGAGGGAGACCTGTCTGTTCCCTTTATAGCCAAATACAAATCAGGCAAACGTTCATACCCATGTGTCGTGTAAAACACAGCATCACAATTGTGTGTCACCCAAGGCGACTGTAAATGTTTGAACATAATTAGTATGGTGTGACAGTGCACAGAAGGGTAACCATAGGAGGCCACTAGCAACAGCTAATGGCTTGGAGTGGCCTGAATGGGTTGTTTCAAAAATTGCACTGATTGTAGGAGGGTTAATGATTGTACTGTTTGTACGCAACAAAATACAAAACTGTGAAAAAACGTGGCAGTGCAACTAATGACGGGATTTTTAAAAAATAAAACACTATTGTAAGAAGAGCCATTGTATGTTTATTAACCAAAATGTGTACCAGTGTCCCTTGGCAATGAGAGAGATAACGTCAGTGTGCAAATATATGAGTACCATAGATGGAACATCAGCTAGTAAGTGGTTTACATTTTTCACATCACGATGCTGCAATAACAGAGTACACTTATGAGCAATCAAGGGTTACATAATTGCGTTTGTTTAGTAATAATAATAATAATAATAATAATAATAATAATAATAATAATAATAATAATAATAATAATAATAATAATAATAATAATAATAATAATAATAATAATAATAATAATAATAATAATAATAATAATAATAATAATAATAATAATAATAATAATAATAATAATAATAATAATAATAATAATAATAATAATAATAATAATAATAATAATAATAATAATAATAATAATAATAATAATAATAATAATAATAATAATAATAATAATAATAATAATAATAATAATAATAATAATAATAATAATAATAATAATAATAATAATAATAATAATAATAATAATAATAATAATAATAATAATAATAATAATAATAATAATAATAATAATAATAATAATAATAATAATAATAATAATAATAATAATAATAATAATAATAATAATAATAATAATAATAATAATAATAATAATAATAATAATAATAATAATAATAATAATAATAATAATAATAATAACAACTAGACATTAGGTGTTTGTCCTATGGACGAACACAAAGCTGTTCCGTTGTTGTTGGACTATGATTATGACGCGACCCTCAACCTAAGTTGTAGGCCTAACCCTGATCTTGACATTGACCATTGGGTTCAGGCCTTAAAGATGCATTGGCCGATTTTAGGTCGATTTGACGGTCAACAATTAATTTAAGTGTTAAATTGCTATTTTTAGGGATTAGGAAAAGTTATTAGCTTTCATTTGATACCTTGAACGAACAAAATCCGTCGAGGATTAGTGAGAATAAATTAAAAACGAAAATTAATAAAAGGCTGAATTTCCCTCTTGAAAATTAGAGTCTAGTTACGCCACTGAAAGACTAAGGATGTTGGAGGTATTGGAGTGTGATGGCCGAGCAGTGTAGTGTTGTCAGAGTATGGGTTCGTTCCCGGTCATGGTAGGCCTACTTGTTTGTGCGCAATGTGCCATATGATTAAAACATTAAAACATAAAATATTATTTGGTGTCCTGATTCATAATTATTTGTTCACTATTTGAGGCCAACAAGTTAATCACAGGTTCACTCTGCAGCTTCCGTGTACAAACGAATGCTTAAATAAAAATGTATATATTTACTGCATTGACATCTTTTGTGGGATTTGGTGCATTATAAAAACCGTTTGGGATCATTAACATCCGTAGGATTACAATTAATTGGTTTAAAACGAGCATCTTGTTACGGTGCTGCACGCTATTTGCGCTAATCTTAAAATATTGAGTTAATGATTGTCACAAGAGGGCGGCATACTACTTTAACGGTAATCGTCTTTCACTTCTTAGAATAATCCTAACGTAAGCTAATTAATTAAGAATTTTAGTCTAATGACATTTAGAAACTAAGTCAAGGCATAAGCTTCCATATGGTATATGAGTTGACTCTTTCTGACAATGCTAAGAAGGCTATTTGCCGCCAAGAAAGTGCACGTGTTAAGGCAATGGGTTTTGCCAGAAAGAAAGAATAATAATAATAATAATAATAATAATAATAATAATAATAATAATAATAATAATAATAATAATAATAATAATAATATAAAAAAATAAAAATCTTGACAGAAACAATAGCTCTTCCGACCTACCAGGTCGGAACAGCTAATAATAATAATAATAATAATAATAATAATAATAATAATAATAATAATAATAATAATAATAATAATAATAATAATAATAATAATAATAATAATAATAATAATAATAATAATTAATAAAATACCTTTGGATTTCAGTTTCTTACAAACTGCAGTGGTCTAACAGTGGGTTGTTTTCTAATCCAACTTTTTAATATTTGTTAACGCGAGAAATTAAACATTTTCAATGTGACTAAAAAAGTGCTCTGCACTGTCATTTAACACATAATTCTGCAATTTTATATTTTTCAGAAGGGAAGTTACCTTTTGAGATCTGCATCCAACCCTGTTGGTAAACAAAAACCAGCTGTGAACTCATCATCAATAGGCTGCTGCAACTCTTCTACAGGTAATACCATTTTTCACATTTTGATTTTGAATTATTTCAGCAGTTTCTTTCAATAACTTATGGATCCCCTGTATTAAGTGCATAGTAAGTTAGCAAAAGTGAAGTCAACCAAGAAGTTGTTATACCATGTGCTGTGATCTGTTTCTTAAATAAATTATCAAATCAATGTTAATATCTTGCCATTTAAATTAATAACATTGATGAATTTATGGTAAATCCAAACATTGTTTGAATAAAACTGCCACGTTTTCATTTTTTGTGGTAACAGCAAAGTTTTGGGGTTTAGCCAGTTTGCTGCCATCTTTGGGAGCTAAAATGGTAGGAATCCATGTGAATAATTGCATCATCAGGGTACAATATCTCAAAAATATAGTGGTAATTGACAAACAGTTTTAAATATCTAACTTTTGTGGATATGTTGGGAATATTAGTAATTTTAACAAATATTGCCGACATCCAAAAATGTTGTACTGGTCCTTTGAATCTCATTGATGTCAACAGTTAGTTTGCATTAAACATTTACCTAATAATTATTTTTTTTGCATCAACTCTGCATCAATTTCCTCTTTATCAATTGCACTGTGACCATAGAGCTATTGCGTGCTGTGATCATGGACCAAATAGACACACAACCGTAACATGAATAGATTAAACTGCCTTATTTGAGTTGATATAACACTGTGATTATCATAGAAATAACGGCTGCTTATACACCGTGAATAGCTGTTGTATTAGAACTTCAGATACTTTCTGTTAATCTTTTTGGTTATGTGGCTTGTTTCAATTTCTTTCATAAAGGGAAGGTGCAACAGTGGTCCAGCTTGATTCAAAGAATTCAAGTATATACATGTATGTTAAAGCAGATTTTCCCAAATTACCAAATACCACTGCTGTACCTTCCCTAACAATATCTGTGCCAAATTGGATGAAGTAGACTTCATTTAAGTTATCAACCCTTTTTCCAAACAAGTTCCCTGGATATCTAAGCTAATTGTAGCCTCCCCCGCCATGTCTGCAGAAATTGTGCTTTCTCAATTCTGACTCGGTGTCTCAAATTCAGCTAAAGAGAGCAAACATGAATGTGTCCTTGTTGTTAAGTTGCTGCATTTTTTAAACTAAATTTGGTAAATTTCATACATGTATTTTTTATCCTTTAGGGTCTGCATCCAAGTTGATGACGAAGAACCTTTGAGATCTGAATTCTGTCCTGTTGGAAAGCAACAACCAGCTTTGAAGTCGTCATCAATGGGTCGCAGCATGCTCCTCTACAGGTAATACCATTGGAACAGAAACTTACACTATGATGACATGTTTATAGTTGTGCTTACATCACTCAGACCAAAACATTAATGATGATGAGCACATGTTGTTATAGTTTGAAAAAATACAGCATCCCTTGATTAAAAAATCCTGCTATTGTTATACATGTACTTTGTTTATTATATCCTTATAATCATCTCAAAACTGTTTTAAACAGTTAAAATTCTTAAAGTTTGAAATTATGACGGATAATGTTATTGACCTAAAACATCATATACTTGCTGTCGTCCCACTAAAGGACAAAAAATCAGATCAGTCAAAACTAAGATATTCAACGAGAGACAAAAACAAATAAGAGAACAAGTGAGTAAACATGGCAATGTATACTGTTGAAATCACTTGATTAAAATTGAATTGTCCTGTACGTGCTTGCAGACAAATTACTTGCTTACTACATGTAAATTTTCTTGGTAACCAATAAAAACTAAAATAACATGTGGACTAATATGGATTACAGTAGGCAGGCACACTTCATGTAGGTAATAGACTTCTGATTTTACATATTGATTTGACATGCATGACCTTGAAAGCATTTCGGCTGGTAGGCGGAAAACACTAAAAAGTAATAGCACGAGTGACGTCTTTCTAAGACTTGTTATCTGGAATTGTCTCTTTGCAGCATTCATGTACGTCTGGGTAGCACACCGTATCATACTGTATAAATCTCGTGGATACTGTATCATACCGTAGAACTTGTGGGTACAACAGGATGTGCTACCCACTACCTAGCCTGAATATCTGACGTCACACTCTGAGGCTCTGGAAATATGCCAGATACTGGTAATTCAACTTTGACTTTGGTGGTAGCTACATGTAGTGCACCACATTAGATAGTGAGAAATTCATGTGTCAAGTTTATCATAATTTGGACATGTATGTCCTCAAACTTGTATGAAAAACAAAGAGTTGAGGCCCATACATTTGAGGGATTGTGTAAAAAATGGTCCAATATCATGATCTGGGGATCCTTAACTTCCAACTTTGAATAGTTTGGATACACAAGGCCCTGAAAAAGTCATCCTAATTTGATTTCAAGCATAAGGCCCTTCTCAAAAATGGATGCTTGTCAGTGTTGGTATTTTCACTAGTGTAGAGGGAGGTTTCCATTAGGATGCGAATAACTTGACGGGCCTCTGGACATCCCACATTTAATTGAAAATAAAATACAAGGTTACACATCAATCAATATTTTTATTATTATTTTTTTTTAAAGGATTTCTAAGTATTTTTTAATGATTTATTTAATATGTTATATTTAGCATTGGTTGCAATGAGAGTTTATTTAGTGTGGTGCACCCTATATAATCAAAATTGCGGCGTCCAATGTTTTTTGTGTACAATATCAGTAAGCCTGATGATCAATGTAAAATTTATAAACAGAAAATTTACTCATTGTATTTCAGGTCTTTATTGGATGAAACACAGGACTGTTTCAGGAGTTGCAATAAAAAGGTATGTAGATCAGTTAATTAATACCATAGTCTACATGCATTCGTTTTGGGATAAGGCTTTTTTATGTCATTTTGTTTTGTGTTTACAAAAGTTTTTTTTATTCATTTACTAATTTCCAGTAATATTTTGAAACTTTCCAATTTTTAAAACAAGCTCTCCCCCTTAAATTAGGAATTTTATTCTAATCTAATGACTGGGGTACATACACGTAGGTAACTAAGGTAAAACGTATAACCAGTTGGTTTATTGTGATTGTTAGTTGTAAGCATTAGGGTTTTTGTGCCAAAATAAATGGATCACTCATGAAGAAAACCTGCTTGATTAATAAATTCAGTTTTAGAGTGTTTCATTTGTCCACCAAGTAACGTTAATTTCAGACATTCTCTTCTTCATTTGTTGATATTTTCAACATTCTTCATACAAACCAGGCAGCCGGTAGGAAATGTGTACACTCTTAGTGGATATAATCCTAACCATGCCCCCTTACCCTAACCTTTATCCTAATCGTAACACTAACCTGAACCCTAACCCTGCATGCCCCGTAATCATAACCCTTCAGTATTAATTTTCAGTGGCTCCTTATAGTTTCAGATGTTTTTGTTCTGTTAATTTTTACAGAAGTTATAATGTGTTAAATATTTATTTGATAATATTTGCAGGGCATCTTGTGAGAGAACAGTTGTATCTATTGCAGTCATCATGATCAAGCCTCATCATACCAGCAGCTGCTACCCCGGTATTGTGAAGACAAACTGCTTTGCTTCTCCTTGTCTATGGTATTTCTTGTGTACGTTTTTGTGTCTTATGAAATACACAGCTGAGACAATAAAAAACACTTTATTTGGGGGGGGGATTTATTGACATGTCGGTGGTGAAAATTGTGTTATATATTCATTGTGCACCTTTAAGTCCAACATGACCCATGACTGTGTGCAACAATAATACATGTCCCAACATGGCGACGTTCAGTTAAGTAAAGTTACGTGTCTTCGTCCAGTTACTTGTGTCGTCTAATTGAGTAAGTCCAAACATATTTAATACATGGTGGCAGCGCTGGGTTTGTAAAATACCCGTGGAGATTTTGGACATAGTTTTAAGTTGTTAAGTGCGTTTTGGGACCCATAAATAACACCGTTAAAGAGTAAAAGTTTTGACGCACACGATGACACAGCCAGTCGCTCAGCAGAGGGCGCACTCTCACGCACCACTGATCGGTCGACTCGATAGCTATGATGAGGTAGAAGACATTTGCAATTATATTGAACGTTTTAACTTATATTTACAAGCAAATGATACTGTTTCAGGAAAACAAACAGCCGTTCTGTTGAATGTTGTAGGCCCAAATGTCTATAAAACCGCTACAAGTCTGTCAGAACCAACTATACTAACTGAGAAGACATACTTTGAACTGTGTGAATTATTGATCATACACTATGGCGCCAAACGTCTCGTTGTGTCCGATCGATTCCGATTCTATAAGAGGGATCAACAATCTTCAGAGACTATTGCACAGTATGCTATGATTCTACATAATTTGGCCAGTACATGCAAGTTCGGTCAGTTTTTGGATGAGGCCTTATGGGATAGGCTTGTGTGTGGTATCCGCAGTGAATCTATTCAAAAACATCTTCTTACAAAAGATGGCCTGAGCTTTCAAGCAGCTGTTAACTTGGCTAAAACCCAGTAAAAGAGCAGTAACAGCAGTAAAAGACTTACGTGAATTTAAGGGCAGTGTGGACACAGCTTCAGTTCACACTCTGCACAGGGAAGCCAAGCAGTTTACATCAAAGCCACATTCCCAGACACACGCATGACCACAGCAGAGTGGAAAGACATGCTACACATGTGGCCGAGATATGAGTCACAAAACATGCCCAGCAAGTGGACAAAAGTGTAATAACTGCCATAAAGTTGGTCACTTTTCAAGAGTATGCCGGGGCAAGCCTAAACTGTTGCGATCAGTCTAAAGAGGTCCAACTGTGATCAACGATGACAGCGAAGAAGACAATGATTTCTTCGTCGGTTCTGTGCACCGAGTTGGTACAGACAAAATAGAGGATGATGTGTGGCAACAGTCCATCAAAGTGCAAGGTCAGATGATTCACTTTTTGTTGGACACAGGTTCGGAAGTGAACATTTTGCCAACTGATGTGTACAACTCACTACAACTCAGTGACAATTCATTGCGACCAACAACGACACGATTGCATGGCTACTTTGGCGGCAAGGCCATGCGCTTGGGACAAAAGAAGTTGTTCTGTGAAGTGAAGAATAAACAATATTTACTGATGTTCCAAATTCTTGACAAAGGTCAGCCCGTCCTAGGCAAGGTAGCCTGTGAGTCTCTCGGTTTGCTTCAGCGAGTTTACAGTATGATAAACCGAGGTAGCGTTCTTATGGAGCCGGTTGTCTGCAAGGCTCACCTGTTAGCATCAAGCTGTCAGAATCAGGTTCTGTGCACCGAGTTGGTACAGACAAAATAGAGGATGATGTGTGGCAACAGTCCATCAAAGTGCAAGGTCAGATGATTCACTTTTTGCTGGACACAGATTTGGAAGTGAACATTTTGCCAACTGATATGTACAACTTACTACAACTCAGTGACAAGTCATTGCGACAAACAACGACACGATTGCATGGCTACTTTGGCGGCAAGGCCATGCCCTTGGGACAAAAGAAGTTGTTGTGTGAAGTGAAGAATAAACAATATTCACTTATGTTCCAGATTCTTGACAAAGGTCAGCCCGTCCTAGGCAAGGTAGCCTGTGAGTCTCTCGGTTTGCTTCAGCGAGTTTACAGTATGATAAACCGAGGAAGCGTTTTTGATGGTGCCGGTTGTCTGCAACTCCGTATTGTCTACGTTTTGGCTACCCCGTATTGTGTGACTGCACCCCGACGCATACCATTGCCCCTTCTCCCACAGCTGAAGGAAGAAATGGAGAAAATGGAAACGCAAGGCATTGTCAAGCGAATCACTGAACCAACGGATTGCTGTGCTCCAACATTGATAGTGCCCAACAAACACAAAAAGATTAGAATCTGTGTTGATCTGTGTCAGTTGAACAAAGCTATGGAGAGGGAGCGCTTCACTATCCCTACCCTTGAGGAGGTTTTGGGGTAAATCGCAGGAGCCCAAGTGTTCTCACTTCTAGATACGAAACATGGATTTTGGCAAGTACCCCTGGACAGTGGTAGTCAGAAATTGACAATATTCATTACGCCATTTGGGCGTTATTGTTTTACACGCCTGTATTTCGGTATTCGTTGTCCAGTTACATGTGTCGTCTAATTGAGTAAGGCCGAACATATTTCCTACAAAAATTACAGTAAACAATGTTATTCTTAAACATGTTTGTTTCATAATTGTTGATTGACTCTCTTTGGAGGGGCCTGTATTTTGTATATGGGATTGTTCCTTTCATTTGTAGTCTATTTACGCCATTAAAACAACTCGCATTTTACAGTTTTAACAAGAAATGTTCACATTATGAGGAGGAAGGTTGGTTATCTACCCACTTAGCATATGTTTCATTGTGTATGACCGATATGCCCCCTTTTTGTCAATCTAGATCCGCCCCTAACAAGGGTAACTTTGTAACTCTCTCAAATTGCCATGAGAAGAAAAAATAAGTAGTTTTTAAATGTTCATTGAGCAAACAAATTTTTGTTTTAGAATAATTGAAAGGAAAACACTGAATACTAGGAATAAACTGATATATATGATGCCTGGTTATCCATTTGAAACTGCACATAACATGATAGATGAACAAAGTATGTTTAAACCTGTCATTTTTCAGTGGGCAATATTTTTCCCCATAAATATGTCCCGAGTGTTTCCCAAGTCAAATTAGGAAAAAAAGTCATTTCTTTAAAGGGTGCACCCCACTAAATTGTGAGAAATTCATGTGCAGAGTTGTTTGTCATAATTTGTATGTCCTCAATTTTGTTCTTCTGAAAAACAAAGATTTTAGGGCCATACATTTGAGGACTTGTGTAAAAATGGTCCAATATCATGACCTGGGGATCCTTGACTTCCATTTTTGAGTATTTTGGATACACTAGGCCCTGAAAAAGTCGTCCTAATTAAATTTCAAGCGTAAGACCTTTCTCCACGGATGCTAGTCAGTGTGGGTGTTCTCACTAGTTTAGAGGGAGGTTTTCATTGGGATGAGAATAACTTGACGGGCCTCTGGACAATCCACATTTAATTGAGAATAAAATAAAAGAACAGACATCAATCAGTATTTTGTCTTTTGATTTTAAACATTTTAAGATGTCTAAGTATTTTTAATGACTTTTGAATATTTTGTATTTAGCATTGGTTGCAATGGCAATTTATTTATTGGGGTGCACCTTATATAATCAAAATCATGGCAGTGTCCGTGATGTGTATTGACCGTGGGATTTAAAGGAGTTTATTTTGTGGGATACACCCCTGTCTCTGTCCTTGAGGACAGGGGACCAGTCTATCCACTACCCAGTAATCTTAAGCCAGGTTCTTACTAGAAGTGAATGCGAACGCAAAAGGACTCATGATGTCAACAAAGTTGAACACATTTCAAATTTCACGAATCATTTGTCGCAAAAGCTGCATACATCACACTTTCTGTAATTACTTTTAATCATTAATTGGTACATTGCTCCTATTTTATTAAGGGTTTTCCAAGATTTAACCATGTATAGCCATGTATATCGCCGATTCTGAACCCCTGGCTGGGCTACATGTAAGTAAACGTACCCCAGTTGTAATTGTATGGGCGCAAATCGTAGGGGATGGTCAGGTATGTACTTAAATGTCTTTTTGCCCAGGTATCCATTTTGTCAGATCACCCAAATATTGTACAAATGTAAATTGAGCTATTTATTTTATGAGAACATTGGGATAGTTCAAGTTAAGTAATGACCATGAAGCCCATTAACACAAGTTGGTGTAAAGATATTAAGAAAAGCTCAATAACTTTTGATAATTATCATTCAAATTACATTATGTTGTTGTGTCCTCTCTGTGAAAATTGAAACAGTTTAAAACCCTGCGGTGCATGGTGACAATATACACGCACGAACACATGATGGGACTAAATCATTTAGTACGTTTGAATAGCGTGTAAAACGTTCATATAGGGGCATACAATCCCTTCTCAAATGGTGTAAACAGACTTATTGAGTCCCTCTAGACCCAAGAGAACAATTTCAAGCCAAAAAAAAATGATATGGGTGCCCAATATACAACCTCGCGCGCTTGAAGGCACTAAATCATTTAGTACGTATGCCCAATATACAACCTCGCGCGCATGAAGGCACTAAATCATTTAGTACGTATGAATAGCGTGTAAAACGTTCACATTGGAGCACACAATCCCTTCTCAAATGGTGTAAACAGACTTATTGAGTCCCTCTAGACCCAAGAAAACAATTTCAAGCCAAATATAAAGTTTTATATGGGTGCAAGCCCACAATCCCTTAAAACAAATTGTTACCCAAAACCAATTTTTTGGCACATTTTTTGCACTGCTGACATTCTACAGAGAAAGATTATATTTGTCTGGCCATTCTAATACCCACAACCAGACCTCAAAATAAACATCTTAGGTTGCCGAAATGTCTGGGCAATGTCTGGGATTAGTGCGGGAATGTCAATTGATAACAGCTGTACGTTTCAATGGGTTGTCTGCTGGCAAGGGACCCCCACCCCTTACTTTGAAAGTTGCATACCGGGTCAATGGTTCACCCCAGGTTGAATTATTTTTTACCATGTTATCAGGCACTGTATCAATAGAGAACTTATGCAAAGTGGCTGAATTTGAGTTTTCAATGACGTAGTAAACAACAATTGTTTACAAACGGACTGAATGAAATAGCACCACCATGAACCGCAGGGTAAATTTTAAAGAGTTATAATTCAGCTAAATTTTACCAACATAAAACTGGAGTTTTTATTTTATTGTTTTCCATACATAAGGCTTCTTAATACATGGAAGGCGTACATATCTCATCAGACCCGGAATCCGGGTCAAAATTAATCTGACCCGGAATCCAGGTTATATTTGACGTATTTAGTACTTTTTTGTGCAGCACAGCACGGAACTAGATAATAATAATTGTACGCTCCGGTCCGCCCTGTGGAAAATCCACTGAGGATAGTGCGACAGTTTTAAGTTTATTTTTGCTGAGGGCCCCTGGATCTTTGTGAGTTTTACCTATAGTCTTTTTACATAAAAAAAATAGTGTTTTTCCTTAGTGTTAATCATTTAAATTAAAGGGGCAATATCGTCACGATCAACAGGGCATGGAATCGGAGTGCTATAGTTTCAGATTAACTCAGTGACTCAAAATAATACCCCACATGATAAGGTCATATTACTGTTGCTGATGCTTAAATGAACCAGTAATTTTCAGTCACTGTGTTCATCTTAATCTAGGACACCGATTCCATGCCCTGTTGAAAGTCTGCTCTGATCGTGACGATACTGTCCCTTTAAGCTAGAAAACAAAAATGACATCTACAATGGTGAGCAAAATTGTTGGCACACCTTTACATATGACATAACTTTATAAGAAGAAAGCCACCTCCCCTTGTCCACTGTTTATTGTTGAGCGATTTGAATTTAGCTGGGATATTGCGCTGCCAACTGAAATGCATCCAAATAAAAATGAAAATCTGGTTTTACCTCAACATTGTGTGAGGGTGGTGTGTCGTGGGGCTGTGTCAATAGGTTCTACACACCATTGTTTTTGTTTGAGCTTGTATACACGTCAAAATCATTTCATGGGTGGCATGTTGTTATTGTAGGTCTTGCTTTACCCTTACATCAGAACCTCAACTATTATTAAATACACACTCATTTATTGCCAACAACAAAAATTGTTATCGTATTATGTATTCTGTGCATCAAGCAAAAGATCGCTAATCCACCGAGCCTTCCATGAACATGGGTACGATTTCGACAATACTCATCCTTTAAATAATTACTTGGTAGACCGTTCAGCTGGAATTTGGTAGATAGGGTTAATCGTGACACTGGCATAATAAAGCGCCCTCTGTAATATTCAGTAGATACGTGTGGAAAAAATAATTATCTTGCACTATGCTTTGATTCTCAATAAATGGGGAAATATCAAACATGTTTTTTAATGATGGAATATTTTATGTATAAAAAAGGCCTATTTCTTGCGAATTCGTATGTTTTGGGAATATTAATATACTGTGTGGATGTATATTTTCTTGAAACGTTTATCTGTGTGAGTCTTTATATTCTCAAAAGTGTTGAATGTTTATTACACTGCTTTTATTCTGTTATAGAAGCGGAGTAAATTACTGACTGAAGCATCGATAACCAAGTTTGAGTGAAAAAAAAATTGTACCCAGCTTCTTAAATTCATAGCCGGTCAAATCATTGCACGTAAGGAATGTTTTAGAATGCTTATAGCTGTCTATTACTATTATTATTGTTGTTATTTTTAAATATCTATTTAATTTAAATTAAATTTACTGCCTTTATATTGATTTGGTATACCGTATGGATTGTGCAAATAATTACTGGTAAAATTGCAAAACACCCAAAAGGAATGCACACAATAATACAGTGTATATAGTGGTTGTACACAACGATCGAGGGTGTACACAACATGTGAATATTTGCATATTTCGGACTTCTTTGCCGATTCCTCTCCCCCCCCCCCCGAAATTCTGAGTCCGCTGTTACATAATTATTTAGATCTGTAAGAAACACCATTGATGGCAAATATTTGAGTGAAATCATTTTTCACGCAGCTTTATAAATGTATAGCCGGTCAAATCATTGCACTACATTCACTCTCTATATATTGATATTATTGGTATGCCGTATGGATTGCGAAACAGGTTAATATTGACTACGCCTATCTAGCCTGAGCTTGTTTTTTCTCAGACCCCGTGTTTTTCATGAAACTTCATTTATCGAATGAGGCCATGAAAACTTGTATAGGTCACCCATTTGTTGGTAATTTTTCCTCTTTTTTGGTAAAAATAGTATTGTTTTCATCCCAAATATGGGATTGTTTGTTACCAAAAGTACAATAAAAGCAGATATTATAACATTCATTGTTCTATCGATGTCATAAATTTATATATTTAGCCAAAAATCTTTAACAAATCATGTTTTCTGGACAAAATATAAGATATTACATTTAAACGTAATGGCGGCTATATTGGATTCCCAGAATGCATTGAAAGAGGTCACACGACTCAATGTTTTCCAGTTCAGAGTTTGAAAGTTGACAACAAACCCTAAAACCAATATTAGATGTCTTACAGTGTCCAACAAATGGTTCCACATAATAGTTAGGAAAAGCCAGAAAATTTCAGTGTGATCAGACAAAGCGTTCAGGATATATATATTTTTTTTAATTACATGAGGGCATATACCGATAGGGTTAATAACAAAACTTGAAGGAGTCGTGTCCAGTGTTTGACAAAAGAGGGCGCATTATCAATAATTGATGCTTCACCCACTGAAAATCGTTGATGAAACAGGATAACCTCGTGAAAACCCCTTCACAGTTTGTTATCGTGAACAAAATGTTACTACAGGTCGGCCACGGCGTTCACCGTTTATTATCTACCTTGAATTGAGTTTGTGTCATTCTGTGAAAACAAAAATGTTCACTTCCACACAATTGTTACTTTTGCTAATTGGAAAGTATAACACTTGACACAATAGCTTTTGATGAATATATCTCATCAGTAACAACCACCCATGCATTTAACCAATAAAGCTCTGTAAACAAATCCTAAAGTTGTAAATTGAACTAGGATGTTTTCAACGTGTTTAAACTATAGACCTACGGGCTTTATTTTTTATGTAGTTTCAAGTTGCATTTACTATACATTTTGTCACCGTCGTTTTAGTTTAGCCGTAGATATTTCATGTTGATTATGAACATGTTGGATTATTTGTGGTTAGTACCGGGTATTATATGTGGTCACCATGTTCACTAGGCCAAGCTCGTCCTTTTTATAACGTCGTCACCCAAATTTAGTACTGAATTATCACCTGAATTACTACTTAGTGTTATAATTCCAATAAGCAAACACAATCCTTTATTGTGTGTGTACTTAAGGCGTTTTGTAATAAAATATTGTTTTTGAGACCCACCTGTGTCTATTTAATCATTGATTTATGAGTACAAGTATTTTAAAACAATGTTTGAAGTGTTTGGTGGAAGCTTCATTTGCATAAGATATGTGACTTAAGGTCGGGAAGATCCGATGTGTACATGATGTACAGATACATACAAACGTTTCACACACGTAGCGTCGATTTCATTTCTTCCGTGATTTTTGTTTCCGGAACTAATAAAATGCCGGGAAGATGTGTTTCTGCAGGATGCAGCAACACCACCAAAGAAAGTGTTAGCCTTCATCTGTTCCCAAGTGACCCCAAAATCGCCGTATTTGGACGAGCAAAGTTCGACTGACAAGAGTAAAGTGGTCAGGTCCATCGGCTCACATAGTTTTGTGCAGCGATCATTTTGAGCCGAGTTTTGAGCCGAATTTCTCTTCCCGACATGACGTCACGAACAGCTCCTCCGTGCAGGGCGTAAAAGTGGGGGACATTTTTACAATGGAAAATAACACTCTCAAAAACAATAAAAACACAAAACAAAAATTGTATTGATCTTTTACTGATATAAAAGAATAAAACGATCACATATTTAACTGTTTGATTTAAATCCATGTCAGTCCCCCTTTAAAGATAAACATTCATTCGTTTACTTTATTTTACTGTTTATATTTATACTTTTGATGAATATTGTAAACCATATTTTTATCCAGTAGAGAGCCGGGACCCCACCGGGGGATTTACACTGGGCCTTCATACCGCACACAGGCTTACTTAACTCTTGAATTAAACGAAAACGAATCTTTTGTTAAATATCCTGGTGAATCATATGACTGAACCAAGATGTTTTGATTCAAGATATTTTGCATAAATAAGGGAAAACCCAAAACAAACTGTGAAAATTGTATCTCATGACGCCGTGTTGTTAAAACGAATGGGTGAAAAATGCATACAACTATTTTAAAAAGGATCTTATTACTTTTGTTTCAAAGTTAAACGAATTTTTGGCTGGTTTTATGCATTTTTCTCTAATGTCCTGTTTGAGACACAGCGTTAATTATGAGCTACAATATATTAATTAACAACAAAATGTACAAAACAATTGAATGTTCGTTGGCAAATAAGTAACAAATACAAATTGTCGTCAGACGTAACTTATGTAAAGATAAATCGGTGGCTTGATGCTATGTGTGACTGAAATTCATGACATTACAACTTACAATTCGTAGAGATTTAGACCATCAAATGTTCCGTTCGCAAGTTCACTGATTTTGTTGTTCTGCAGATATCTAGTAAGGGAAACAAAGTATGATTACACATTTAATTAAAGCCCGTTTATTTTGTTATTTTCACCAATGTTCTTAGATTTGTACTCAAGGCATACCGGTAGTTCGTGAAATATCATACTGATCGGTCAAAGATGATGAGAAAGTATTCTGCCTACAGTTCATTAATACTTTGACTGTAACGACATTAAAACAAAAAATTACTGCCTTCCATTGACTAGTGCGACATACTGTAACCACTTAAATTTATTGAAACAAAAATTATCCCAATTGCCATAGTAAGTACAAATACGACTATGATTACCTTCTGTATTCAAGATAATATATATGACGCGATATTTAGCTCATCAAAGCAAACTTTGTGAAACGTTACCAGAGTAGGCCTACATTATAATATATAATTGTGCCTGAGGTTCAATTATATTGGAGAAAACACTTGAGTGCATTGGTATTTTATAAACATGTTCGGTGGCAATCTTCCATCTATATTAAGTGTTACATTGTGGGACACTATTTAAATTATTACAAAATAAATGTTACACATGTTCTTAAATGTATATACAATCCATTCCATAAGGATGATGTGTGGTTAAATCCAAATATACCGTTTACAAATCACTCAATAACATGGCTCTTGGTTACATCAAATTATCTCATAACTCCATATGTTCCATCCTGCTCCTTGAGACCGAGGACCATAAGTCTTCTCTAGATACCACGTTGCCGTGTATCGTTATCCAGCAAGGTAGAGCCCTCTGAAGACTTTCAGAGCGCACTGACACTTCTGTTTGAGTTATAATGTGTGTATTGCCCGATGATTTATTTATATTTTTAGGTCCTATATATGTGATGTGTTTGTTTATTTAATTGAAATTTTGGCGGTAGGGTTTGCTTTTCTTTTTCCCTCTGCTTTTTTTAATTTTGTTTTATGTGTACTTGTAATTGGAGGGGGACCAGTGGGTTTGTTGCCGCTTAGCATCTCAGTAGTCTCCTGTTGTTGTATTGTATTTGTTAGTATTTTGTACGGTTTTAGGGTACTGGCTGGTGCAGGTCAATTGTTAATGTATTTCATGACGATGAGAACTGTGAACAACAACATACCATTCGTACATAAACACAATGTTATCCGGCCCATTTTCAAGCTCCCAAAATGGGTTCTTCTTTTTCCATCAAAGCCATTGCAATAATTAACCAAACCATCCCCAGTCAGTTCAACAAAATCAGTTATAGCCTATACAGTGCGTATCAAAAAAAAGGTAATCCGAATTCAGGGCGTTAATATGCCAAGGTTATTTAGTTTGACAATTTACATGTAGTGTACCAAAGAAGAGGAACTCCTCAGCTTTCCATTGATACCTTTATTGACCCATTGCTGTCACACATGCCGAGTACATTGTTATTGAAAATGGCAAATTCAAATCTCATTTTTGCAAGTTTGGGTAATCAGTTCAAGGCAGTCTGAAATGGACGCATCACTTGACTGCCTAGATGATTATGTAAGATTTTTAAGCTGGTGCGGTAATCGTCTGTTACGACATCCTTTTCTTCAAGTTGGGTATTTAAGAAGGGCCTGGGTTTAGGGACAGGTAGTTGGAAAGATGGTACAACTAACGACTGAACAGCGAGTTTTCGTGATTACAACATTTCACCAAACTCACAGTTTGCAGCAAACTCGCGATGCTTTCAGGGAACGTTTCCCAGAACGGGAGCCCCCAGCAGCCAAAACCATCTGGGCGAATGTTAGAAAATATCAAGAGTATGGCACTAGCCTCAACCGCAACAAGGGGAATTCTGGCAGGAGGCGCACCGGGCGATCAGAAGGGAACATTGCAGCAGTAAGCCAGCAACTTTTGGAGCATCCTAGGGACACCAGCGCAAGGCGAAATGGGCTGAGATTGCCTTCGGCGACATTCAACAGAATCACGAGATTGGACCTCCACCAGCATCCATATCGGATTCACATCCGACATCAACTTACGCCAGGAGATTTTGCTAGAAGGTTGGCGTTTGCCAGATGGTTGATAGCCCGTACCGAGAGAGATGTCAATTTTCTGCGGAATCTCGTCATCGGCGACGAAGCTGCTTTCTCCATGAACGGCAAGGTCAATACGCATAATGTTCTTGAATATGCACCAGCAAGACACCCCCCAGAATTCAATTTTGAGGTTAACATGAGTCGACAAAAGTGGACTGTTTGGTTAGGACTTTGTGGAAGTGGTCAGCTGATCGGACCGTTTTTCTTTCAAAGGAATGTCAATGGTAACATGTATCTGCAGATGCTCAATGATAACGTTTTACCGCAGCTGCAGGAACACTTTGAGCGACAGGTTCGTGGGGTCTTCAGACAACTCTGGTGGGCCCAAGATGGCGCCCCAGCACATCGCCTTATCGCTGTCCGAGATCGTCTGAGGGAACTCTTTGGCGAACGAGTCATCGCCGTCAACCATGAGGTGGAATGGCCACCAAGATCACCTGACCTCACACCATGTGACTATTTCCTTTGGGGACATTTGAAGAACAAGGTGTTTGCAACTCCTCCCCGTGATCTTGATGAATTGCAGGGCCGTATTCGAAATGAAGTGGATGCTTTACGCAATAATCCGGCTATGGTGAGACGAGCAGTGCAGGACATGCTCCGTCGCTGTCAGCTTTGTGTCGAAAGCGGAGGTGGACATGTTGAAGGTGTGGGTGCATAAAGGGCAATGTTAGAAGAGATTCTTCTTGGATAATGTCCAGTCATTCCTAAAGAAAATCTGGTTTATCATACTGACTTTCACTAATTATCCTGCCTTGCACTGATTACCCAAACTTGCAAAAATGCGATTTGAATTTGTCATTTTCAATAACAATGTACTCGGTCATGTGTGACAGCAATGGGTCAATAAAGGTATCAATGGAAAGCTGAGGAGTTCCTCTTCTTTGGTACACTACATGTAAATTGTCAAACTAAATAACCTTGGCATATTAACGCCCTGAATTCGGATTACCTTTTTTTTTATACGCACTGTAGATACTTCGTTGCAATATTACTCATATTATTTAAATTATCAACAATTTCAAGAAAGTTATGTACACTACAGGCATAACAGTAATATCCTAAGACACGCCGTCCAAACTCCTGTACTTTTTGTAATACACCAACTGGCCCAGACAAAAAATAGCCAACTATTTTGTGCAATTATTCGGTGCATTTATCCATTTAAGAATGGAGCAGTACGTGTAAAGTGTTATGTCAATTACCTCGTCTCAATTTATATCGAACACAGCACGTACTATAATTATTCGAGTTGTGCTGTTGTGATTAACAACATGGATACGCTCAGCAAAAAAGACGTTGCTCACCCATGAACTGCGAGTTGTAGTAACTATAGTTTTATGGATGAATTTTGTCTTGAGACAGGTCTCAACTGAAACCAGTCTCGAGACCTATACAACATTTAATATATACGCCTTGGCGAATCCAATTGTGGTCTATGCACTCTCCCAAGCCCCCACAGAATAAGAGGGAAACTGAGCAGATAAAGTATGGACAACTAAAATTAATTTTCTTATTGACAACCTTTTAAATTATTGGCTCCTCATAATACACAAAACTCGTCATCACTGAAAATATATCTTAAGCCCCAGTCACACTGGAGGATACGACAACTTACAACAGGTTACGATCGTCTGCGACTGGAAATTACAAGGAATCGTAGAAAAGTCCCGGGTGGTTGCGGGTGGTCTTGGGTAGTCGCAAGACCGAATTCGGTCTTGGGGAGGTTTTCGATCATGTTCAAAAACCTGGCTGCGACCAAACTGGTCGTAGCTGGTCGTAGCTGGTCGTAGGTAGGTCTTCAATAGTCGTGCGATGGTCGTGCTACAAGTCTTGGGTGGTCTTACGTAGTCGTGGTTCATCGTGGGACTATCCAGTCGTCCAACAGTCGCACGACTATGCACGACTATTCGCACGACTTGTCGTGCGAATGCACGACTAGTCACACGACTATGCGTGACTAGTCTTGCGACTGATCCTTGACAATCGTAGGTAGTCTTGGGTGATTGTACGACAAGTCCCTCAAGGTCTTGCGACCAGTCGTGCTATCAGTTGGCTACAAGTCGCAGAGCAGTCGGGGACAGGTCTTATTGTGTGACTGCTAGGCCGACATCGCAGAAAAAACGACCGGGCCAAGACCGCCCTAGGTCGCACGACTGACATGGTCGTAGGCAATCGCAGCTCCAATGTGACTGGGGCATTATTCACTTATTTTTTGGTCCACAGATGGTGAAAACAACTTTAAGACTGTTGGTTTGCAGTGATGGTGTAACCATGCGTCTTCCATCTTCCCCATCAGAGTTAAGCGGGTGAAGAGCAAAAAACAACTCTAGTCTAGATGATGTCATAAATTCATTTATTGACTAAGTCGGTAAGGATATTACTGGTACAACACTTGTTGACATTTCCCGTGCATGCTGGGTATCACCTGACAAACTCCTCAGCATACAGACCATTTGAATACAGGCATAATGGTGCACCACATTTGTAAAAATAATAATTATGTGTGGTTGTCATGCAATTCCCAGCATGCATTGAGAATACTTATTGTGTCTTTTTACATTGAATAAGTGATTGATTCCTTGAGAAATAGGCTCTATGAATTTTACCATAAAAATTAATGTTTGATAAACGTTATATAGGCTACAAGA
The DNA here is from genome assembly GCA_029582265.1 of Zoroaster sp. YZ-2022. NCBI lineage: Eukaryota > Metazoa > Echinodermata > Asteroidea > Forcipulatida > Zoroasteridae > Zoroaster > Zoroaster sp. YZ-2022. The sequence continues at coordinate 51,039,074 of CM055817.1, forward strand.
TTCATTGCAGCATCTTTATTATATTGTCAGTGTATAATGAAAATTTTACCTGAGTTTTTATTTATGAAAAACAATTGATGAATTTCAGTTGCTATAGTAAAATCAGGTATTGACCTCAAATTTGAAATACCCTAATCCGGAGACCACTGTTTTCCGCTATTACTGCTGTGGTACTACACTACACACGTGCGTCACAGGCATTCTTTACCTATATCAAACCTGGGCTTTTTTTTTCGTTCTCAGACCTGGGGGGGGGACCTCATTATCCCCATCCGTATTTTCTGTATTCTTCAGCCGATTTTCATGAAACTTCGTAGGCGTGGTCGGTTTGACACGATCTATCGAATGTAGCCAAAAAACTTCCATAGGTCACCCACAGCCAAATATTTGACCCCATTTTAACCAGTGTCGTGGCCGAGCGGTCTAGCGCACCGAACTCAAGTTCTGGTGTTGCCAGCAGCAGGGTGTGGGTTCGAGCCCCGGTCGTGACACTTGTATCCTTGAGCAAGGTACTTAACCATAATTGCTTCGTCCTTCGGATGGGACGTAAAGCCGTAGGTCCCGTGTGTTGTATAATGCACGTAAAGTGGATTGTCGTGGCCGAGCGGTCTAGCGCACTGAACTCAAGTTCTGGTGTTGCCAGCAGCAGAGTGTGGGTTCGAGCCCCGGCCATGACACCTGTGTCCTTGAGCAAGACACTTAACCATAATTGCTTCTCTCCACCCAGGGGTTAAATGGGTACCTGTGAAGGCAGAGATGGTTTGCTCTCTATGCGCTAGAAATGGCAGCAATTGAGCTGTATACTCCCCAGGGAGCTGAGATGGTTTCAGGAATGATTTATGAGCCTTATGAGCCTTATGAGCAGGGATAATAATATAATGCGCCTTGAGCGCCACTTAGTTGGTGGATACGTGCGCTATATAAATCTATACATTATTATTATTATTATTATTAAAAAGGGGGGGGGTTGTTGATGTTCTGTGACCTCAATCGAAATACTTTCTGGTCGGATATTTGCCGGGGGCTACTTTTTTCAGAATGTTTTCCGCTGCCCCTCTCTTTTTGCCCTCTAAAATGGTTTTAAAAATTGAACAGAAGGCTCACCGACGGACGTTAATTATTTGTGAGAAATTCAAAAACGTTTTACAAACAGCGTTTGATTCATGACCTTTAGGTAATGTTTGACTGTAGATCTAAAAAAAAGTAGTTTTACTAATATGAGAGATTAGCATGCGGATTATTATAGGTGTTTTAATGGGGTAATGGGGTATACAAGGCATAATTAGTGTGTACATCAGGTCTTGTTTTTTTCCATAATATTTGTAAGATTTGAAGCCCATTGACTTCCGACTTTAAGTATTTTGGATACACTTAGGTCATGAAAAAGTGGTCTTAATTTGATTTCAAGTGGAAGGCCTTTTTCCAAAATGTAAGCTTTTCAGTGTGGGCATTTTCACTACTGTAGAGGGTGGTTTCCGTTGGGATGAGAAGAACTAGACGGGCGTCTGGACTATGGACATTACATTTTGTATTTAGCATTGGTTGCGATGGGAGTTTATTTCGTGGGACTGGGGTGCACCCTAGAGTGTTGCAGTACATTGGTGTGATAAGTGTACAGTGCTGCAATAACATCCCACGGTACTTATGATGACCATATTTGGCAACCTACCACGTCCATGTACAAAACTCGACGATTCAGGAGTTTTGCTTCTGATTTCGTTTTATTTGGGCATATAGCCTACGCGATTAAACTTGAATTGAATTGTACATATAGCCTACACGATTAAACTTGAATTGAATTGTGCATATAGCCTACGCGATTAAACTTGAATTGAATGCACATGTTCTTTAATTCCGTTTAATTGCGGACGTTACAATGTTCGATTTCTAAATATTGGTATAAAGCTCATCATGGCCTTCATACTGCTGCATACTTGTTCAGCGATGCGCATTACTCGAATATTACTTGAATAGGGGGAAGGGCCGTATCAAGCGGGGGTGGGGGTGACATCCCGAAAAAATGTTCTGTGTCGGCAAATCAACATCAAAGGTACTAGAACGAGGGTTGGTCCAGAATAAATTTTCAGTGCTATGGGTGTGTCGACTGCAAATGTATTGTGTTTCTGAGAACTGAATATTTGCCGATTTGTTTGTTTGTTATAAGTCGTTTATAAGCTGCGGTTTCGGGTGGCAGTCCCCCCCCCCGTGGGATGGGGGAAACCCAAGTAAATTGCTCTCATCATATTAGTGTTGTGTCAGTAAATTTACCAACAAAAAATATTTACACCCCCAACTCTGAGATCAGTCGGCAAATTGGCTTCCACCCCCCACTCGAAGTTACGCCACATGATTATCAGAGGTTGGCCCGGCCATCCCTCATGCCAAAACTGGTTCATGTTTTAACCCTCCGAGCCGCAATACACCACAAGGGCCACAAGCGGAATAAGGGGAGACTCCGGAAGGCACTTTTAATTACGCGTAATTACACTACGCGATCCGTTTTCTAACGAACTAATACACTACCCAATCCTTAGCCAATCCTTTCCTAACCCTTCACTGACAGTCTAAATTTATGAATGGAGATCTCCTAGACACTCCTACATTAGGATGATTGATAGTTAGGGTTGTGAAGGTCAGCCAGCTGACCTTTCTTGGCAGCGAGTAGATTTGTACATGAGTGAACGGTGCTTAGATTTGTACACGAGTGAACGGAGCTTAGATTTGTACACAAAACACATTGTGCACAAACGAATAGGCAGATTTCCCACGGTCGGGGGTGACCTTTGCTGAACTCGATGTTAAAGGTTACTATAGTATGTCAATCTAGAAGGTTCCATTGAGGATATCATGTAGTTTCACCGTAATTGGCCCAACGGTGTTTGAGTAATTAAACAAAAGGTCAAAAAGTGCCTTCCGGAATCACCTATTCGCTGCTCGCAGGGCTCTGGCTGGTTGCCCAGATTTCCCACGGTCGGGGGTGACCTTTGCTGAGCTCGATGTTAAAGGTTACTATAGTATGTCAATCTAGAAGGTTCCATTGAGGATATCATGTAGTTTCAGCGTAATTGGCCCAACGGTGTTTGAGTAATTAAACAAAAGGTCAAAAAGTGCCTTCCGGAATCACCTATTCCCTGCTCGCAGGGTTAAAGAAACTTGCACCTCAATGTGTGATCATATACATAATTGTGGTCATCATAAATCTTTCAAAGTTTCAAAGTACTTTTTGCAAAAATATTAATCACCTTCAACATTATTGGTCTTTCGAATATTCATTAACCCTTTCGATCCCACGGGCTCTAAAAAGAGCCCTTGTTGTGATACGCTTCTATCCGGTGGGCTCTAAAAGGTGCTGGGAATCGTCATGCCATTGGCTACTTAATTCACCACCTGAAAATGCTTGAGCGTTTTTTTGTTTGGCTCCCTCTATTGACAGGAATGAAGTGTTTAAAAGTTCATAAAAGAAAAAGGTGCGTCACTTTGCAGTTTTCCCTGCTAGCGTCCACTCGCTTTCCACAACGGTCAGTTTTTAGTTGAAATCATGATGGAAACGGACATAAATTATGGCATTTTGGCTGAGATGTTGGCAGACAGTGGCTCAGAATCGGATGACGAAGTAACGGATGACGACAGCACATTAGAACTTCCAGCGGCATTTCAAGAGGTAAATCACAGTTTTAAAAAAGTGAATAACTAACAGTTAACGTTACTCTTCCCGACCCAATGCAAACTAATGTAATTCAACGATATTTCCTATAGCGTAAATATTGTATGTATTTGTTGTATATGTTCAAGGGGGTTACAACTGTTGGAGTTGAGGAATGTAAATTTAGAAAATGCATCCCTTGAATAGGAGTGACCAAATCCCCACCCGCTGGACTGGGGCAAAAAAGTCAGGCACAAAGTGCTCAAGTGAAAATGTACAATTTGCAGTAGTTTGTTGGGGTTATTTGTATTCATTGAAACAGCAAGTTGATGTATAGATATAGATATATGGAGTGTCGTGGCCGAGCGGTCTAGCCCACCGAACTCAAGTTCTGGTGTTGCCAGCAGCAGGGTGTGAGTTCGAGCCCCGGTCGTGACACTTGTGTCCTTAAGCAAGGTACTTAACCATAATTGCTTCGTCCTTCGGATGGGACGTAAAGCCGTAGGTCCCGTGTGTTGTGTAATGCACGTAAAAAAAAAGCGCCTTGAGCACCACTTAGTTGGTGGATACGTGCGCTATATAAGTCCACACATTATTATTATTATTATTATAGAAATTTTAACATCCACCCATAGCCGGTCGTGCTATTTAGCGTCAGCAAGCTGAAAATGCACTCTTAGTCTCAAGCTTCCAAAAGAATAGCCTCGTATTTGAAAGGCCCTCATCAGTCGTATTATGCAAGAAGTTGGGGGAATTCACATTCACAATCCCACATTAAAGCGAAAAATTTTCGGCAACGAGTTTTGGAGAGTGGATGGAGGCCGCCATATTTATTTTCTCAGCACAATATTCATTTTGCGCATGACCCCCTGTGGCTTGTGCACATGCAGCAAAGTAGCATTGAGATATTGTATTTACAAATGTAGGACCGAGATTAATCCTCCTTTGCCTTGTTTTTCTGTTGCAGCCTACCTACCAAGGTGACAGCCGGCTGAGATCAAGGAGGACGCCAGAAAAGTTAGATTTCCGATCCGGTTGGGAACGACGAGACCATTACGAGTGTGGGACTGTGCAGTTCACTGGAAATCCTGGCCCCACCGGCGACTTTGACACACTGTCGGCAGTGTTGATCTTCAAGCTGTATTTTGTCAACTCGTGTGGGATATGCTCGTCGACGAGACTAATTGCTACACTTTAAAACCGGGGAACACTTGACGCGTTTATAACTTAAACACATGTGTCATCTCCCACCGATGATGTATTTTTTCTTATTCGCCTTTTGTACGTTTCCCGTACGTTTATGCGTCAATTTATTTGCATAAGGTGAAAGTTCACGTAATCCTCGGCCAATCCCGTGCTGGCATCCTAGGAATGCATTTTATCGCAGATAGGGTGTGCCGGCCCCTATCTGCACGTACCTGGGTGCGGGAATTTCAAGTCATTTTCGTTTATGGTTTTATTGGGTTCAGTTCGCCTTATCTTCCGTGGTCAACCCGTGTTATTTTCCGTTGCCAAACTTGTAACTAGAATACTTCTTCAATTATGTAAGATTTAAATATAACTTACTTTCATTGTATACATTTGTTGATTATTGTAAATGTATTACCTTTCTACTATCCCTGGTAATTTGGGCCTTTTTTGGCTTAGTTATGATTTATTTCTTGTGTGTATTTCCCCACAGTTTTGTTGAATCAGTACGTCGCAGTAAACCCCCGTAAATTCAGTTTATCAGTCATGGCTTCTCTACGTTGTTCCGCTGTGTTGAATGATTTTCCCCGGTAACAATTTGTAAGTGTTATTTGGTAGTCAATAACTATGATTTGTCGAACATTGTTTACTTTTGAATTGATAGCCCAGAGAATTGTTCAAGTCTTAATTCATTTAATCCTTCAATCTTTCCGGTCACCATTTGTTGCTTATTTCTTTAAATTGTCCTCTTTGAACCTTCGATTGATTTGTGAGTAAATTATGTATTTAAATGTATTTATCTATTTAAAATTTGTAACTATAGTTCACCTGCGTTTCGCCAAGTAATAAAATCAAATTACCGGGTAAACTACACGGCTTAGTCTCCCGACTCGTCATTTTGTCAGCAACACAGCGACAACATGTGTTTATAAATTAAACAGTGGTGATTATAAGGTGTTTAAAATCTAAACGGTAATGTTTATAATGTGTTTATATAAAAACACCAGTGTTTATAATTTAAATAAGAATTCATTCAGTTACAAAAAGACAAAGTTAATATTTCAACTGCAAGTAAATTAGTTGTGTTACGGCAATCGAGGAGTGGTTGTCGTTGCAATCGAACGGTAATAATATACACTCATTCCGATAAGCCATTATTCTGCGTAAAGATTATTTTAAAAAGGACCACATCTCTTATAGCATTCACATTAGTGTACCAAAGCCTTTTGGCAAAAGGATGTTTATGCCAAGCTTAATTTTAGGCCTAGGCCTCGGTTATGCTCTGGGGAAACAATCGAGACCACGGTATCAAAACACATAAACACTCGTGCGTCACACACAAACACATTGTTTAACCAAACATAAAACGTAGCGTTTACAATGTTCGCAAGGTACGCTGGGTCGCATGCGCAAAGACTGTGCCACCACCCCGTGAATAGCTCGATGATTCTTTGACGCTTGGTTGGACGAAGACGTGAACATTTCAAACACAGGTTTGTGCTTACTTGGCATGTTATGGTGATAATTGTAGTTTTACTTATTGTCAATGCTATTTCTGTAAAAAAAGAAACGTATTTTGGGAGGGTTAGGCAGGTTGACTTTGTACAATTGCACAACTTTTAGTAACTTTATAAGTTATGTCCGGATACTGGACACACATTATGTTTCTGTACTGTGTAGGCTCACTATATTCTGTCGGATATAAACTGTCAAACACGAATAATTGCACTAGCAGCTGTAGGCCTACATATGTCATTGTAATGTCAGGCTACTCCTTTTTAACTTTTTATGAGCTTGAGCCAAGGGCAGGCTACGACTGAGTTGCAATGTCAGAATTGAGATGTTCTTTCACTATGAACAACTTCACCTTGAAAATACCCTGAAAATCCATTTTGCCTTGAAATAACAGTTCACCGTAATTTCACTGCAATTTCACAGTGTCTCTCCCTCTCAGATATTGGCAATAAGGTGATTTCATGGCAAACTCATGGTGCTCTCGAGAATGAATGAGCTGCCCCAAAAACTGCCATGAGAAGTTCATGGCATTATCACAGCGTTTTCACGGCGAAGGAATTCCAAGAGTATTTCATGTCAATTTCACGATGTGTCATCATGAAATTGTTGTAAACTATTTATTTCACGGTAAAACAGATTGTCAGGGCATTTTCAGGGTCAAGTTATTCATAGTGTTTGACTTCGTGTGTTTTTTGTGTTTTCTTTTACTACGAAGCCGTATTACAGATTTGTGGGTCATGTTGTTTGCCTTCATCGAAATGATCCAAATTTCATTGTATTTTGTTCTGTTGGTAACTGTTCATATTTAATTAAGAGTTGCGGGTATTTAAATGTTACATGTCAAGGAAGCACAGAGATGTTACCTATGTAAACACTTTTATTCCTGACAAGTACGTTTCATTTTGTACACTGAAAAAAAAACATACAACGTACATCAGATATGTGTGTATAATTCATTGTCATGTTGGTGTGTGTAAATTTTATAGACATTACTGTGAACATTTAACAACTGTATTTCATTTGCAAATCAGACAAATGCACAGAATTTTCTTTTTCCTGGGACTGCCAACCCCCCCCCCCCCAAAACAAAAAGGGGGGAAAAGAAGAAGAAAAAAGAAATGAAGTAAAATAAATAAGTAAGTTCCTTCCCAATCGCTGTGCAATATAACTCCAGTGTAAGCAGTAACTGTCACTATACATGAAATGCAACCTGTAAGAACATAAAAGTATCCAGTTTCCTGTAATAATTTGTGGATTGCTAAATATGTCAATATGTCCAGGTCATGAGGGTGCTGATGCAACAAAATTTATCAAATCTCTTTGAAATATTTATTTGTGTTAAATTTTGTGTTATTTTGTAGGACATACCTGATAATGATGTACAAGATGAACTAGAAACCAACGACAAAGATCCCCCGAGACTGGTAGTCTTCCTGAGGCTGAATAAGCTGCATGCATGGTTTATCACAGATGGGGTCAGCATCATGTGTGACACACAAGGGACAACTGGGGCCTCCACTGTTATTGGTTTAGTGGCTGTGTACTATTTGTTTGATTTGGAATATCCAAAAACCTACTCGCAACTCCCAGGAACCCTTCAGAATCACATAATTAAAGGTGTGCCGTATGATGGTCAGCAAAGTGCAAAATTCAGAATGTTTAATACAGCTTTACACAGAAGAATGAAAACAGCATCATGTGATAAATAAGCTCCTGTTTCACCAGTTGACACCCCCATGTGGAAAGAAAAGTAAGAGCTGCCAGAGGCAAACTGAAATTCAATGGGGGAAATTAGTGAAACTTTTAAACTAAAGATGGTTGCCCATAGAGCAACTCTGAACTTTCTTTGTCTAATCAATTAAGGTTTCATTACTTTGTCATTTGACATTCAATGGTTTAAATATTTTCTTTACAATCTTCTCAAATCTAAATTGAAATTTATCAACATGTCTCTTCGTTTACATTTCATGTAGCCAGTTTAAGGTAGCAAAATTTGCTCTCTATCGAAAACAATACAGCCTAAAAAAGTATGATTGCACAATTATTTGTTCACATAAAATTGCTCATCTAATTGTCGTTTAATGAGGATAATTTGTTTTGAAACTGGGAATCACAAGACCGCTACATTGCCTGTAAAACCCTGCTTGTGACATTTTGTGAGATACATTGATTTATTTTGAAGAAACTTCTATTTATTTGTTTCATTTTTCCCAAGAGGGAAAAAAAGCTTTTTCCAACTAACAAAACACATGGAAAATATTTTGTTGTATTTTTTATTTATTGTATTTGTTTATTACCAAAAGTAATTTTCAAACTGACAAAGAACAGGGAAATATTTGTTTGTATTTTGATTTTTATTTGTAAAAGATTTTTTTTTCTATTAAACACTTTTAAATAGTTAAACACTATTGTGATTTATAAACGTGTTGCAGTGTTTATAAACTGTTGCAGGCTGTAAACGTGTCAAAGTGTTTATATCTAAACACTTTAAAAACACATCAAAGTGTTTTAGTCAATAAACAGTATGTTTAAGAATTAAACATTGTGTTTATGTGTGTATTCCTCCAGAGTGTTAAACAGTATGTTTAAGTCAATATAAACACCTTTCAGTTAAACGTGTTAGAGTGTTTATAAACTGTTGCAAAAAAGCGTTTATAACTTAAACACCTGGTTTTACAGTGTATGCGCAGCAAACAATAGACTCAAATCCTGATCAACAGTTCTCCTGGCACCCAACCAACATTCCTGAAATGATGGCATTTGTGGCACTTCTCATTGCTATGGGCTTAAACAAATCCTCTCAATACAAGATGTACTGGTCGACATCTGAAATTCTTCACATCCCATTCTATCCGTCGATCATGTCCGGCAATCGGTTCAGTTCAATTCTTCGGTTCCTGCACATCTCCAATAACCAAATTCCTCGTAGAGCCTTGGCTAAACGGGACAACTTTCCAAAGTTCGGCCCTTGATAGAAGTCCTCGTCCCGAAGTTTCTCAACCTGTATAACCCTACGCAGAATCTGTCTCCAGACGAGAGTATGTTGAAATTCAAGGGACGCTTAAGTTTTGTGCAGTACATGCCGAAAAACCTATCAAACGGGGTATTAAAGCCTTCTCCCTGAACGAGTCCAAAACAGGATACACGTGTTCTTGGAAACTGTACACAGGAGCTGACGACACCCAAACTGTTTATGAGCAGACGTACATGTAGATTCCAAGTCATCAGACTGCCATCCACCAAACCCGACAGTTGCAGGAAAAGTCGTCATTGATCTGGTCCATGGACTTGAGAATAAGGGACACGTAATATATTGTGATAATTACTATAGCCCAGCTCTTTTAGCTAAACTTTCTAAACTAGGATTCGGATGTTGTGGAACTGTTCGTTACACTACACAGGGAATACCCCAGGCCGCAAACCCCAAAAAACATAAAATGAAAAAAGGAGATGACCCATTTTTTTGGTGAAAGGTGGGCAATTGTATCGTTTGGCAGGACAAAAAATATGTAACACTTTTAACTAATGTAGGTAACAGTGATTTATCAAAAAAGCAAATTCAGTGTAATAAGAGTACAATTGGATTTCGTGATGTTATGAAGCCCAATTGTATTGAAGGTTACAACAAAAACATGGGTGGAACTGATCTTGCCGACCAATGTTTTCAGGACTACAATCATACACACAGAAGCTTGAAATGGTGGAAAAGAGTTTTTTTTCCATATGCTGAATATCTGTATTGTCAATAGCAGAGTAATATTCACCAGCATAGCAGGGAACAAAAATGTCAGTAACCTTGATTTTCGTATAGGGATTGTACAGGGCTTGCTGTTGGGTTGGGAACGTAACGCGACAAGTCAGTTGCTTTGGTTCAATTTCTGATATTGGAAAATAGTCCCTTTTTTTAAACTGCCGCTGGGCGCGCTCTAAACTGTGATGACGTTGGGTTCGATATCAGGCTGATGCGGAAAAAATGCCACATCCAACCGCCACTTTTTAAGGCTTTTTAAAGAATTTGTTGGCAACCACTTACCAGTTACCAGTGAAAAAATTATTCTATCGATTTTTTGGGTTACAGAAAGGGAAACTATCTTTAAAATTTACTTTTATTATGGTTTTCGGACTTTGTTTCCCTTCTAAAAAAAAATCCTCCCCTTCAGAAAATAGAAGAATCCTAACTTACTATATTCTCAACTTACCCTAAATGATGTACCTAAGGATATATCATCAAATGGACAGTAACTCACAAATGAAATTAGCAGTTTGGTGTTTCAGTTTGTTCTAGTGAAGGATTCTCTTGTAAAATGCTGAATTTCAATGCGTGATCATATGCGTGCACGTCTTGAGCGCCGTTTTTTGAGATGCACAGAATTGTGGTCATCAAAAAATGTATGTTGGTATAATGACTCGCCACCAGACTGTTACAGTTGATGGGGCACAGAAAATGTACCCAAGAAGAAAAACAGTTGAATCATGTTTCATCTTTTTCCAGATGGTTGTAAAATTGTTTTTTAATCTTGAAAATTAAAATATTGTTTTAGATTTTTTAAATAAAATGGTATAATTTGAAGCTCTCAAAACGTTTTATCAATTTTCTTGAAAGACCAATAAAATGGAAGATGGTTAAAATTGTTGCACAAAGTACTTTATAACTTTGAAATGTGTAAAAATGCTGTTAACATTTTGTCAAATAAAAGATTTATTTTCATAACCATGATATTAATGATTCGTTTTCTCAATAATTTTCCACACCCGACGAAATCAACACCAACGAATTAAGTAGTCTTCATTCGCTTCTTCTATGGACATTTTGAGGATCAGTATTTCTTTAAAAAATCATTGCAAATTCAAAGCATTCATATATTTTGGTTTCCAGTGACAAAAGCTTGTTGATGACATAGAACAATAAAATCACAGATGTTCATGAAAAAAATGTTGAGGTCATGTAAATCCCTTACTATTTTTATCTAGTAAAATCAGTGGTTAAACAACTTTCCAGTAAATCATACATTTTCACTAATTTCTGAGAAATGCTATAAGACAAAGGTAAGTGCGTCATTTCACGAGTGCGGCGAATTACGAACATGGACGATAGTTGCCACTGAGCATGTACTATGACCGTGTTGGTCACTAATGGGGAGTTGACAAGAGCAGACTGACATGACTGTAGCTAGGATGATCCTTGCTAATATGACTGAGGAAGTCATCGTATACCACAAATGCCTGATTTTTCATGAAATAAATATCTCTGAATAATTTGAAGTGTACATATGTCCATCATCATCCATATGTTCTCCACCTTACTGAACAGCTAAGATTACATTATTTTAGCTATAACACCCTATTTTTCCGAATTTGTCAAGTTATACATCAAACTGACGCTCTAGCTGAGAAAATACCTGTTGTTGAATACCTCTGTCGGTTCTTGAGATATGACCTTTTAAAATTTGTAAAATCGTTACTTCGTGTGCCACTAATTTGTCCATCAAAGCATTTATGCTAACTCATTTCACAATAATTACAAGCTAATGTAAGGATTTAAATGTTTAGGTATTTGGGTATGCACCCGAAACACCTATTGTTTTTGTTCGGTTTTCTCATCCTCATCCTCATCCTCATCCTCATCCTCATCCTCATCCTCATCCTCATCCTCATCCTCATCCTCATCCTCATCCTCATCCTCATCCTCATCCTCATCCTCATCCTCATCCTCATCCTCATCCTCCTCCTCCTCCTCCTCCTCCTCGATTGTCTACAAAAAACACATACTTGCAAACTTCACATGAACTTCAAACTTGGCATATACTTAGAACTTAACACGTAGATGAAACATAATTTGTGACGTCATAATTAGGAAATCAGATATCGAATTACGATAATTCAAAGTTTAATAATTAAAAAAAATCATATCGAGGGATCTGAAAAATAAACAAAATTACTGATTTAGTCGGGGAAAAATATGTAGTTTATCATGAGTGTAAAGAGTGTGAAATATGTGACATTAGAGACGAGCATATGTTTGAGGTTGATATTTATTTGTACTGAAAACACAACATTTTTGTAAAAAAAGAAACACACTTCGTGAAAATTTACGCGCAATCTGTTATTTCCACTACGTCCGCAATACTCAATCGACTGAGCGGGGCATATAAAACAGTCCGGCCGGCGGAACGGTAATAGTGTATGTCGCCCTCAATCGGCAGAAACAGATACTGAAATATTTTTTAAACGTCCATTTTAGCGAGTGCTACGGTTATATTTCCTGATTTACTCAGAAAGAAATTGTATTTTTATGAAAATAAGAGTGTGAAATATGTGATATTACTGATGAACTCGTGCCAACTCGTACTCCAACCAACTCGTACTTCAACCAACTCGTACTCTGACAAACTCGTACTCCAACCATACTCCAACCAACTCGTAGTCGTACGTGCACATGTACAATACAATCGACGGTGTTTGCGTGTGGTGCCCACACAAATTCTTTCTACGAAATTGAGGGAGTGTAAAAATGGATCGCCAACATAGTCATAAAGGGTAGGTATCTTGAATTTAATTGTTAAGAGGATTTCCTGTATTTATCTTCGTGTTTTTATACAAGAAAAGCCATTTTTTAAGCGTTGGGTTGGCTGGTAGTGGTAACGTTAAACTTAATGTAGTTTTACTAGTTGCATTGTGCCTGTTTAGTGTTTAACTTAACGTTAACGTTAGTTATGTGAACATACTTTGGACAGTAAACAACTCCCCTCTTTTCTAACAAAATATGAACAGATGTCACTAAAATGTATTTAGAAATAGAATGTAAATAAGGATAGGAAAATTCAGTTGTTTAGGTTATGGCAATTTTTCAGTTGAAATTTTATGCCATATTTTGTTATTTGTTTTCTCCAAAAATCTTCAGTTTGTGCACAAATTAATGTCAAGTAGTGATTGTTTACTGCACTCTCCCTTAATTTTTTACCCTTCTTAGATACAAATCAACTTACATAGACAATTATTTCACACGAAAAATGCACAATATTCATGACACAATACATGTACTTGTATAAGTTGTTAGTCCTGCTCCCTGGGGAGGCCTCTCTCAGACATCTCTCACATGAAATTATGAGACTCGGCAATTTCCTTAAATACCTTTCTCTTTTGATGTGAGTTTCATGCAAAAACTTTTCTTTAATTTATTACACATTGTCAAGAATAATTGTGTGCAATTTTGAAAACAACCAATGCCCTTTTCAATTTCAATGGTCCAGCTACTCCAAAATTATACACTGTTTTCCCCATTCATATTATAAATTAGAACTTCTCTGAATTTTCAAATACTTTATTCTTGGTCCATGTACTTGTAAAACCTTCTTACTATTTTGTACAGCATGTTCACTGTGATGTATTATTTTCCTCATTCACATAAATTAGAACTTCTCTGAAATTTCAAATACTTTATTCTTGGTCCATGTACTTGTAAAACTTTCCTATTATTTTTTACAGCATGTTGACTCCAATACATCATGGCTCAGACTAAGTTCTAGCCTACAGCAACCCCGAGACAGCGTTGACACCACATCCAAATGCAGTATCGTAACTGTTCAAGTCGTCAACAATCTTCAGTTTGTAGGATACATGATGGTATGGTTTAACGTCTTACGTTAACAGATCATTTGATAATCCGTGCACAATTAATGGAAGTGGTCTTCATTACTTGGTTTCGTTTGAATGTACGTAAACTTTCACATTTTTTATAGATGTATGTTCATTTTAGTATAATTTTATAGATATTGATTACATAAAACCATGGTTAACGTTAAAAACCTTGGTGTGGCAATGGTATCACATGTGCCGTGCCTGGAGTGAAACAGGTCAACTCGTATGCGTGCTCGTACTTCTACCAATTCACACTTATTTTGGTCAACTCAACCCGGAAAAATATTTATTACTGAATATTTACTGGCATGCGTACGGGTTGACATCCGGTGGAGTACGCGTTGGTAGAAGTACAAGTTAATTTAGCTACACTATAGTGTCTGTAGTTCCTCATAATACTAGTAGTACTTATGTCCTGTGTGGTGATGGCTGCATTGCAGTTTACTTTATACTAAATTTTCTCACTAAAGTAGACCAGAAACAAATATCAGCACCTTTATTGAGATAATGAAACAGTCACATCATGGAGGAAGGAAGACGTCACATGTAGTTCTATTCCATTGTAAAACCTAACTTAAAGGCATTGTTCTGAAGGGATCATTTTTCTGAAGTTACATCAATCCACCATCCTGATAATAACATATAAGGGCATTCCAAGTTATGTGTGTTTTGTTAGCATGAACCATTATTCTTCGTCCCTCTTTGAAAACATTTAATATTGTTTTTACATGATTCGTTTATATTTCAGATCAACGATATCCATTTGTGCTACTGCTACAAGGTGTGTTAGAGTCTGTGTAACTTTGTGATCCAATGGCCAGCATTTGAAGTTCATCCATTCATCAAAGGAGTTAACGTATTATTCAAATTAGTTTATATGGACTTATCCTATCTGTGGCAGTCTTTACCCTCAAGGGAATTGTTTTTTCAGGACCTCAAGACACATCTAGGTCTTTCTAGGAATTTCTTTAACATGTTAGAACAAAATAGTACTGAGGAATTCTTATTATTTTTTTGACTGGACCCAAACATCCTCGCAAATGTAATTATTAAGCAATATCTGTTGGTGATCTAGTAAAATGTATATTGCCGACAGTGAATCACTGGCAGTTGGGACATAGTAAACATACCCCCCCCCCCCACCCAATCTTCATTGCATGGGTGTGTCAGCCTTGGAATACCTTTTGCCAGATCACCCAATTAAAGTTCCTATTTATTTGTATGCTCGCATTGGGATAGTACTGACCATCAATCCCATAAACACAATTGGTTAAACAGACAGTATCGTCACGATCAGAACAGACTTTCTACAAACGGGCATGGAATTGGTGTCCTAGTTTAAGACGAACATAGTGACTAACAATTACTGGCTCATTTATGCAGCAGCAACGCGAATATGACCTTGTCATGTGAGTATTATTTTCAGTCACTGAGTTAAACTAGAACTTGAACTCTGATTCCATGCCCTGTTGATCGTGAAGATATTGCCACCTTTAAACAATAACTTTAACATTACTATTTAGGAAAATGTATTTTCAACAGTTAATGACACATAAATACATATACATGTAACAATCAGAAGATCATATTTCAGTACTGTTTGTTTCTTTTTATTTTACAGTTATCCTTCAAATTACATTGTGCTGTCTCTTCCCTATAAGTATTGTTTTAAAAAACTGAACCAAACATTTAAATATTATAACACTTGATCGAATTTGTCATTGTATTGTACAAGACCTGCACACACCTCACCTCGGGGCCAAAAATGTGTAATGAGAAAGCTGTGATGATACAGTATTTAATTCCACCACAACGTAATTAGCGTAACAGCTCTGTATTCGTCCAAAGGACAAACACCTAATGTCGTACAGATCGTTAATTGTCAACAAATATTTACAAAAAGGTGACCCCACTTTGACCTTTATGTACTGTCCAAACCGGAAGTCAAAGTTTAATATTTAAAACAATCATATCTCAGCAACCACAAGAGGTAAATTAAATTTTTGCACCATTGTACAGATCGTTAATTGTCAAAAATATTTACAAAAAGGTGACCCCATTTTGACCTTACTTCCTGTCCAAACCGGAAGTGAAAGTTTAATATTTAAAAAAATCATATCTCAACAACCACAAGAGGGAAATTCACAATTTTTGCACCATTGTACAGATCGTTAATTTTTAAAAAATATTTACAAAATCGGTGACCCCAATTTGACCTTACTTCCTGTCCAAACCGGAAGTGAAAGTTTAATATTTAAAAAAATCATCTCAACAACCACAAGAGGGAAATTCACAATTTTTGCACCATTGTACAGATCGTTAATTTTCAAAAAATATTTACAAAATCGGTGACCCCAATTTGACCTTACTTCCTGTCCAAACCGGAAGTCAAAATTTAATATTTATGAACGATGTATGTAAAACCATCCGGTGAACAATAAAGATTCTGTGGCCAATTTATTTTTTTAAATCAGAAATATTTTGAAATTTCAGGGTAATTAACATATGTTGGTCTTGAAATTCGATCATTATCATTATTTTATTATACCATTGCATTTGAAATGAAGTTTGAATTTGGTGTAGAGCCTAATGTGATTAAGTTCAAATTATTGAAATGGACTTCAAACAAATCATCGTTGGTAACCACATCATATTTTACAGGGTACTCTTTAATATGAAAAAAAAAAAATAATACAAAGTTTCTTTTAAAAACATTCTGACGTCATCATCACTGCCCTGATAAAACTCGAACACCTATGTGTTTGTAATATAGCAAACACTTAAGTCTATGAGATATTGGCTATTGAACTTGGAAACGTTGTGAGATTTAAGCAATATATTAACAAGTGTTACTTGGAACACCATGTTGTTTATTTAAAATTTGATGTTTTTGTGGTCATAGAATATAAAAATAAATAAAAGACAAGAGTTACCCCAGGAGCAGTGGTAAGCAAAAGAAACGCAAGTCCGAGGTCTTGTCAAGTTTTCAAACAGAAGACAAACGATTTTGATTCTAATCACTCATTTAATGAAAAATGCTTTCAATTTGTGAGCTGAAAGTGACTTTTGAAATTGTTGCAATTTCAGCTCACAAATGTTTTCAACCTTTGCCTACAGTATATGACAGAAAACGGATGCTTGCAGCCCGAGACACCAGAGTCTGCCCTCAATTTATACCTCCTTTTACGCAACCATATTCACAGAGAACTCGACAACTGGCTTACATAAAAAGAAATTATGATGATGTGATGCCACATTACATAGTCCTACTTTAGCTGCACGCTGATATTTTGATCTTGTGGATTTTTTTAATCGACCCGCAATGGAAGCCCTGAAACCAAAGATTTGATGTTCAGTTAACTGTATGAGGATAGCAAATAAATAATCTTGCAAATGAATATTGAAATATATGGATCGGATAATATTTGTGTTTAAACGTTTAGTATAGTGTTAAATCAGCTATTTGACGATTTAATTTTAAAATAGGCCTATATGTTGTTTCGAGGTATTGGTATGTTTTTCTGGAAAAATCATTTTCAGAATAAAAAGACCACCAGCGTGAGCAACAGTTTTGCAACAATCTTGTACTTTAGCTGTATAATTATAATCTGTCAAAATCGGACACTTTGGGAAAATGTGATAATTAAAACAAAGACATCATACACTCACTGGCCAAAAGTATTGTAACATGAATTTGTACGAGACATTGCCTAGACGTTGGCCGCAATTATCAGGTCACGTGGTTACCCGACAAAGTATTGAAGGACTTTGCTTCCGAGCAAGAACAGTAAACTAGAACATTGACTTCAAAACACAGGCACTTTCAAGAAGTCTTAAGTAGTGTAAATAAAATAAAATAAATTATTGTAACACACTTCTCCAAACTGAACTTTGGTGTGAATTTCAATATTGCAATACTTATGGCCAGTGAGTGTACTACTGAAATTTGATTTCCCAAACACTACTTTGATTTCTTAAAATACATCCCTATTGTAATGATGGCAATTAAAAATCGCGTCTAATATTTTGAAAGGCAAATCAAGTTCAAAAGGAAGTGACAGATCATACGCGTTTGTGTTCTCTTTGCCCTAGACATTTTTTTCCAGGATAGTGTTCACGTGAAAAGGGCCTGGAACCACATGGAAGTTGGCTTGCATGCTGTACGGGGTTGTACTTCCAGGTGGATAAAAGTCCTTCGATGACCTTTACCCTAAAATCCAAATTGGAAATGTGGTGGTTTGTAGGTATGCTGTTGTATACCACAGTAGCATTCAGAAAACAGATGTCAAGAATATTTACGAATACTCTTTCCACCATTTCATTGTTCTGTGCGGATGAGAGTAATACTGCACAATTTGTGATGCCAGATCAGTTCCTCCCATGTATTTATTGTAATCGCAAACTACGGAAGTTTTTTTTTTAAATCTCGCGATGTCCAGTTAAACTGTTTTTACTACGAATCTGCTTAGTGGTGACACTGCAATCCCAGTAATTTGTCAAGAGAGTTACACGCTATGTGTCTTGCCAGACGACGCAAAGTTGGCCTGCCTTTGTATAAAACCGGGGGTCTTCTGTTTGTTTTTTTCATTGGGAACTTTTGGGATGAGCAAAATCAGGAATTCCTTGTGTGGTGTAGCGCACAGTTCCACAAACTCCAAATCCTAGCTGTGATAACTTGGAGACCAGAGCTGGGCTATTGTACCAATTATCCATGAAGATGACATGCCCCTTGTGTTCCAGTCCTTTCACTAGATCCAAGACAACCTGGCCTGGTGCATGAAGGACGGATTGATGGTGTGTTGCCATGGTTGCAGCATACACAGTGGAGGTTTTTTTTGAAATTTTTTCCATATTTGTTAGTTTGGGGCAAAGGTCCATCAAATATAAAAGTATGAAGGAAATCCATGTTTTGGCCGTGGCCAACATTTTCAAAAAATCTTTGATATTTACAGTCCCTTTACCACTGTGTGATGCAGTTGATGACCCTCTGACAAAATTTAACACTCTTTAAAACACTAAGTTTGTGTAGACTATGAAATGTTCAAAAGCTTTTGAGATGGTAAGAGCCATGCTTGATAACGCTCCAATTATCGCTGCTCCTGACTTCATTAAGCCGTTTAAACTTGCGACCGATGTTAGTGATGTAGGAGTTGGGTCAGTGCTGTTGCAAGAATGTGGAACACCCAATTTGTTACTTTAAAAACAAACTAAATCGCATCAGCAAAGTTATTTCACTGTCGAGAAGGCTTTGGCCTTAATTCTCGCATTGCAACATTTTGAGATGTATCTTGATACAGCAACACAACCTTATGACTTTTGCGCAAAATATGAACAACAGTAAGAAAATGTTCTTAAGGTGTTTATAGATATTTCTAAATCAATGTATTGCTTCTGTGAATCTAGACCAGGGTTAACTATTTATTTTATTACCAAAGTAAAATATTGAAGAATGTACCATTTTGTTCATATAAAAGTAATTCATATTTTGCAGAATTGTGTTTTGGGAAACAATTTAAATTTCCATTGTAATGATGCTGAACACTTGTACATAAAATACGTCGAGTTGTTTATCGTGGTTTGTTGTTATTTTGTTAGTTGTTGCTTGTCCTAGTCCCTTAGTTTTGTCGTTTCCTTATTTGCCATACCTACTAGCACAGACTGCACTTCACCGACTCATGAGTTGGTCGTATGTAATAAAGTGGAACATTAGAATCTTCTGAGGGGATAAGATACAAGCGAAATAGCACACATGTAAAGAAAATAAAGAAGTATCACGATCCAGAACAAAACACTAACAAAGATCAAGAGCAGGTTCAGACAGAACGTGACTCTTCACAGATAGACACAGGTATAGAGGAAAATGAGTTTTGACATCCCAAATGGTTTGATGATTACGTAATGTACAAGTAGTGTAAGATTAGTAATTTGAGTGTAAATTAACAAACTATAAATAAATCAAGGAAGTCCCTTGGTATTTTACATCCAGCAATACTAACAGTTTTGCATAATGATTTTATTTGTTGAGCTGATATTGTAATGAAGAGGCCAGATCTTGCCAAAAATATTTATATCAAGAAACAAACATACAAATTTCTTTGCAGAACATTTTTTGTTCAGAGTCCAGAGTCCAGAGCTGAGAAAGTAAACATAACTAAAGTGAGTCATATTCGGTAAGAAACGAAGACAGTCACTTTAAGATTTGTTTTTCCTTTTTTTTTTTTTTTTTAATTTGTACAAAAAAATCATGCCAAGTGCAGCAGTAGTTTTGATAAGATTTTATATAATTTAAGTGAACACAGCACGGAGGAAGCAGTAATTTTATTCCTATAGTTACATTAATTAAGGTTGAAGACATTCAGTATGTTGTCCTATTATGGGATACGGTATCGTCTGGATACGTAGTTGGAGATTTGGAAATAAAATAGTGTAGATGTGATATTTCTTGTCAGTGATTAAACCAATATTCGTCTAAAATCTGTTTTTTGTTCTATCAACATTTCATTGTAGACTTTTGTAGACAATCAGTCTAATGTTCCATATGAACTATTACTAATTTTATTGTACTGACATTGTTGGTTCATTTGTTTGAATGCCTGGGAGCCATGCGAGCCTTTGACTCATCTATTGTATATTGGGCCTGTTTAGTCCATCATGTGAGCTTTATCAGCTCAATTGTATGAATGCCTTGTATGAATTGTATTAATGCCATGCCAGTCTTTGACTTAACTGTTGAATATTAGGCGTGGTTATACCATCAGGTCAGCACTGTCAGCTCATTTATATAAATGCCTGGGAGACTTTTTGAAAATAGGGCCTGTTTAACCTATCACACGTGTGTTCCGGACCATAATGTCCACAAGTACCATTATGTCCGCGAACCGATTTGGGCCCATTACGTCCGACCCATTACGTCCGCGGGCACATTATATCCGACCCATTACGTCCGCGGGCCCATTCTGTCCGACCCATTACGTCTGCGGGCCCATTATGTCCGGCCGATTACGTCCACGGGGCGATTATGTCTGACCCAATACGTCCGCAGGCCCATTATGTCCGACCCATTACGTCCACGGGCCCATTATGTCCGACCCATTACGTCTGCATGCCCATTATGTCCGGCCCATTACGTCCGTGGGCCCATAACTCAAATAGTGTTTGAACACGTAACGTTGGGGAAGTTAAAACCAATTACTTAGAACAATTTCATGTCACAGCGCTCTACTGCAAAACTAGGTTGTTAAAAACTACTAGTGTTAATTTAATAAAGTGTCTAAATTATCGTGCTTCATATGAGCACCACTGGTGTATTATTTAACATACTAGTTTTTGCCTAAGTACGAAGCCCATTGATGACCCTGAAGAATAAATTACAAATCTGTAATTTCAGATTTCGAATCCGTTTTAACGGAGTTGGTATAGTTGTTAAAAGCAGTTTGAAACAGCCAATTCTTAACTAAAACAAACAATATTATGCTGTTCATCAGCATATACACTGCGACCCACAACATGCCAACACATATACAGTGTGTCTCAAAAAATATTTAAACAAAATTTAACGGAATGCCAGACGTAGAATGAGTAACCAACATAGATAATATAGGTATGGTTTAAAAGATACACCTTTCCACTTTCAAATGAGACATCAAACGTCCAAATCTGATAATATTTGACAGAGTTATGAGTACTTTTCCAAGATAGGTCAAATTGACGATGGGACCAAGTTTTCAAATGCAGTGATAATCGGTTTTGTTTAGATGTGCAAGTGTTGCAATGTGGATGAACTGTTGATGATTATATCCCTTCCCCCTCAACATGCCCTCCCTCTTGCTCGATACACAGGCGACATCGTCTCTCCATGTCTCCCATCGCTCTCCTAACAACATCTGGAATCTGCCGCAGGACGTCAATCTCAGCTGTTATTCTGTCACGGAGAGTCTGCAGGTCCGGAGGGCGAGTCGTGTACACCTTGGATTTCAAGTATCCCCAGAGGTAGAAATCACACGGGGTGAGGTCTGGAGATCTCGGTGGCCACTCATACACATGATTCAACGCTATGACACGGTCTCCGAACGCTTCATGAAGGTGGTCTCGGACAGCCAGTAGACGATGAGCCGGAGCGCCGTCTTGAGCCCACAGCAGGCGCCTAAACACACCTCGCTCCTGAACCTCGAAATGTTCCTCAAGGATGGGGATGACATCATCATTCAACATCTCAAGGTAACGCCGGCCGTTGAGGTTGCCCTGAAAAAAAAAACACCGGTCCGACGATGAGGCAACTGCCGCAGAGGCCAACCCAGACACTCACTTTCTCACGTTGGAAGTTGTGCTCGTAATTGAAGGGAGGTGGATGTTGTTTGGGGGCGTACGCTCGAACATTGCGTGAGTTGACTTTTCCGTCGAGAGAAAATTCAGCTTCATCGCCAATGACGAGATGATGGACGAATCGCACATCTGCCTGCAG
Organism: Zoroaster sp. YZ-2022; assembly: GCA_029582265.1. NCBI lineage: Eukaryota > Metazoa > Echinodermata > Asteroidea > Forcipulatida > Zoroasteridae > Zoroaster > Zoroaster sp. YZ-2022. The sequence goes on from CM055817.1 coordinate 51,061,519, forward strand.
CTGGTCGACGACCCACTGACAAAAATGCAACCGTCTTGGCAAATCCGGCGGTAGCAGCCGATGTCGCACGCGCATTTGGTAGGGGTGCATGCCCAGGTCCAGCCGAGTGATGCGATTGAACGTGGCATGTGGTAGGGCCAGTCCATTCCGTCTCGCCTCCACCAATTCGATGTTTTCCGCCGACCTCCCAGTCCGATGTCGCCCGGAACGCCTTCGATTGAGATTGAGGTTGGTACCCTCCCTCCGGTACTTTCGCAGGTTTCTCCAGATAGTGCTAGCTGCAGGTGGATCTCGATCTGCGAATCGCTGCATAAATGCATCGATAACACCATTTACTCTTCCAGTACGGATGTACTCCGTGACACAAAAAACTCTCTGCTCGGTAGTTAGCTGAACACCAACCATGATCAATGTTTGACGAAAAATGAATTGACAGTACACAGTTGCTCAAGTTAATTAAGCACATTACATAATACTCTAAAAAAATGTTAAGCATGTAAACACTTTTCTTGGTATCAGTTTGTAAACATGTTTACTAGCTGAACGCACATGTCCAATTCCTAAACATCAATTTTCAATGGCTAAACACTATCCGTCCTCATGCTAAAAAATTTTAGCATGTAAACATGTTTACAAACTGATAGCAAGAAAGTGTTTAGAATTGTGTTTACTCGCTAAACACTTGTGTAGGCCAGGCAATTATCCACACAGAGGCAATTAGGCTACCTTTGTCCCAATGCCTAAAATCTTAAACTTGGTCCCATCGTCAATTTGACCTCTCTTGGAAAAATACTCATAACTCTGTCAAAAATTATCAGATTTGGACGTTTGATGTCTCATTTTAAAGTGGAAAGGTGTATCTTTCAAACCATACCTATATTATCTATGCTGGTTACTCATTCTACGTCTGGCATTCCGTTAAATTTTGTTTGCATTTTTTTTAGACACACTGTACAACTGAAGCGCCCGCGGACGTAATGGGCCCGCGAACGAAATGGGTCGGACGTAATGGGCCCGCGGACGTAATGGGTCGGACGTAATGGGCCCAAATCGGTTCGCTGACATAATGGTACTTGCGGACATTATGGTCCGGAACACACGTGTCTAATTGTAGACCATGATCGGGTCTGCTTAGCCCATGTCAGTTTGATCGGCTTAGTAATGTGTTTATGCAGGGTCTGAGGACCTCAGTGTACGATTAACACGCAGTATCTATGTATTATAATTATTGGGGACCGGTAATCCCTGCTAAAATCTCTACGTCCGGCATTGGTCACTTATGTAGTTTATTAAATGAGAGATGTGAATATTGTGCTGAATGAATGCAGTTTTTAGTTGCGACAGAAAAAAACATATACAAGTGTTGAATTGTTGATATGCAAGTCAGGGTATAGCATAACATTTGCTTTCGATAAACAATGTTGTGACTCTGTCTCTTAAGACCCGCAAACTCTTTCTAGCCGGAGTTATTTCACATGTGTGGACGGAAATAATGTAATTAGTGTAATTTGATACTGTAATTTGATACTCTAATCATCAAGGTCAAGTGTGGAAATTATTAATAATATTTTTCATCTTTTGCCAATTGAAGAGAGTAAGGTATCAAAATAAAAGATATGACTTACTGAGTGTGAATATTGAGATGGGGGTCATGTTGGGAATACCCATAATGCATTGCAGCCATCAAAATATAAACTTATGTTTATCGTCCCGCAGAATAAATATCAATAAATCTACAAGGTATTGGAAATATGCATTGTATGATAAACAAAGGTGGTTTGTTTATGTTAGAATGGCAGGGCATAATAATATTACCCATAATGGTTTAAAACCCACTGTTTATGTAACAAAAATCATAATTTACAACATTGATACAACATACCGTATCGCTATATCGTTATTGTACTTGGTACATATGACCTCAGCTTTTACGGTCGTTTTTTCACTAAAAATCAAAACTTCCATCACTGTCAGGGTGTTCAAAGTCAACATCGTCAGCATAATCACCTTCATCAGCACTTCCCACTTCATAATTCCATGAAAATATTGTGTGTTTCGCATCTTGTTGTGAGTTCCATAGAGGCCGCCATTTTTAATTCAACGTGTGTGGTAAACCGCATAGGGTCATGTGTAATTAACGTAAACAAAAACTTGACGCAATCTGAGCTCTCGGATCGGAGTGTTTCGTCTGTTCTCGTAGTCATAAACGTCATCAATAGTCAATATTTATTAGCTAATTTGCATTGAAGGTACATGACCTCGAATTCGTATTGGTTAGTTGCGTATTCTGTTGTCAAAACAAGTGAAAACTCAACGATGTTGTCAGGTGATGACGCTGGGCCTATGTCGTGTGCGCGTTGGGCTTCTAAAAGGGCGCGCCGTCCGATTACGACGCGCATGTGGGCTTCTAAAGTGGCTCGCCGTCCAAAAAGAGTTTTAATAATAATTATGTCGAACACTTTTGTTTTTGATTTCAACTGATCTTAAGGCCGGTTCATACTTCACACGAAAGCGAATGCGAAGCGAAATTCTTGACGTCAACTATGGTTCACAGTAAATATTGGCGGCGAAGGTTCGCAAAAGTTGAACACATTTCAACTTGCGCGAATCATTCGCCGCGAATTTGATGACGTAAAATTCGCTTCGCAATCTTTCCTTAAAGCAAGTATTGATCACGAAGACGTCAGTGCAGGACGTCTATATGGTGGTGTCGGATTTGTATGTAAATTAACCCAAGGGCTTAGATTTAAAGAAATTATCATTGATAACGACAGAATTGGTGTTTTACAAATACTTAATAATGATAATACCATTATGACAATCTTTGGAGTTTATTTACCTTATTTTGATAGTAGCTATGAACAAATTCAAATGTATGCAGAACCAATTGATGCCCTTCAACGTTATTGATGACTGTGACAACAGTCATGTGGTGATTGTGGGAGACTTTAACGCTTCTCTTCCCCGTAAACCTCAGATCAATCGTAACTGGTTTAAATGTCATCCCTACAATTCCAATAGCTTGTTATTATATGATTTTATTTGTGATAATGATTTTTATGTCTGTAATTTTGTGTTTGACCAGCAAGTTGACTACACTTATTTTAAAGGTAATCATACAAGCTACATTGATCATGTGATCGTCAATGATTATTCACTCAGTAAAGTTAATTCTTGTAAAATTATTTCTGATGCCTTCCCTGATAATACAAGTGATCACCTACCATTGCTAACTACCAATCAGCTTGCTATTACCCCTGTTGATGCTAATCAACTAACTGTTAATTGCAAAACTGCCACATATTTTCCAAAGTTTTATTGGGAGAAAGAAACATTCTGTCAAACTTTTATTGAAAATCTTGCTGTTTATCTTAAAAATGTTGAAACATCAATCAGATACTCATTACCGGTACGTTTATCAAGCTCAAATTTATGTAAATAATGTTTGCGATAGGCTCGCTAAAGTCAATATTGAATCCTTCCGAAGTTAAGAATTATAGACCAATTATTGTCTCTAATACGGTACCCTCTCTAAGATTTTTGAGTTGTATCTACTTGAATCATGTTCCAATTTCGAATTAGACCCATCTCAATTTGGATTCACAATTTGTAAGTAGCCGCAGCACTACAATGGCTGCAGCTACTGTTAATGATGTGTTTAATTAAAACCCTGCGGTGCATGGTCGCAATATAATCACACGAACACATGATGGTACTAAATCATTTAGTACGTTTGAATAGCGTGTAAAACGTTCATATACACTCTAAAAACTGAAGTGTTAAAAGTAACTCTTGAAGTGTCATTTTTAACACTTACGAAGAGTGCGAGGAGGGACTACTCTCCTAGTGTTATACGAACACCCCATGACGTGTTACACCCCTAACACTTTGTGAAGTGTTACAGATGTAACCTTTACAAAGTGTAGCTGCAACACTTTCAGGGTACGATCCACTCTTGGCAGGGCTTGTTGCAACACTACCCAAGTGTTAGTTCCAACACTTCTGAGGGATGATTCAACACATTCTAGGGGTTGTTTCAACTCTTCCAAGGGCTAATTGAACACATTCTAGGGGTAGGTTCTACTCCTTCCAGGTGCTGCTTCAACACATTCTAGGGGTAGGTTCTACTCCTTCCAAGTGCTGCTTCAACACATTATAGGGGTTGTTTCAACTCTTCCAAGGGCTACTTGAACACATTCTAGGGGTAGGTGCTACTCCTTCAAGGTGTTGCCTCAACCCTTTCTATGGGTTGGCTCAACTCTTTCTTTGGGTTAGGCCAACCCTATAAAGGCTAGGATGGTATAGACCTTTATCACTCAACAACCATCTTGGTCACCTTCCCTGTATACCCATTGGAAAGATAACACCAATTATCATAACACAGAAAAGTCACAGACTGCTTGCCCTTCCAGCCTCAGTTTGGTTACACTGCTTTGAATGGAAGTAAAACAAGATGGATGCAACATGATAAAGGTCTATTCATAGATCCCAAGGCCATTGATGAAGTTCATGACACATTTTTACAAACTTTATGTCTGACCTTAGCACAGGAAGAATAAAGTAAAGATAAACATATTATATAAAAGTATGTTCAAACTTTATTCATTCATTTGGTGACCAAATGGCCAAATCACATGAATGATAACAACTTTTAAAATACAATGAAAGTACAAATCTCAATTTCAAATTTCAAATCTTATTTTACAAAACATTCATAAATACCCAAGACAGTTTGGGAGCTAAGTTTGATCCTTGGTCTCTACCTCGTTTTAAGACCTCTGGGATTGTGGCCACAATCCCAAAGGTCTTAATCCTATGGTAAAAGACCGCGCATCGAACTTTTATTCCCTTAATAATAAGGTGGCCTAATGGCAACATTTGCAGAGTCAACATTTACATAAGAATAATGTACAAGGCTTTGAAATGTATGTGTAGACATACATGTTTTTAAAAAAAATCTAACTCTAGCATCTTCCATTGATATTAAATAAGAAATGTGTGCAACAAAAGTCACAGAATTTTGATACAACTTTTAACATGAAAAAGAGCATTTATGAATGGGAATAAAAATTTGATGCTTGGTCTTTACCGTAGGATTAAGATTTCTGGGATTGTGGCCACGGGCGATGAAGGACATCGCCTTTGGCTTGGTCCTTCTCGCCCGTGGCCACAATCCCATCGGTCTTAATCCTACGGTAAAAGACTGCGCATCGAGTTAACATTTACATAAGAATAATGTACAAGGCTTTGAAATGTATGTGTAGCCATACATGTTTAAAAAAAATTCCAGCATCTTCCATTGATATAGCAGAAGCCAAATCTGTATCATGCAAATATCAGAATTTCAAAATATCATTAATTTAACAGATTTGTTATTCTTGTAGTATTACGATCCCAAACCAGTTTTGCATTATAGACCAATAAATTCTAAGACTTTTGGTGAAGAATTGAAAAAACATCTCAACCAAGGAAGACATGAGATTATAAAAATATCGAAAAAATGATTTGAATTCGAATTTTCCATGTCCTTTACTACATTAATGATTAAGTGTGCAAACATAATAAGATTGGTGCAAATTGTAGAGTTCTAGAGGTTAACCCTGCTGAGATATTTGCATTTATCTCATAAAGATGGAAAATTAATTTAAAAATCACACATTTATCATCAATTTTCACGAGGCATATTTTTAATAGGCGTTTTTTTGTCCTCTCATTTAGAAACTTTGACAAGCATTTGAGAAATTATCTCCTGCCAGAATATCAACATTTGATTTTTTGATAATATTTTAAATTTGTGATATTTTCATGATACAAATATTTAAACAAAATATTTTTTAGCTGAACACCTAAAAGAGATGTTGAGGAGAACAATTATAAATCTAATGCATAGTTTCGCTACAGAAGTAAATATGCGGTGCCCATTTACTTTCGACCATGAGTGTACATCCCACCCCGAAACTGCTTCAAGATTTCAAGAATATAGGGCCTACTGCTTGATTAATTGACTGATGAATCCAACACAGCACTTGCGCTCTTTTCAAGAATAGCCAAGCTGTTGTCCAGCTCCTGCACACAAGATGGAACTTTGGCAGTGACCTCAATGCCAAAACCGCATAACTCCAGAAAAACGTAAAAGCCATATAGGGTCATTCCATGTCAAATCACCCCAAAAAATGGAAATTTAAACCCGACCCCCTTCAAATTGGTTCATTTTTGGTTTATGGGGTATTTTTGGCTGAAAAAGCTGAAATTTCAAGTTTTAGCTTTTAGCGATTTTGGCCAAAATGGGCGTGACCGCCATTTTTCAAATGACCTGATCTCCCTAACCAGTCAGCCAAATCTGTTGCTATTGGTGAAAATTATAACCCAACATGTTCTCTGCAAAATATAGAAAAATTTGAGGTATTACATTTTTCGTTTGCTTTCCAGCTCTTTTCAAAGTTTGCATACTTGATGCAAAAATGTACGAATACTATGCAATGTACATGTACTAAACCCCTCAAAAAATTTCTGCAATTCAAGTTTGAGGGATGATATCTTTCTTGTTACTGATGTATGAAAAAAGAAACTGGTGTCATTGAAAAGCTTCATTATTCCTCTTTACAATGATGTGTCATTTGTGATGCTTATGCAATCATGGAATGCGCAGTCCTTCTGAATATGCAGCAAGGTCAAAAACGAAATGTTGCAAAATTCGTTGTTTTCAATAGTTAATTCATCCAAACTTTAATGACAAAACAATGATGACACAGACAATTTTTTTTCTCTCACTCTCTCCTCTCCTTCTTTTATTGAGAAATGGTTACATGTCAGTAAGTCAGTAGCGGGGTAGATGACCCGAACACAGCAACCACGGCCTGACACCTCCTCCTCATGCTGTTCACCAGCCTCGTCACACGAAGCTGTGGGATGGCGTTCCACTCTTCAACAAGGATCAGCCGGAGTTGTCCAATTGCTTGGGCCTTTAGGAGATTCGATAAGCGTGGCATCTTTAAACATCTTACAAACGACCACTCAGTAAACTGCAGCTCTACCTCACACAAACATTATTGAAGGCACCATTGACATTCATGCAAGACATGCACTGTCATCTGGGCACTATTCAAAACACATTGCATCTTCACAAGAAATGGAGACTTCGGTGTTGAAAACAATGCTTTTTGCAACATTTCACTTCAGACTTTGCCCTATATTCAGGAGTACTGCACATTCCATGATTACATAATCACGGCAGATGGCACATCATTGTAAAGAGGAATAATCAAGCTTTTCAATGACACCAGTTTCTTTTTTCATACATCAGTAACAAGAAAGATATCATCCCTCAAACTTGAATTGCAGAACTTTTTTTGAGGGGTTTATAATACATGTGTGTAAAAGATCAAGTTCCAGCCAGTATGCTGTCTTTGTTGCAGCCTGATTGAGAATTAATGTAACTACATGTATTTTTTAAAGTGGCAATAACCATGATAGCAATCTAAATGATCCTGAAATTGTATAATTAACCATGTTTTCAATGATCAATTTTACCTTAAGAAATAACAGTATTTGGGAATTCCCAGGCCAGAATTTCATTCAAAAAAAGAAAGAATGGAAATTCCCAGAAGGCATGTGCACCTACATTTTGGGGAATTCGCATGTCTTCTTAAGGTGTGCAATCAATTTCTGAAATAGCACAATCTGTGTAAAAAGAGTCAAGGAACAATTTTCACATACATGTACAGTATTATTTATTCATAGAGTGTGAAGCTGGTCATTATGTTTTGGAATGTGCATGTACAGGTACATGTACTATATTGCATAGGAATATTACATTTTTGCATCAAGTATGCCAACTTTGAGAAGAGCTGGAAAGCAAACAAAAAATAGTATACCTCAAATTTTTTGATATTTTGCAGAGAACATGTTGGGTTATAATTTTCATCCAAGTTCAACTCAAGGTCACGTGATCCACAAGGTCAAAGTAAAGGTCAAAAGGTCACCAAACTTCAAATTGCTCCTACATAAAAAAATAATGGCATTCCTTACACAATTACCTTTCCAAAGATACCAAATATCAACAAATTTGGCTCACTGGTTAGGGAGATAGGGTCATTTGAAAAATGGCGTGCAAAATCACAAAAACTGGTGGCCCGTAGCGCAAAAAACGTTGGTCCGACAGGGCTAAAACTTGAAATTTCAGCTTTTTCAGCCAAAATTACCCCATAAACCAAAAATTAACCAATTTGAAGAGGGTGGGTTTTAACCTATTGGGTGATCTGACACGGAATGACCCTACAGCACTGGTGGGTACTCCAAGTTGAAGACGTAGTGCAGCTTGAATATACGGTCTACTGCACTTGTGACATCTTGATTGCTTCATTGTCCAGAATAGTGAAATACTGTCCTGGGTTGTCCCGGGAGCCCAGGCAAAGGAGGTATGGTTGACTCCTCTGGCGTTTCATACGTTGCATGTAATGCTCGATACTTGTTCCAACCTGAAAAGGACGAAATATCAAATGCTATCATAATCTATATGTATATGTACTGATTACAGATTTATTCAACATGTAATTTAAGACAGAGTGAAACAACATCTTATTTACTACATCATACATTACTTTGCAATTTCACATGTTGACAATGTGCCTTGAGAATAAAATCAATCAATCAAGTTTTGATTTTTAGGGAAAAAACGACCGTAAAAGCTGTTAATCTGAGGTCATATGTACCAAGTACAATAGCGATATAGCGATACAGTATGTTGTATCAATGTTGTAAATTAAGATTTTTGTTATATAAACAGGGGGTTTCAAACCATTATGGGTAATATTATTATGCCCTGACATATTCTAACATAAACAAACCACTTTTGTTTATCATACAATGCATATTTCCAATACCTTGTAGATTTATTGATATTTATTCTGAGGAACAATAAACATAAGTTTATATTTGGATGGCTGCAATGCATTATGGGTATTCCCAACATGACCCCCATCTCAATATTCACACTCAGTAAGTCATAACTTTATTTTGATACCTTACTCTCTTCAATTGGCAAAAGATGAAAAATGTATTAATAATTTCCACACTTGACCTTGATGTTTAGAGTATCAAATTACAGTATCAAATTACACTCATTACATTAATTACGTCCATACATGTAAAATAACTCCGGGTAGAAACTGTTGGTGATGAAATTTAGTGTAGGCCTATTTAAATGCATAGTCATGCATATTTGTGGTCTACACCTGGCCTAGGCCCAGTGTAAACTGTAAATATTGTCCATATTACTATAAATATTTACAGTTTACACTGGGCCTAGGCCAGGTACAGACCACATTTACTAAAATTAGATTACTTCTAAGTGGCCGCCACCTTGAAAAATGAGTCTGGTGGCAATTTTGAAGAGAAAAAAAAGCTCACGGAATATTCAAGAAAATCAATTTTGAAAATCAAATAACATCGGAGCAAATGCATGAGATATATACCTCTGTCAAAACAGACACAGAATATATACAAGTGGCTAATGATTCATTAGCATACATTTACTTCAACACTCACCTATTTCATAAAATAGAACTAGAAAAAGTAGAAGGCTATCTTTTGCCTTGATCTTGGAAAAGAAAATTGCATTGTGGGTAATTAGGTCTGCGCGCGCCGCCCGCACTACTTTCGATTAGCTCTGACGTCATTCGACTCGGGGGAGAATGGGTTACTCGGATCAATGACGTCACTCGCCGCGTATTGATGACGCCCCCCCCCCCCCCATTAGGACAAGAAGTACAATTTCACGTAACTATTTCAGTATAGATAACTACTATTTTTAACAAGTTCAATACAGTTAAAGGAAGCGTTTTGGTTGTACGTTGGTATTGTTACATCTATTTTATACCCCCATGTCCCACACGGTCTCGTCCCGAATATATTAATAAGGTAAACAAAATTAAATGTCCGCGATCATTTTATGGTGACCTTTGACATTAATACCGCCACATCACGAGAGTGCGTATGTCGTTCGTTTAGCTCTTGCTTTGGGCTCATCCGGGAAGCTCATCCGGGAAGCTTGTCTGGCCATTCTAATACCCACAACCAGACCTCAAAATAAACATCTCAGGTTGCCGGAATGTCTGGGCAATGTCTGGGATTAGTGCGGTAATGTCAATTGATAACAGCTGTACTGTTTCAATGGGTTGTCTGCTGACAAGGCCCCCCCCCTTTACTTTGAAAGCTGCATACCGGGTCAATGGTTCACCCTAGGTTGATTTTTTTTTACCATGTTATCAGGCACTGTATCAATACAGAACTTATGAAAAATGGCTGAATTTGAGTTTTCAATGACGTAGTAAACAACAATTGTTTGCAAACGGACTGAATGAAATAGCACCATGCAGCACCGCAGGGTTTTAATTATTGTAACAACCAAGGTTCAAATGTGTATGACTGCTCGATAGATGCTGAGGGCGCTTTTGATCAAATTCCACATGTTATAATCTTTCAGAAATTGGGAAAAGTTATTAGTGATGATTGGTGGCGTTGTATGTAGTTTGGTATTCTAACATTATTGTTAATATTAAGTGGAACAATGAGATAGGGAAACTAATTCATATGTGCAAAGGTACTAGACAGGGTGGTCTTTCATCTCCCTTTATTTTTAATATCTTTTACAAAGATCTTGTTTCAGGTCTGAACGATCTCGTTACTGCAAATTCTAAGTTTAATGTGTTTTATAATGCGGATGATTTACTCTTAACAAGTTTAACAGTAACTGGTCTTCAAAGGCTTATAGATTACGCCAATGATTATATTGTGTCTCATGGTCTTCGTTTTAACCCAATAAAAACATCGTGCACCATTTTTGGCAAATACAATATGACACCAAACCCCCAACTAGACAACTGTATGCTAAACGTTACTGACTCTGTTAAGTATTTGGGAGTAACACTTTGTAGTAATCTGAATAGTAAATTGCATGTTGATGAGTGTATCCGCAAATGTCAAAGAGCATGCTTTTCATTACAGAGTGCTGGCATGTGTAAACATGGTTCTTGCACAGAAGTAAAACTGCATGTTTGGAATACAGTATTAGTTCCTATACTTGTTTATGGTTGTGAGTGCATCAATACGCATAATTTTGATAATATGGATAAAATCCAAATTAAATTGATAGAGGCATCCCTCGGTATTCCAAGGTTTTGTAGAACCACTCCACTACTTCATGTTATCAATTTACCAAAAATTAATGACGTTATAATATCTTCTCAAATTGATCTATTATCACAAATGTTTGTAAATGACTTAAAATCAAGGAGGTTTTATGCTCATCTGCTTAACCATGAGGCGAATGGTAACTTATCGTATAGAAACACACTTATTCATAGAGTAAAGAAAACTTTTCAAGGAAATACCTCATTATTCACTGTAATTTTTAACCATGCTAACAGAAAAATAGTTAAAAATTCCCTTAAGAGTTATGACTGTTACAACCATGGCATTTGTGACAGTGGAAAGTCTTGCATCGATCTGAAAACGTGTATTCAGCCAAATAATCTTTTTATCATTAAGTTAACCAAACCATTTAAATTATTATTTTCTATCGGAATGTATGCAAGCCAGTACTTTTTCGGTAGTAGTTTATTTTGTATCCAATAGTTATTATGTATATACATTTATACGTGTTATATTTGTATATTGTATAGGCTATATTGCTTCCCCAAGTAGTATATCAGATGAGAGTTCTGGCTCACTTCACTCCGCTGCGCTCCGTTCGTGATCCAGAACCACTGCGCTGCGCTCCGTTCTCTCATCTGATATACTACTAGAGGTCAAAGGTCAAAGGTCAAGAGGTAAAGAGGTCAAAAGGTCAAAGGTCAAGAGGTGAACTAGAGGTGAGAAAAAATGTAGAAACCCCCAGGAAAAAAGATATTGAAAATGGGACTTAAAAAACTGAAAAAACAAATTACTATTATGTAGATGAATAGTAAAGATGACGACAAAATATTTATCGAAATGGAGATTATCAGAATTGAAAGAGTTTGGTCGCTCGCATAGACCAATCCTATTAGTACAAAACAGAAAGGGTAAAATCGATAAACGGTCTCGGTATCTGGCGGTAAAAAATATATAAAACGGCATAAACGAAAGCCCTTATATAAATTAACAAAGAGTCAACTTGAGGCTGTTATAGAAGCTGAAAGTATTCCGTTGAGAGGAGTAGGAAGAAGATATTTGCGAAAAGATTTGTATAAGATTGTGAGAGATTAGCGCGTTGGTGTTTTAGAATTTGATGAACCAGCGATTGATGGTGGAGGATATTTACGTCGACGAATAATGACCGTTCCGCTGAATCATATCAAAGAAAAAGATTTAAACAAGTTTTGGGAAGCGAGAATATATGTCATTTAAGTTTATTATATATATACGTATAAATTTACGTAAAGATAAACCGGACGGTACTACCGATTATGATAATCCTAATTTTCATAATAATGGCCATATTGTTTTATTGAATTTTGATGGTATTGAAAATGTATTCGTTACCGTTATTTCACAAATTCAAGAGTCTTTAGAAAAATGGACGCAAAAGAGTTATGGATGGGTGGTAGAACGTATAGAGAATATGACTATTACAATCTCGAGATATCAGCCTTTGAGGGGTGGTTCTTATATCGAGTTATGCGACTACATAAAAAATAAAAAAGCGTGCATCAACGTAAAAAACAAAGACGACGATTGTTTGCGGTGGTCGTTGCGCAGCGCTCTTTTCCGGCGAAAAAAATGTTGATAGACTGTCTAGCTATGCGACGGAAGACGGTTTAAATTTTGATAATATCGCCGCTCCGACCCCGATTGATCAAATAAAAAAAGTAGAGAAACAAAATTGTATCGCACTAAACGTTTTTGTTTACGAATCAACTCATTTATAGTTTACAAACTTAGCGATCAACTTGAGACTATAGATCGTATAAATTTATTATTAATTCATAAAGAAGATAAATCTCATTACGTTTGGATTAAAGATATAAATAAATTACTTTCCGACCAAACGAAACATAACGGACATAAACATTATTGTTTGAGATGTTTACAGGGTTACTCGACGGAAGCGTATCTTGAGAATCACATAACAATGTGTAAGGGAATAAACGACAGACCAACAAAGATCGTGATGTCTGAAAAGGGTAAAAACGATACGTTAAAATTTATAAATTTTCATAGAAAGATGAAAGTTCCTTTCATTATATACGCCGACTTTGAAAGTATAATTAAAAAGATTTACGATATGAATACGACAAAAACTAAAAAACTGCAAGAACACGTTATATGCGGTTATTCGTACGTCGTTGTTCGGTGCGACGGTGAAACTTGTCCTCCCGCCGTATACCGAAGAGAAGATGCCGCGGAGCATTTTTTAAATAAATTACAAAAACAAGTAGAACGCGTCAATGAGATATTTAGAAATCCTAAAAAAATGTTTATGAAAAGAGACGATGAAGAAGATTTCAAAAATGCTAAAAAGTGTTGGATATGCGAAAAAAATATGAGTAAAGATGATTTGGAAGACTTTTTTACGAGATTAGCGAGTGTTGTAAAAAAGGTGCGATGAAATGTGTCAAGTGTAAAAAGAAATTTGGTGCGTTTTGCGTCAAGTTTAGTCGAGTAATCATTGTCACGTGTAATCATTGTCACGTGACCGGGAAATATAGAGGAGCGGCGCATAGTAAATGTAACTTGCAACTAAGTTTAAAACTGGACAAAACTTTTATTCCGGTCGTATTTCATAATTTGCGAGGATACGACTCTCATCTCATTATGCAAGCCGCGAGTCAAACGCGAGGAAATCTAACGTGTATTCCAAACAATATGGAAAAGTACATATCTTTTTCTATCGGGCAACTGCGATTTATCGACAGCGCTCAATTTTTACTCGCTTCGCTCGATAAACTTGTAAAATCGAACGACGTTTTTTCAATCGTTAAAGAGTACGAGCGCGATTTAGAAAAATTTAATCTTTTAAAACAAAAGGGTATTTATCCTTACGAGTACATGGACTCTTTCGAACGTTTTAAGGAAACGCGTCTTCCTCCGATATAATCTTTTTATAGTAGTTTGAATGACGAACGCATTACTAAAAAAGAGTACGATCACGCCGAGAAGGTTTTCCAAACCTTTGAGTGTAAACATTTAGGAGATTATCACGATTTGTACGTGCGTACGGATACTTGCTTATTGGCGGACGTGTTTGAACATTTTCGTACCACTTGCATGAAACAGTACGGGTTAGATCCGGCTCATTATTATACCGGCCCAGGATTGAGCTGGGACGCATTATTATAACATTCAAAAGTTTGTCTAGAATTGTTGACGGATTATGACATGCATTTATTTATAGAAAAATGTACTAGAGGAGGAACGTGTATGGTAAGTAAACGATACGCAAAAGCAAACAATGACGATAAAACGAAACCTAGGACTTTTATACAATATTTAGACGCGAATAATTTATACGGCTATGCGATGAGTCAACCTTTGCCGACTAGTAATTTTAAATGGTTGACTCGTCATCAAATGGACAGACTCTTAGAAAAAGGAATAATACGTGGAAAAGGATGTATTTTAGAAGTTGATTTAGAATACCCTAAAGAATTACACGATTCTCACAATGCATATCCACTCGCGCCAGAGTCGTTGACGTTACCGAAAGAATGGATGTCTGACTATCAACAGGAGTTATTAAAAGGCAAACCCGCTCCAAACGTTACAAAATTAGTTTTAAATTTATACGATAAATCAAACTACGTGCTTCATTATCGTAATTTACAATTGTATTTACAACTCGGTATGAAACTGACTAAAATTCATCGCATTTTAGAATTTGATGAATCGCTTTGGATGAAATCGTACATCGATTTAAACACCCAACTCAGAAAAGACGCAACGTCAGATGTTGAATTATTCAGTTTTTGGAAAAACGATGGAAAATGTACGAAATCGCGTCAACGTGAATTTGAAACGCCTCAACGATGAAAAAGCAGAAAATCAAATTCGTACATTAATCGCGAAACCAAATTTTGCCGAGGTTAGGATTTTCGATCACGATCTAGCGGCGCTTCACATGCATAAAACAAAACTTTTACTCAACCGTCCAGTATACGTAGGAATGAGCATAACTAAAGCTTACATGTATGATTTGTATTACAATCATTTAAAAAAGAAATACGACGGCAAGTGTAATTTACTTTACACGGATACAGACAGTTTAATGGTTGATATTGAAACGAGAGATGTTTATAAAGATTTATTAAAAGATAAATAGTTATACGATTTTAGTAATTATCCTAAAGATCATTTCTTATATTCTGAAGAGAATAAAAATGTGATTGGAAAATTTTAAGATGAGACAGCTGGCGTAGCTATTTCTGAATTTGTAGGTTTAAGACCAAAAATGTACTCGATACATTTATCGAAAGAAATAGAAATAAGACCTAGCGTTTTTTCGAGAGAATTAAAAAAAGCTAAAGGCGTTAAAAAACAAGTTTTAGAAAAGAAAATTAACCACGAAAACTTTAAAGATGTTTTATTTGAAAATGAAACGTATCATCACAAGATGAATTTTATTAGAAACAAGGGTCATCATCTTTACACTATAAAAGTTGACAAAAAATCGTTAGACGGTCTCGATACAAAGAGACATATTTTACTAGATGGAATACATACTTTAGCTTACGGTCATTATAAGATTTCAGAGTAATTTTTAGGAGGATTTTCCGTATCTCGAGGAACAATTTGTAATTCTTCTCTTACAAAACTACGTTTGGGGCCTGCCTCTAAATAATACAAGATGGGTTGACGTTGAGCTTTTATTGTTTTACCTAAACTATACATTTGTATAGACCATATAGGATCGGTCGCGCGACGTCTCGTATCTTTTTCAGCTCACCGGGTGCGTATAAATACCGAACTAGAGCGTTCGCATTAATTCTTTTTTCAACAGCAACTTTTTTAACTGTACCGTTAGAGCTAATAGCCGGTGAGGCTGGATTTTGCTTGACGAGTTGTAATTTAATAACATCTATAGGTTTTAAATGTACGAGTCTGGTCGTTTCGTTATTTAACCCTTTCAGTACCAGCCCATTTTTCACAGTGTGACCTTCCATACCAGGTAAATACTGGTGCAGATAATCCCTTGTGTACCATAGCAATTTTGGTGGCTTCTAATGAAGAGCGCCACCACTCTACACTCTGTAGTTAATGTACATGCACATGTGTGCAATTCCACTGTACAGCATGCAGCTTTAAAATAAAAAAA
>CM055817.1:51078309-51104040 GCA_029582265.1 Zoroaster sp. YZ-2022
TTGGTTTTAATATCATATTTTTAATGTTCACACCCATCCAAAACCCTCTTTTGCGTCCATTTTTCTAAAGACTCTTGAATTTGTGAAATAACGGTAACGAATACATTTTCAATACCATCAAAATTCAATAAACAATATGGCCATTATTATGAAAATTAGGATTATCATAATCGGTAGTACCGTCCGGTTTATCTTTACGTAAATTTATACGTATATATATAATAAACTTAAATGACATATATTCTCGCTTCCCAAAACTTGTTTAAATCTTTTTCTTTGATATGATTCAGCGGAACGGTCATTATTCGTCGACGTAAATATCCTCCACCATCAATCGCTGGTTCATCAAATTCTAAAACACCAACGCGCTAATCTCTCACAATCTTATACAAATCTTTTCGCAAATATCTCTTCCTACTCCTCAACGGAATACTTTCAGCTTCTATAACAGCCTCGTTGACTCTTTGTTAATTTATATAAGGGCTTTCGTTTATGCCGTTTTATATATTTTTTACCGCCAGATACCGAGACCGTTTATCGATTTTACCCTTTCTGTTTTGTACTAATAGGATTGGTCTATGCGAGCGACCAAACTCTTTCAATTCTGATAATCTCCATTTCGATAAATATTTTGTCGTCATCTTTACTATTCATCTACATAATAGTAATTTGTTTTTTCAGTTTTTTAAGTCCCATTTTCAATATCTTTTTTCCTGGGGGTTTCTACATTTTTTCTCACCTCTAGTTCACCTCTTGACCTTTGACCTTTTGACCTCTTTACCTTTGACCTTGACCTTGACTCTAGTAGTATATCAGATGAGAGAACGAGCGCAGCGCAGTGGTTCTGGATCACGAACGGAGCGCAGCGGAGTGAAGTGAGCCAGAACTCTCATCTGATATACTACTTGGAAGCAATAAGCCTATACAATATACAAATATAACACGTATAAATGTATATACATAATAACTATTGGATACAAAATAAACTATACCGAAAAAGTACTGGCTTGCATAATTCCGATAGAAAATAATAATTTAATGGTTTGGTTAACTTAATGATAAAAGATTATTTGGCTGAATACACGTTTTCAGATCGATGCAAGACTTTCCACCGTCACAAATGCCATGGTTGTAACAGTCATAATCCTTAAGGAATTTTAACTATTTTTCTGTTAGCATGGTTAAAATTACAGTGAATAATGAGGTATTTCTGAAAAGTTTTACTCTATGAATAAGGTGTTTCATGATAAGTTACCATTCGCCTCATGGTTAAGCAGATGAGCATAAACCTCCTTGATTTTAAGTCATTTACAAACATTTGTGATAATAGATCAATTTGAGAAGATATTATAACGTCATTAATTTTGGTAAATTGATAACATGAAGTAGTGGAGTGGTTCTACAAAACCTTGGAATACGAGGATGCCTCTATCAATTTAATTTGATTTTATCCATATTATCAAAATTATGTATTGATGCACTCACAACCATAAACAAGTATAGAACTAATACTGTATTCCAAACATGCAGTTTTACTTTGTGCAAGAACCATGTTTACACATGCCAGCATCTGAATGAAAAGCATGTTTTGGACATTTGCGGATACACTCATCAACATGCAATTTACTATTCAGATTACTACAAGTGTTACTCCAAATACTTAACAGAGTCAGTAACGTTTAGCATACAGTTGTCTAGTTAGGGTTTGGTGTCATATTGTATTTGCCAAAAATGGTACGATGTTTTATTGGTTAAACGAAGACCATGAGACACAATATAATCATTGGCGTAATCTATAAGCCTTTGAAGACCAGTTACTGTTAAACTTGTTAAGAGTAAATCATCCGCATTATAAAACACATTAAACTTAGAATTTGCAGTAACGAGATCGTTCAGACCTGAAACAAGATCTTTGTAAAAGATATTAAAAATAAAGGGAGATGAAAGACCATCCTGTCTAGTACCTTTGCACATATGAATTAGTTTCCTATCTCATTGTTCCACTTAATATTAACAATATGTTAGAATACCAAACCACATACAACGCCACCAATCATCACTAATAACTTTTCCCAATTTCTGAAAGATTATAACATGTGAATTTGATCAAAGCGCCCCAGCATCTATCGAGCAGTCATACACATTTGAACCTTGTTGTTCAATAATTAAAACTGCGGTGCTGCATGGTGCTATTTCATTCAGTCCGTTTGCAAACAATTGTTGTTTACTACGTCATTGAAAACTCAAATTCAGCTCATTTTTTCATAAGTTCTGTATTGACACAGTGTCCTGATAACATGGTAAAAAAAATCAACCTAGGTGAACCATTGACCCGGTATGCAGCTTTCAAAGTAAAGGGGCCTTGTCAGCAGACAACCCATTGAAACAGTACAGCTGTTATCACTGACATTACCGCACTAATCCCAGACATTGCCCAGACATTCCGGCAACCTGAGATGTTTATTTTGAGGTCTGGTTGTGGGTATTAGAATGGCCAGACAAGCTTCCCGGATGAGCTTCCCGGATGAGCCCAAAGCAAGAGCTAAACAGAACGACATACGCACTCTCGTGATGTGGCGGTATTAATGTCAAAGGTCACCATAAAATGATCGCGGACATTTAATTTTGTTTACCTTATTAATATATTCGGACGAGACCGTGACATGGGGATAAAATAGATGTAACAATACCAACGTACAACCAAACGCTTCCTTTAACTGTATTGAACTTGTTAAAATAGTAGTTATCTATACTGGAAATAGTTACGGAAATTGTACTTGTCCTAATGGGGGCGTCATCAATACGCGGCGAGTGACGTCATTGATCCGAGTAACCCATTCTCCCCGAGTCGAATGACGTCAGAGCTAATCGAAAGTAGTGCGGCGGCGCGCAGACCTATTACCCGCAATGCAATTTTTCCAAGATCAGGCAAAAGATAGCCTTCTACTTTTTCTAGTTCTATTTTATGAAATAGGTGAGTGTTGAGTAAATGTAATGCTAATGAATCAGCCACTTGTATATATTCTGTGTCTGTTTTGACAGAGGTATATATCTCATGCATTTGCTCGATGTTATTTGATTTTCAAATTGATTTTCTTGAATATTCCGTGAGCTTTTTTTTTCTTCAAAATTGCCACCAGACTCATTTTTCAAGGTGGCGCCACTTAGAAGTAATTATTCTTTAGTAAATGTGGTTCGTCTGTTTAGTTCAGTGTAAACTAATATTTATAGTAATATGGACAATATTTACAGTTTACACTGGCCTAGCCAGTGTAGACCACAAATATGCATGACTATGCATTTAAATAGGCCTTACACTAAATTTCATCACCAACAGTTTTACCCGGTTATTTTAATGTAGGACGTAATTAATGTAATTAGTGTAATTTGATACTGTAATTTGATACTCTAAACATCAAGGTCAAGTGTGGAAATTATTAATACATTTTTCATATTTTGCCAATTGAAGAGAGTAAGGTATCAAAATAAGGTTATGACTTACTGAGTGTGAATATTGAGATAGGGGTCATGTTGGGAATACCCATAATGCATTGCAGCCATCCAAATATAAACTTATGTTTATCGTTCCTCAGAATAAATATCAATAAATCTACAAGGTATTGGAAATATGATTGTATGATAAACAAAAGTGGTTTGTTTATGTTAGAATATGTCAGGCATAATAATATTACCCATAATGGTTTGAAACCCCTGTTTATATAACAAAAATCTTAATTTACAACATTGATACAACATACTGTATCGCTATATCGCTATTGTACTTGGTACATATGACCTCAGATTACAGCTTTACGGTCGTTTTTCCTAAAATCAAAACTTGATTGATTGATTTTATTCTCAAGGCACATTGTCAACATGGAAATTGCAAAGTAATGTATGATGTAGTAAATAAGATGTTGTTTCACTCTGTCTTAAATTACATGTTGAATAAATCTGTAATCAGTACATATACATATGATTATGATAGCATTTGATATTTCGTCCTTTCAGGTTGAACAAGTATCGAGCATTACATGCAACGTATGAAACGCCAGAGGAGTCAACCATACCTCCTTTGCCTGGGCTCCCGGACAACCCAGGACAGTGATTTCACTATTCTGGACAATGAAGCAATCAAGATGTCAAGTGCAGTAGACCGTATATTCAAGCTGCACTACGTCTTCAACTTGGAGTACCCACCAGTGCTGTAGGGTCATTCCGTGTCAGATCACCCAATAGGTTAAAACCCACCCCCTTCAAATTGGTTAATTTTTGGTTTATGGGGTAATTTTGGCTAAAAAAACTGAAATTTCAAGTTTTAGCCCTGTCGGACCAACGTTTTTTGCGCTACGGGCCACCAGTTTTTGTGATTTTGCACGCCATTTTTCAAATGACCCTATCTCCCTAACCAGTGAGCCAAATTTGTTGATATTTGGTATCTTTGGAAAGGTAATTGTGTAAGGAATGCCATTATTTTTTTATGTAGGAGCAATTTGAAGTTTGGTGACCTTGACCTTTACTTGACCTTAGGATCACGTGACCTTGAGTTGAACTTGGATGAAAATTATAACTCCAACATGTTCTCTGCAAAATATCAAAAATTTGAGGTATACTATTTTGTTTGCTTTCCAGCTCTCTCTCAAAGTTAGCATACTTGATGCAAAATGTAATATTCCTATGCAATATAGTCTATGTACCTGTACATGCACATTCCAAAACATAATGACCAGCTTCACACTCTATGAATAAATAATACTGTACATGTATGTGAAAATTGTTCCTGACTCTTTTACACAGATTGTGCTATTTCAGAATTGATTGCACACCTTAAGAAGACATGCAATTTCAAAATGTAGGCAAACATGCCTCTGGGAATTTCCATTCTTCTTTTTTTGAATGAAATTCTGGCCTGGGAATTCCCAAATACTGTTATTTTTAAGGTAAAATTGATCATTGAAACATGGTTAATTATACAATTTCAGGATCATTTAGATTGCTATCATGGTTATTGCCACTTTAAAAAATACATGTAGTTACATTAATTCTCAATCAGGTGCAACAAAGACAGCATACTGGCTGAACTTGATCTTTTACACATGTATTATAAACCCTCAAAAAGTTCTGCAATTCAAGTTTGAGGATGATATCTTCTTGTTACTGATGTATGAAAAAGAAACTGGTGTCATTGAAAAGCTTGATTATTCCTCTTTACAATGATGTGCCATCTGCCGTGATTATGTAATCATGGAATGCAGTACTCTGAATATAGGGCAAAGTCTGAAGTGAAATGTTGCAAAAAGCATTGTTTTCAACACCGAAGTCTCCATTTCTTGTGAAGATGCAATGTGTTTTGAATAGTGCCCAGATGACAGTGCATGTCTTGCATGAATGTCAATGGTGCCTTCAATAATGTTTGTTGAGGTAGAGCTGCAGTTTACTGAGTGGTCGTTTGTAAGATGTTTAAAGATGCCACGCTTATCGAATCTCCTAAAGGCCCAAGCAATTGGACAACTCCGGCTGATCCTTGTTGAAGAGTGGAACGCCATCCCACAGCTTCGTGTGACGAGGCTGGTGAACAGCATGAGGAGGAGGTGTCAGGCCGTGGTTGCTGTGTTCGGGTCATCTACCCGCTACTGACTTACTGACATGTAACCATTTCTCAATAAAAGAAGGAGAGGAGAGAGTGAGAGAAAAAATTGTCTGTGTCATCATTGTTTTGTCATTAAAGTTTGGATGAATTAACTATTGAAAACAACGAATTTTGCAACATTTCGTTTTTGACCTGTCTGCATATTCAGAAGGACTGGCATTCCATGATTGCATAAGCATCACAAATGACACATCATTGTAAAGAGGAATAATGAAGCTTTTCAATGACACCAGTTTCTTTTTTCATACATCAGTAACAAGAAAGATATCATCCTCAAACTTGAATTGCAGAAATTTTTGAGGGTTTAGTACATGTACATGTATAGTATTCTGTACATTTTGCATCAAGTATGCAAACTTTGAAAGAGTTGGAAAGCAAACGAAAATGTAATACCTCAAATTTTTCTATATTTTGCAGAGAACATGTTGGGTTATAATTTTCACCAATAGCAACAGATTTGGCTGACTGGTTAGGAGATCAGGTCATTTGAAAATGGCGTCACGCCCATTTTGCCAAAATCGCTAAAGCTAAAACTTGAAATTTCAGCTTTTTCAGCCAAAAATACCCCATAAACCAAAAATGAACCAATTTGAAGGGGTCGGGTTTAAATTTCCATTTTTGGGGTGATTTGAATGGAATGACCCTATATGGCTTTTACGTTTTTCTGAGTTATGCGGTTTTGGCATTGAGGTCACTGCCAAAGTTCCATCTTGTGTGCAGGAGCTGGACAACAGCTTGGCTATTCTTGAAAAGACTGCAAGTGCTGTGTTGGATTCATCAGTCAATTAATCAAGCAGTAGGCCCTATATTCTTGAAATCTTGAAGCAGTTTCGGGTGGGATGTACACTCATGGTCGAAAGTAAATGGGCACCCATATTTACTTCTGTAGCGAAACTATGCATTAGATTTATAATTGTTCTCCTCAACATCTCTTTAGGTGTTCAGCTAAAAATATTTTGTTTAAATATTTGTATCATGAAAATATCACAAATTTAAAATATTATCAAAAATCAAATGTTGATATTCTGGCAGGAGATAATTTCTCAAATGCTTGTCAAAGTTTCTAAATGAGAGGACAAAAAACGCCTATTAAAAATATGCCTCGTGAAAATTGATGATAAATGTGATTTTAAATTAATTTTCCATCTTTATGAGATAAATGCAAATATCTCAGCAGGGTTAACCTCTAGAACTCTACAATTTGCACCAATCTTATTATGTTTGCACACTTAATCATTAATGTAGTAAAGGACATGGAAAATTCGAATTCAAATCATTTTTCGATATTTTATAATCTCATGTCTTCCTTGGTTGAGATGTTTTTCAATTCTTCACCAAAAGTCTTAGAATTTATTGGTCTATAATCAAAACTGGTTTGGGATCGTAATACTACAAGAATAACAAATCTGTTAAATTAATGATATTTTGAAATTCTGATATTTGCATGATACGATTTGGCTTCTGCTATATCAATGGAAGATGCTGGAATTTTTTTAAACATGTATGGCTACACATACATTTCAAAGCCTTGTACATTATTCTTATGTAAATGTTAACTCGATGAGCTTTTACCGTAGGATTAAGACCGATGGGATTGTGGCTACGGGCGAGAAGGACCAAGCCAAAGGCGATGTCCTTCATCGCCCGTGGCACTAATCCAGAAATCTTAATCCTACGGTAAAGACCAACATCAAATTTTTATTCCCATTCATAAATGCTCTTTTTCATGTTAAAAGTTGTATCAAAATTCTGTGACTTTTGTTGCACACATTTCTTATTTAATATCAATGGAAGATGCTAGAGTTAGATTTTTTTTAAAAACATGTATGTCTACACATACATTTCAAAGCCTTGTACATTATTCTTATGTAAATGTTGACTCTGCAAATGTTGCCATTAGGCCACCTTATTATTAAGGGAATAAAAGTTCGATGCGCGGTCTTT
This sequence comes from Zoroaster sp. YZ-2022, assembly GCA_029582265.1. NCBI lineage: Eukaryota > Metazoa > Echinodermata > Asteroidea > Forcipulatida > Zoroasteridae > Zoroaster > Zoroaster sp. YZ-2022. The sequence continues at coordinate 51,085,904 of CM055817.1, forward strand.
TACCATAGGATTAAGACCTCTGGGATTGTGCCACAATCCCAGAGGTCTTAAAACGAGGTAGAGACCAAGGATCAAACTTAGCTCCCAAACTGTCTTGGGTATTTATGAATGTTTTGTAAAATAAGATTTGAAATTTGAAATTGAGATTTGTACTTTCATTGTATTTTAAAAGTTGTTATCATTCATGTGATTGGCCATTTGGTCACCAAATGAATGAATAAAGTTTGAACATACTTTATATAATATGTTTATCTTTACTTTATTCTTCCTGTGCTAAGGTCAGACATAAAGTTTGTAAAATGTGTCATGAACTTCATCAATGGCCTTGGGATCTATGAATAGACCTTATCATGTTGCATCCATCTTGTTTACTTCCATTCAAGCAGTGTAACCAAACTGAGGCTGGAAGGGCAAGCAGTCTGTGACTTTTCTGTGTTATGATAATTGGTGTTATCTTTCCAATGGGTATACAGGAAGGTGACCAAGATGGTTGTTGAGTGATAAAGGTCTATACCATCCTAGCCTTTATAGGGTTGGCCTCAACCCAAAGAAAGAGTTGAGCCAACCCATAGAAAGGGTTGAGGCAACACCTGAAGGAGTAGCACCTACCCCTAGAATGTGTTCAAGTAGCCCTTGGAAGAGTTGAAACAACCCCATAATGTGTTGAAGCAGCACTTGGAAGGAGTAGAACCTACCCCTAGAATGTGTTGAAGCAGCACCTGGAAGGAGTAGAACCTACCCTAGAATGTGTTCAATTAGCCCTTGGAAGAGTTGAAACAACCCTAGAATGTGTTGAATCATCCCTCAGAGTGTTGGAACTAACACTTGGGTAGTGTGCAACAAGCCCTGCCAAGAGTGGATCGTACCCTGAAAGTGTTGCAGCTACACTTTGTAAAGGTTACATCTGTAACACTTCACAAGTGTTAGGGTGTAACACGTCATGGGTGTTCGTATAACACTAGGAGAGATCCCCCCTCGCACTCTTTCGTAAGTGTTAAAAATGACACTTCAAGAGTTACTTTAACACTTCAGTTTTAGAGTGTATATGAACGTTTACACGCTATTCAAACGTACTAATGATTTAGTACCATCATGTGTTCGTGTGATTATATTGCGACCATGCACCGCAGGTTTTAATTAAACACATCATTAATAGTAGCTGCAGCCATTGTAGTGCTGGACTCCAAATGTGAATCCAAATTGAGATGGGTCTAATTCGGATTGGAACATGATTCAAGTAGATACAACTCAAAAATCTTAGAGAGGTACCGTATTAGAGACAATAATTGGTCTATAATTCTTAACTTCGAAGGATTAAATATTGACTTTAGCGAGCCTATCGCAAACATTATTTACATAAATTTGAGCTTGATAAACGTACCGGTAATGAGTATCTGATTGATGTTTCAACATTTTAAGATAAACAAGATTTTCAATAAAAGTTTGACAGAATGTTTTTCTCCCAATAAAACTTTGGAAAATATGTGGATTTCAATTAACAGTTAGTTGATTAGCATCAACAGGGTAATAACAAGCTGTTTGGGTAGTTAGCAATGGTAGGTGATCACTTGTATTATCAGGAAGGCATCGAAATAATTTTACAAGAATTAACTTTACTGAGGAATAATCATTGACGATCACATGATCAATGTAGCTTGTATGATTACCTTTAAAATAAGTGTATCAACTTGCTGGTCAAACACAAAATTACAGACATAAAAAACATTATCACAAATAAAATCATATAATAACAAGCTATTGGAATTGTAGGGATGACATTTAAACCAGTTACGATTGATCTGAGGTTTACGGGAAGAGAAGCGTAAAGTCTCCCCAATCACCACATGACTGTTGTCACAGTCATCAATAACGTTGAAGGGCATCAATTGGTTCTGCATACATTTGAATTTGTTCATAGCTACTATCAAAATAAGGTAAATAAACTCCAAAGATTGTCATAATGGTATTATCATTATTAAGTATTTGTAAACACACAATTCTGTCGTTATCAATGATAATTTCTTTAAATCTAAGCCCTTGGGTTAATTTACATACAATCCGACACCACCATATAGACGTCCTGCACTGACGTCTTCGTGATCAATACTTGCTTTAGGAAGATTGCGAAGCGAATTTTACTCATCAAATTGCGCGAATGATTCGCGCAAGTTGAAATGTGTTCAACTTTTGCGAACCTTCGCCCAATATTTACTGAACCATAGTTGACGTCAAGAATTTCGCTTCGCATTCGCTTTCGTGAAGTATGAACCGGCCTTAAGATCAGTTGAAATCAAAAACAAAAGTGTTCGACATAATTATTATTAAAACTCTTTTTGGACGGCGAGCCACTTTAGAAGCCCATATGCGCGTCGTAATCGGACGGCGCGCCCTTTTAGAAGCCCAACGCGCACACGACATAGGCCCAGCGTCATCACCTGACAACATCGTTGAGTTTTCACTTGTTTTGACAACAGAATACGCAACTAACCAATACGAATTCGAGGTCATGTACCTTCAATGCAAATTAGCTAATAAATATTGACTATTGATGACGTTTATGACTACGAGAACAGACGAAACACTCGATCCGAGAGCTCAGATTGCGTCAAGTTTTTGTTTACGTTAATTACACTGACCCTATGCGGTTTACCACACGTTGAATTAAAAATGGCGGCCTCTATGGAACTCACAACAAGATGCGAAACACAATATTTTCATGGAATTATGAAGTGGGAAGTGCTGATGAAGGTGATTATGCTGACGATGTTGACTTTGAACACCCTGACAGTGATGGAAGTTTTGATTTTAGTGAAAAACGACCGTAAAAGCTGAGTCATATGTACCAAGTACAATAACGATATAGCGATACGGTATGTTGTATCAATGTTGTAAATTATGATTTTTGTTACATAAACAGTGGGTTTTAAACCATTATGGGTAATATTATTATGCCCTGCCATTCAATAAACAAACCACCTTTGTTTATCATACAATGCATATTTCCAATACCTTGTAGATTTATTGATATTTATTCTGCGGACGATAAACATAAGTTTATATTTTGATGGCTGCAATGCATTATGGGTATTCCAACATGACCCCATCTCAATATTCACACTCAGTAAGTCATATCTTTATTTGATACCTTACTCTTCAATTGGCAAAGATGAAAATATTATTAATAATTTCCACACTTGACCTTGATGATTAGAGTATCAAATTACAGTATCAAATTACACTAATTACATTATTTCCGTCCACACATGTGAAATAACTCCGGCTAGAAAGAGTTTCGGGTCTTAAGAGACAGAGTCACAACATTGTTTATCGAAAGCAAATGTTATGCTATACCTGACTTGCATATCAACAATTCAACACTTGTATATGTTTTTTCTGTCGCAACTAAAACTGCATTCATTCAGCACAATATTCAACTCTCATTTAATAAACTACATAAGTGACCAATGCCGGACGTAGAGATTTTAGCAGGGATTACCGGTCCCCAATAATTATAATACTAGATACTGCGTGTAATCGTACACTGAGGTCCTCAGACCCTGCATAAACACATTACTAAGCCGATCAAACTGACATGGGCTAAGCAGACCCGATCTGGTCTAATTAGACACGTGTGTCCGGACCATAATGTCCGCAAGTACCATTATGTCAGCGAACCGATTTGGGCCCATTACGTCCGACCCATTACGTCCGCGGGCCCATTACGTCCGACCCATTTCGTTCGCGGGCCCATTACGTCCGCGGGCGCTTCAGTTGTACAGTGTGTCTAAAAAATGCAAACAAAATTTAACGGAATGCCAGACGTAGAATGAGTAACCAGCTAGATAATATAGGTATGGTTTGAAAGATACCCCTTTTCCACTTTTAAATGAGACATCAAACGTCCAAATCTGATAATTTTGACAGAGTTATGAGTATTTTTCCAGAGAGGTCAAATTGACGATGGGACCAAGTTTAAGATTTTAGGCATTGGGACAAAGGTAGCCTAATTGCCTCTGTGTGGATAATTGCCTGGCTCACACAGTGTTTAGCGAGTAAACAAAATTCTAAACACTTTCTGCTATCAGTTTGTAACATGTTTACATGCTAAAATTTTTAGCATGAGGACGGATAGTGTTTAGCCATTGAAAATTGATGTTTAGGAATTGGACATGTGCGTTCAGCTAGTAAACATGTTTACAAACTGATACCAAGAAAAGTGTTTACATGCTTAACATTTTTTTAGAGTATTATGTAATGTGCTTAATTAACTTGAGCAACTGTGTACTGTCAATTCATTTTTCGTCAAACATTGATCATGGTTGGTGTTCAGCTAACTACCGAGCAGAGAGTTTTGTGTCACGGAGCATCCGTACTGGAAGAGTAAATGGTGTTATCGATGCATTTATGCAGCGATTCGCAGATCGAGATCCACCTGCATAGCACATTCTGGAGAAACCTGCGAAAGTACCGGAGGGGGGTACCAACCTCAATCTCAATCGAAGGCGTTCCGGGCGACATCGGACTGGGAGGTCGGCGGAAAACATCGAATTGGTGGAGGAGACGGAATGGACTGGCCCTCCACATGCCACGTTCAATCGCATCACTCGGCTGGACCTGGGCATGCACCCCTACCAAATGCGCGTGCGACATCGGCTGCTACCGCCGGATTTGCCAAGACGGTTGCATTTTTGTCAGTGGGTCGTCGACCAGCTGCAGGCAGATGTGCGATTCGTCCATCATCTCGTCATTGGCGATGAAGCTGAATTTTTCTCGACGGAAAAGTCAACTCACGCAATGTTCGAGCGTACGCCCCAAACAACATCCACCTCCCTTCAATTACGAGCACAACTTCCAACGTGAGAAAGTGAGTGTCTGGTTGGCCTCTGCGGCAGTTGCCTCATCGTCGGACCGGTGTTTTTTTTTTAGGGCAACCTCAACGGCCGGCGTTACCTGAGATGTTGAATGATGATGTCATCCCCATCCTGAGGAACATTTCGAGGTTCAGGAGCGAGGGGTGTTTAGGCGCCTGCTGTGGGCTCAAGACGGCGCCCGGCTCATCGTCTACTGGCTGTCCGAGACCACCTTCATGAAGCGTTCGGAGACCGTGTCATAGCGTTGAATCATGTGTATGAGTGGCCACCGAGATCTCCAGACCTCACCCGTGTGATTTCTACCTCTGGGGATACTTGAAATCCAAGGTGTCACGACTCGCCCTCCGGACCTGCAGACCTCCGTGACAGAATAACAGCTGAGATTGACGTCCTGCGGCAGATTCCAGATGTTGTTAGGAGAGCGATGGGGGACATGGAGGACGATGTCGCCTGTGTATCGAGCAAGAGGAGGCATGTTGAGGGGAAGGATATAATCATCAACAGTTCATCCACATTGCAACACTTGCACATCTAAACAAAACCGATTATCACTGCATTTGAAACTTGGTCCCATCGTCAATTTGACCTATCTTGGAAAGTACTCATAACTCTGTCAAATATTATCAGATTTGGACGTTTGATGTCTCATTTGAAAGTGGAAAGGTGTATCTTTTAAACCATACCTATATTATCTATGTTGGTTACTCATTCTACGTCTGGCATTCCGTTAAATTTTGTTTAAATATTTTTGAGACACACTGTATAGTAGTTGGCATGTTGTGGGTCGTAGTGTATATGTTGATGAACAGCATAATATTGTTTGTTTTAGTTAAGAATTGGCTGTTTCAAACTGCTTTTAACAACTATACCAACTCCGTTAAAACGGATTCGAAATCTGAAATTACAGATTTGTAATTTATTCTTCAGGGTCATCAATGGGCTTCGTACTTAGGCAAAACTAGTATGTTAAATAATAAACCCGTGGTGCTCATATGAAGCACGATAATTTAGAAAACTTTATTAAATTAACACTAGTAGTTTTAACAACCTAGTTTTGCAGTAGAGCGCTGTGACATGAAATTGTTCTAAGTAATTGGTTTTAACTTCCCAACGTTACGTGTTCAAACACTATTTGAGTTATGGGCCCACGACGTAATGGGCCGGACATAATGGGCATGCAGACGTAATGGGTCGGACATAATGGGCCCGTGGACGTAATGGGTCGGACATAATGGGCCTGCGGACGTATTGGGTCAGACATAATCGCCCGTGGACGTAATCGGCCGGACATAATGGGCCCGCAGACGTAATGGGTCGGACAGAATGGGCCCGCGGACGAATGGGTCGGATATAATGTGCCCGCGGACGTAATGGGTCGGACGTAATGGGCTAAATCGGTTCGCGGACATAATGGTACTTGTGGACATTATGGTCCGGAACACACGTGTGATAGGTTAAACAGGCCCTATTTTCAAAAAGTCTCCCAGGCATTTATATAAATGAGCTGACAGTGCTGACCTGATGGTATAACCACGCCTAATATTCAACAGTTAAGTCAAAGACTGGCATGGCATTAATACAATTCATACAAGGCATTCATACAATTGAGCTGATAAAGCTCACATGATGGACTAAACAGGCCCAATATACAATAGATGAGTCAAAGGCTCGCATGGCTCCCAGGCATTCAAACAAATGAACCAACAATGTCAGTACAATAAAATTAGTAATAGTTCATATGGAACATTAGACTGATTGTCTACAAAAGTCTACAATGAAATGTTGATAGAACAAAAAACAGATTTTAGACGAATATTGGTTTAATCACTGACAAGAAATATCACATCTACACTATTTTATTTCCAAATCTCCAACTACGTATCCAGACGATACCGTATCCCATAATAGGACAACATACTGAATGTCTTCAACCTTAATTAATGTAACTATAGGAATAAAATTACTGCTTCCTCCGTGCTGTTTCACTAAATTATATAAATCTTATCAAAACTACTGCTGCACTTGACATGATTTTTTGTACAAATTAAAAAAAAAAAAAGGAAAACAAATCTTAAAGTGACTGTCTTCGTTTCTTACCGAATATGACTCACTTTAGTTATGTTTACTTTCTCAGCTCTGGACTCTGGACTCTGAACAAAAATGTTCTGCAAAGAAATTTGTATGTTTGTTTCTTGATATAAATATTTTGGCAAGATCTGGCCTCTTCATTACAATATCAGCTCAACAAATAAAATCATTATGCAAAACTGTTAGTATTGCTGGATGTAAAATACAAGGACTTCCTTGATTTATTTATAGTTTGTTAATTTACACTCAAATTACTAATCTTACACTACTTGTACATTACGTAATCATCAAACCATTTGGGATGTCAAAACTCATTTTCCTCTATACCTGTGTCTATCTGTGAAGAGTCACGTTCTGTCTGAACCTGCTCTTGATCTTTGTTAGTGTTTTGTTCTGGATCGTGATACTTCTTTATTTTCTTTACATGTGTGCTATTTCGCTTGTATCTTATCCCCTCAGAAGATTCTAATGTTCCACTTTATTACATACGACCAACTCATGAGTCGGTGAAGTGCAGTCTGTGCTAGTAGGTATGGCAAATAAGGAAACGACAAAACTAAGGACTAGGACAAGCAACAACTAACAAAATAACAACAAACCACGATAAACAACTCGACGTATTTTATGTACAAGTGTTCAGCATCATTACAATGGAAATTTAAATTGTTTCCCAAAACACAATTCTGCAAAATATGAATTACTTTTATATGAACAAAATGGTACATTCTTCAATATTTTACTTTGGTAATAAAATAAATAGTTAACCCTGGTCTAGATTCACAAAAGCAATACATTGATTTAGAAATATCTATAAACACCTTAAGAACATTTTCTTACTGTTGTTCATATTTTGCGCAAAGTCATAAGGTTGTGTTGCTGTATCAAGATACATCTCAAAATGTTGCAATGCGAGAATTAAGGCCAAAGCCTTCTCGACAGTGAAATAACTTTGCTGATGCGATTTAGTTTGTTTTTAAAGTAACAAATTGGGTGTTCCACATTCTTGCAACAGCACTGACCCAACTCTACATCACTAACATCGGTCCAAGTTTAAACGGCTTAATGAAGTCAGGAGCAGCGATAATTGGAGCGTTATCAAGCATGGCTCTACCATCTCAAAAGCTTTTGAACATTTCATAGTCTACACAAACTTAGTGTTTTAAAAGAGTGTTAAATTTTGTCAGAGGGTCATCAACTGCATCACACAGTGGTAAAGGGACTGTAAATATCAAAGATTTTTGAAAATGTTACGGCCAAAACATGGATTTCCTTCATACTTTTATATTTGATGGACCTTTGCCAAACTAACAAATAGGGAAAAAAATTTCAAAAACCTCCACTGTGTATGCTGCAACCATGGCAACACACCATCAATCCGTCCTTCATGCACCAGGCCAGGTTGTCTTGGATCTAGTGAAAGGACTGGAACACAAGGGCATGTCATCTTCATGGATAATTGGTACAATAGCCCAGCTCTGGTCTCCAAGTTATCACAGCTAGGATTTGGAGTTTGTGGAACTGTGCGCTACACCACACAAGGAATTCCTGATTTTGCTCATCCCAAAAGTTCCCAATGAAAAAAACAAACAGAAGACCCCCGGTTTTATACAAAGGCAGGCCAACTTTGCGTCGTCTGGCAAGACACATAGCGTGTAACCTCTTGACAAATTACTGGGATTGCAGTGTCACCACTAAGCAGATTCGTAGTAAAAACAGTTTAACTGGACATCGCGAGTTAAAAAAAAAACTTCCGTAGTTTGCGATTACAATAAATACATGGAGGAACTGATCTGGCATCACAAATTGTGCAGTATTACTCTCATCCGCACAGAACAATGAAATGGTGGAAAGAGTATTCGTAAATATTCTTGACATCTGTTTTCTGAATGCTACTGTAGGTATACAACAGCATACCTACAAACCACCACATTTCAATTTGGATTTTAGGGTAAAGGTCATCGAAGGACTTTTATCCACCTGGAAGTACAACCCCGTACAGCATGCAAGCCAACTTCCATGTGGTTCCAGGCCCTTTTCACGTGAACACTATCCTGGAAAAAATGTCTAGGGCAAAGAGAACACAAACGCGTATGATCTGTCACTTCCTTTTGAACTTGATTTGCCTTTCAAAATATTAGACGCGATTTTAATTGCCATCATTACAATAGGGATGTATTTTAAGAAATCAAAGTAGTGTTTGGGAAATCAAATTTCAGTAGTACACTCACTGGCCATAAGTATTGCAATATTGAAATTACACCAAAGTTCAGTTTGGAGAAGTGTTACAATAATTTATTTTATTTTATTTACACTACTTAAGACTTCTTGAAAGTGCCTGTGTTTTGAAGTCAATGTTCTAGTTTACTGTTCTTGCTCGGAAGCAAAGTCCTTCAATACTTTGTCGGGTAACCACGTGACCTGATAATTGCGGCCAACGTCTAGGCAATGTCTCGTACAAATTCATTTACTAATACTTTTGGCCAGTGAGTGTATGATGTCTTTGTTTAATTATCACATTTTCCCAAAGTGTCCGATTTTGACAGATTATAATTATACAGCTAAAGTACAAGATTGTTAAAACTGTTGCTCACGTGGTGGTCTTTTATTCTGAAAAGATTTTCCAGAAAACATACCAATACCTCGAAACAACATATAGGCCTATTTTAAAATTAAATCGTCAAATAGCTGATTTAACACTATACTAAACGTTTAAACACAAATATTATCCGATCCATATATTTCAATATTCATTTGCAAGATTATTTTTTGCTATCCTCATACAGTTAACTGAACATCAAATCTTTGGTTTCAGGCTTCCATTGCAGGTCGATTAAAAAAATCCACAAGATCAAAATATCAGCGTGCAGCTAAAGTAGATATGTAATGTGGCATCACATCATCATAATTTCTTTATGTAAGCCAGTTGTCGAGTTCTCTGTGAATATGGTTGCGTAAAGGAGGTATAATGAGGGCAGACTCTGGTGTCTCGGGCTGCAAGCATCCGTTTTCTGTCATATACTGTAGGCAAAGGTTGAAAACATTTGTGAGCTGAAATTGCAACAATTTCAAAAGTCACTTTCAGCTCACAAATTGAAAGATTTTCATTAAATGAGTGATTAGAATCAAAATCGTTTGTCTTCTGTTTGAAAACTTGACAAGACCTCGGACTTGCGTTTCTTTGCTTACCACTGCTCCTGGGGTAACTCTTGTCTTTTATTTATTTTTATATTCTATGACCACAAAAACATCAAATTTTAAATAAACAACATGGTGTTCCAAGTAACACTTGTTAATATATTGTAAATCTACAACGTTTCCAAGTTCAATAGCCAATATCTCATAGACTTAAGTGTTTGCTATATTACAAACACATAGGTGTTCGAGTTTTATCAGGGCAGTGATGATGACGTCAGAATGTTTTAAAAGAAACTTTGTATTATTTTTTTTTTTTCATATTAAGAGTACCCTGTAAAATATGATGTGTTACCAACGATGATTTGTTTGAGTCCATTTCAATAATTTGAACTTAATCACATTAGGCTCTACACCAAATTCAAACTTCATTTCAAATGCAATGGTATAATAAAATAATGATAATGATCAATTTCAAGACCAACATATGTTAATTACCTGAAATTTCAAAATATTTCTGATTTAAAAATAAATGGCCACAGAATCTTTATTGTTCACCGATGGTTTACATACATCGTTCATAAATATTAAATTTTGATTTCCCGGTTTGGACAGGAAGTAAGGTCAAATTGGGTCACGATTTTAAATTTTTTTTGAAAATTAACGATCTGTACAATGGTGCAAAAATTGTGAATTTCCTCTGTGGTTGTTGAGATGATTTTTAAATATTAAACTTTCACTTCGGTTTGACAGGAAGTAAAGGTCAAATTGGGGTCACTGATTTTGTAAATATTTTTAAAATTAACGATCTGTACAATGGTGCAAAATTGAAATTTTCCCTCTTGTGGTTGTTGAGATATGATTTTTAAATATTAAACTTTCACTTCCGGTTTGGACAGGAAGAAGGTCAAATAAGTCACCTTTGTAAATTTTTGACAATTAACGATCTGTACAATGGTGCAAAATTTAATTTACCTTGTGGTTGCTGAGATATGATTGTTTTAAATATTAAACTTTGACTTCCGGTTTGGACAGTACATAAAGGTCAAGTGGGTCACCTTTGTAAATATTTGTTGACAATTAACGATCTGTAATGACATTAGGTGTTTGCCCTTTTGGACGAATACAGAGCTGTTACGCTAATTACGTTGTGGTGGAATTAAATACTGTATCATCACAGTTTTCTCATTACACATTTTGGCCCTGAGGAGGGGGCAGGTCTTGTACAATACAATGACAAATTCGATCAAGTGTTATAATATTTAAATGTTTGGTTCAGTTTTTAAAACAATACTTATAGGGAAGAGACAGCACAATGTAATTTGAAGGATAACTGTAAAATAAAAAGAAACAAACAGTACGAAATATGATCTTCGATTGTTACATGTATATGTATTTATGTGTCATTAACTGTTGAAAATACTTTTTCCTAAATAGTAATGTTAAAGTTATTGTTAAAAGGTGCAATATCTTCACGATCAACAGGGCATGGAATCGAGTTCAAGTTCTAGTTTAACTCAGTGACTGAAAATAATACTCACATGACAAGGTCATATTCGCGTTGTTGCTGCATAAATGAGCCAGTAATTGTTAGTCACTATGTTCGTCTTAAACTAGGACACCAATTCCATGCCCGTTTGTAGAAAGTCTGTTCTGATCGTGACGATACTGTCTGTTTAACCAATTGTGTTTATGGGATTGATGGTCAGTACTATCCCAATGCGAGTATACAAATAAATAGGAACTTTAATTGGTGATCTGGCAAAAGGTATTCCAAGGCTGACACACCCATGCAATGAAGATTGGGTGGGGGTATTTTTACTATGTCCCAACTGCATGATTCACTGTCGGCAATATACATTTTACTAGATCACCAACAGATATTGCTTAATAATTACATTTGCGAGGATGTTGGTCCAGTCAAAAATAATAAGAATTCCTCAGTACTATTTTGTTCTAACATGTTAAAAAAATTCTAGAAAGACCTAGATGTGTCTTGAGGTCCTGAAAAACAATTTCCCCTTTTGAGGGTAAAGATCCACAGATAGGATAAGTCCATATAAACTAATTTGAATAATACGTTAACCCTTTGATGAATGGATGAACTTCAAATGTGGCCTTTGGGATCACAAAGTTACAAGACTCTAACACCCCTTTGTAGAGTAGAAACAAATGGATATCGTTGATCTGAAATATAAACGAATCATAAAACAATAAATGTTTTCAAAGGGGGACGAAGAATAATGGTTCATGCTAACAAAACAAAAACTTGAATGCCCTTATATGTTATTATCAGATGGTGATTGATGTAATTTCAGAAAATGATCCTTCAGAACAATGCCTTTAAGTTAGGTTTTTACAATGGAATAGAACTACATGTGACGTCTTCCTTCCTCCATGATGTGACTGTTTCATTATCTCAATAAAGGTGCTGATATTTGTTTCTGGTCTACTTTAGTGAGAAAATTTAGTATAAAGTAAACTGCAATGCAGCCATCACCACACAGGACATAAGTACTACTAGTATTATGGGGAACCAAGACACTATAGTGTAGCTAAATTAACTGTACTTCTACCAACGTACCCACCGGATGTCAACCGTACGCATGCCAGTAAATATTCAGTAATAAATATTTTTCCGGGTTGAGTTGACCAAAATAAGTGTGATTTGGTAGAAGTACGAGCACGCATTGAGTTGACCTGTTTCACCCAGGCACGGCACATGTGATACCATTGCTACACCGGTTTTTAACGTTAACCATGGTTTTATGTAATCAATATCTATAAAATTATACTAAAATGAACATACATCTATAAAAATGTGAAAGTTTACGTACATTCAAACGAAACCAAGTAATGAAGACCACTTCCATTAATTGTGCACGGATTATCAAATGATCTGTTAACGTAAGACGTTAAACCATACCATCATGTATCCTACAAACTGAAGATTGTTGACGACTTGAACAGTTACGATACTGCATTTGGATGTGGTGTCAACGCTGTCTCGGGGTTTGTAGGCTAGAACTTAGTCTGAGCCATGATGTATTGGAGTCAACATGCTGTAAAAATAATAGGAAAGTTTTACAAGTACATGGACCAAGAATAAAGTATTTGAAATTTCAGAGAAGTTCTAATTTATGTGAATGAGGAAAATAATACATCTGTGAACATGTTGTACAAAATAGTAAGAAGGTTTTACAAGTACATGGACCAAGAATAAAGTATTTGAAATTCAGAGAAGTTCTAATTTATAATATGAATGGGGAAAACAGTGTATAATTTTGGGTAGCTGGACCATTGAAATTGAAAAGGGCATTGGTTGTTTTCAAATTGCACACAATTATTCTTGACAATGTGTAATAATTAAAGAAAAGTTTTTGCATGAAACTCACATCAAAAGAAAGGTATTTAAGGAAATTGCCGAGTCTCATAATTTCATGTGAGAGATGTCTGAGAGAGGCCTCCCAGGAGCAGGACTAACAACTTATACAAGTACATGTATTGTGTCATGAATATTGCATTTTCGTGTGAAATAATTGTTCATGTAAGTTGATTTGTATCTAAGAAGGGTAAAAATTAGGAGTGCAGTAAACAATCACTACTTGACATTAATTTGTGCACAAACTGAAGATTTTTGGAGAAAACAAAAAACAAAATATGGCATAAAATTTCAACTGAAAAATTGCCATAACCCTAAACAACTGAATTTTCCTATCCTTATTTACATTCTATTTCTAAATACATTTTTGTGACATCTGTTCATATTTTGTTAGAAAAGAGGGAGTTGTTTATGTCCAAGTATGTTCACATAACTAACGTTAACGTTAAGTTAAACACTAAACAGGCACAATGCAACTAGTAAAAATACATTAAGTTTAACGTTACCACTACCAGCCCAAACCAACGCTTAAAAATGGCTTTTCTTGTATAAAACACGAAGATAAATACAGGAAATCCTCTTAACAATTAAATTCAAGATACCTACCCTTTTTGACTATGTTAGGGGATCCATTTTTACACCCTCAATTTCGTAGAAAGAATTTTGTGGCACCACACGCAAACACCGTCGATTGTATTGTACATGTGCACGTACGACTACGAGTTGGTTGGAGTACGAGCTGGTTGGAGTACCAGTTTGTCAGAGTACGAGTTGGTTGAAGTACGAGTTGGTTGGAGTACGAGTTGGCACGAGTTCATCAGTAATATCACATATTTCACACTCTTATTTTCATAAAAATACAATTTCTTCTGAGTAAATCAGGAAATATAACCGTAGCACTCGCTAAAATGGACGTTTACAAAATATTTCAGTATCTGTTTCGCCGATTGAGGGTGACATACATATTACCTTCCGCGGCCGGACTGTTTTATATGCCCTGCTCAGTCGATTGAGTATTGCGGACGTAGTGGAAATAACAGATTGCGCGTAAATTTTCACGAAGTGTGTTTTTTTACAAAAAATGTTGTGTTTTCAGTACAAATAAATATCAACCTCAAACATATGCTCGTCTCTAATGTCACATATTTCACACTTTTTCACTCATGATAAACTACATATTTTTCCCGACTAAATCAGTAATTTGTTTATTTTTCAGATCCCTCGATATGATTTTTTTAATTATTAAACTTTGAATTATCGTAATTGATATCTGATTTCTAATTATGACGTCACAAATTATGTTTCATCTACGTTAAGTTCTAAGTATATGCCAAGTTTGAAGTTCATGAAGTTTGCAAGTATGTTTTTTGTAGACAATCGAGGAGGAGGAGGAGGAGGAGGAGGATGAGGATGAGGATGAGGATGAGGATGAGGATGAGGATGAGGATGAGGATGAGGATGAGGATGAGTAGAGGATGAGGATGAGGATGAGGATGAGGATGGGGATGAGGATGAGGGATGATGAAAACCAAAAAAAACAATAGGTGTTTCTGTCATACCAAATACCTAAACATTTAAATCCTTACATTAGCTTGTAATTATTGTAAAATGAGTTAGCATAAATGGATGGACAAATTAGTGGCACACGAAGAACGGGTTTTTACAAATTTAAAAGGTCATATCTCAAGAACCGACAGAGGTATTCACAACAGGTATTTTCAGCTAGAGCGTCGTTTGATGTAAACTGACAAATTGGAAAAAAAGGGTTATAGCTAAATAATGTAATCTTAGCTGTTCAGTAAGGTGGAGAACATATGGATGATGATGGACATATGTAATTCAAATTATTCAGAGATATTTATTTCATGAAAAAACAGATTTGTGGGTTGGCGATACTTCCTCAGTCATATTAGCAAGGATCATCCTACTGGTCATGCTCAGTCTGCTTTTAACTCCCATTAGTGACCAAACGGTCATAGTACATGCTCAGTGGCAACTATCGTCCAGTTCGTAATTCGCCGCACCGTGAAATGACGCACTTCTTGTCTTATAGCATTTCTCAGAAATTAGTGAAAAAGTATGATTTACTGGAAAGTTGTTTAACCACTGATTTTACTAGAAAAAAAAGTAAGGGATTTACATGACCTCAACATTTTTTCATGAATCATCTGTGGGTTTATTGTTCTATGTCATCAACAAGCTTTTGTCACTGGAAACCAAAATATATGAATGCTTTGAATTTGCAATGATTTTTAAAGAAATACTGATCCTCAAAATGTCCATAGAAGAAGCGAATGAAGACTACTTTAATTCGTTGGTGTTGATTTCCGGTGGAAAATTATTGAGAAAACGAATCATTAATATCATGGTTATGAAAATAAATCTTTTTTTGACAAAATGTTAACAGCTTTTTTAACATTTCAAAGTTAAAAAGTACTTTGTGCAAACAATTTTAACCATCTTCCATTTTATTGGTCTTTCAAGAAAATTGATAAAACGTTTTAGAGCTTCAAAATTTTACCATTTTATTTAAAAATCTAAAACAATATTTTAATTTTCAAGATTAAAAACAATTTTACAACCATCTGGAAAAAGATGAAACATGATTCAACTGTTTTCTTCTTGGTACATTTTCTGTGCCCCATCAACGTAACAGTCTGGTGGCGAGTCATTATACCAACATACATTTTTGATGACCACAATTCTGTGCATCTCAAAAACGGCGCTCAAAACGTACGCATATGATCACGCATTGAAATTCAGCATTTTACAAGAGAATCCTTCACTAGAACAAACTGAAACACCAAACTGCTAATTTCATTTGTGAGTTACTGTCCATTTGATGATATACCCTTTAGGTACATCATTTAGGTAAGTTGAGAATATAGTAAGTTAGATTCTTATTTTCTGAAGGAGGTTTTTTTTTAGAAGGAAACAAAGTCCGAAAACCATAATAAAAGTAAATTTTAAAGATAGCCCTTTCTGTAACCCAAAAATCGATAGAATAATTTTTCACTGGTAACTGGTAAGTGGTTGCCAACAAAAGCTCTTAAAAAGTGGGGGTTTGGGATGGGATTTTCCGCATCAGCCTGATATCGAACCAACGTCATCACAGTTTAGAGCGCCCAGGCAGTTTAAAAAGGGACTATTTTCCAATATCAGAAATTGAACCAGCAACTGACTTGTCGCGTTACGTTCCCAACCCAACAGCAAGCCCTGTACAACCCCTATAACGAAAATCAAGGTTACTGACATTTTGTTCCTGCTATGCTGGTGAATATTACTCTGCTATTGACAATACAGATATTCAGCATATGGAAAAACTCTTTCCACCATTTCAAGCTTCTGTGTGTAAAAGGATTGTAGTCCTGAAAACATTGGTCACAAGATCAGTTCCACCCATGTTTTGTTGTAAACCTTCAATACAATTGGCTTCATAACATCACAAAATCCAATTGTACTCTTATTACACTGAATTTGCTTTTTTTATAAATCACTGTTACCATTAGTTAAAAGTGTTCATATTTTTGTCCGCCAAACGATACAATTGCCCACCTTTCACCAAAAAATGGTCATCTCCTTTTTCATTTTATGTTTTTGGGGTTTGCGGCCTGGGTATTCCCTGTGTAGTGTAAAAGAACAGTTCCACAACATCCGAATCCTAGTTTAGAAGTTTAGCTAAAAGAGCTGGCTATAGTAATTATCACAATATATTACGTGTCCCTTATTCTCAAGTCCATGGACCAGATCAATGACGACTTTTCCCAACTGTCGGGTTTGGTGGATGGCAGTCTGATGACTTGGAATCTACATGTACGTCTGCATCATAAACAGTTTGGGTGTCGTCAGCTCCTGTGTACAGTTTAAGCCCACGTGTATCCTGTTTTGGGCCTCGTTCAGGAGAAGGCTTTAATACCCGTTTGATAGGTTTTTGGCATGTACTGAACAAAACTTAAGCGTCCCTTGAATTTCAACATACTCTCGTCTGGAGACAGATTCTGGGAGGTTATACAGGTTGAGAAACTTCGGACGAGGACTTCATCAAGGGCCGAACTTTGAAAGTTGTCCCGTTTAGCTAAGGCTCTACGAGGAATTTGGTATTGGAGATTTCAGGAACCGAAGAATTGAACTGAACCGATTGCCGGACATGATCGACGGATAGAATGGGATGAAGAATTTCAGATGTCGACCAGTACATCTTGTATTGAGAGGATTTGTTTAAGCCCATAGCAATGAGAAGTGCCACAAATGCCATCATTTCAGGAATGTTGGTTGGGTGCCGGGGAACTGTTGATCAGGATTTGAGTTCATTGTTTGCTGCGATACACTGTAAAAACCCGGTGTTTAAGTTATAACGCTTTTTGCAACAGTTTATAAACACTCTAACACGTTTAACTGAAAGGTGTTTATATTGACTTAAACATACTGTTTAACACTCTGAGGAATACACACATAAACACAATGTTTAATCTTAAACATACTGTTTATTGACTAAAACACTTTGATGTGTTTTTAAAGTGTTTAGATATAAACACTTTGACACGTTTACAGCCCAACAGTTTATAAACACTGCAACACGTTTATAAATCACAATAGTGTTTAACTATTTAAAAGTGTTTAATAGAAAAAAAAAACTTTTACAAATAAAAAACAAAATACAAACA
>CM055817.1:51104540-51143036 GCA_029582265.1 Zoroaster sp. YZ-2022
CTATGGATGTACTGCATACCATGTTGTTCACTCAATATTTGTTAAGCGTATGCAAATTTATGAATGGTCTCAGATACATTATATTTGAGATTTGACATGACGATATGTCTCAGTTGGTTGTTACCCACAATTTGAGGGAGGGAGGGTACTTCACTGATGCCCAGTTATCAATCCCTTGGCTGTATTGAACAGGTTGATGGGATTGGTACCGTCCATAATGAGTGTTGTCTCGATGCCGAGGCTCTGAGAAGATCCGCCTGCAAAGTGGTAAATTGAGCCAAATATAAAAGACATGTTAGATGTGGCCCTCTAGTGCCTATATGTAACTATGGTGGAATGTTTCAAAGCTTGAGGAACATGTATGTATTGAGAAAAGACATGCGAATCAATAAAAATACTGTGTGGGTCTGTTCAAAAGGCTGTTAAATTAAAGATGTGTTTTGCTATTTCACTGGATATTTTGTTTTAATCGGTACACTTCTGTGTGGTCAAGCTCGGCTTAAAGGGGCAGTTACGATTTACAAGGTCATGGAATCGAGTGCTTGTTTTTAGATGAACTCATGTGACTGAAAATAATTTCCCACAACGTAAGGTCATATTACGGTTGCTGCTGAGCCACTAATTTGCAGTCACTGTGTGCATCTTAAAACTAGGACACCGATTCCATGCCCTGTTGAAAAGTCTACTCTGATCGTGACGATATTGTCCCTTTAAACAATAATTAAGCTCCCAAATGAATTAACCCTCCTACTGTTTGACCATTTGAAACCATTCAAAATTACCACTTACCAAAATGCCCATTGGTTTTGTACACACATGGTGATACCATTTGAACAGTGTTGGTAGCAAGCTTTACTACCATTCAAATGCATAGAGAGTCCAGGTTTTGTATTAGCTGACCTACCATTCAAAACCATTTGGGAAATCAATACTGTACACAGTTATTTCACCATTCAAAAGCGACAAAAAGCGAATGGTTTCAAATGGTGGATCAACTTGTATGAAAAGGTACCAGAAGTAGGAGGGTTAATGACCGGTTTAAAATAAGTTAATTTCAGGTCATATTGACTGTAAATCAATGCTACTCATTATTTGTTTAAAAAGAAATTTGTTTTCCTTTCCTTAAGTAAAATAGCAGTGTACCATTGGTGAAGAAGATTTACGAAATGTTGCGGAAAAATATTGGAAAAAAATACGGTGCTAACATCTTTAACTAGCAAGATTTTACACTGACCTGTAGTTTGGGTCCAGGTTGGCGATATCAGCGATGGTGCTAGCACCAAGAGCATTCACTGTGGAGGCAAAGCTGAGCCACCTAAAATGACATAAGAATGAAGAAAACTTGATAGCGTCATTCAGATTAAAGCAGAATATACATGTACTTGTACATTTGTGACCCGTTGAGTATACAGTGCTTCCTACATACATCAGTGTAGGGCGAAAATCTCATCAGTTGTAAGACTGTGTGTTTCGGTTATTTCAGGAATTGGATACCAGTGGAAATCTTCGGATACCGGTACCTGCAAACAATTTGTAAAAAAACACATAAATCTTCGAATGTATAAAATAACCATATGAACACAAGTTTCTCTTGAGTCATAATAAATGTGGACTTATTGTAATAATTTTCCACTCTAATTAAAATGACTCTGCATCTCCATTCCCCACACAAAAATGTAACAAAAACATCAGAGACTTCCATTTTGTGCGGCTTAGATGTTCCAGTCAAAATTTTTAAAAAGTGGTTTATAGGTAATTGGAACCGAAAAATGGAACCGGGTAATGACAGTTTGATTCGGGTATGGAGTGTCATGGCCGAGTGGCTTAGTGCATCGGATCTGTGTTGTGATGACTGATTAAGTCACAATGTGGGTTGAATTCCGACGCGACCATGGTGCTTATGTCCTTGAGGAAGGCGGCTTTACCATATTTGCTTCTCTCCACCCAGGAGTAAATGGGTACCTGTGAGGGGCAGAGTTGGTTGTTGTGTTTGATTAGCCTTATATGAGCCAAAATGGCAGCAATTGAGCTGTATACTCCCCAGGGAGCTGAGATGTTTTCAGGAATGATTTATCGCCTGATGAGCAGGGTTAATAATGTAATGCGCCTTGAGCACCAGTTTGGTGGATCGTGCACTATATAAGTCCACATTATTATTATTATTATTATTATTATTATTATTATTATTATGCGTTAGCACAGCATGAAAAGAAAGATCTTGTTTTCCTTTCTGCGGTTACACCTCGAGTCAAGCTTCGTCCATGCCTTAGATCTCGATCTTTTTTACAGAATCCTTGCTGTCCCTAAGAGTGCCGCCTTCTGTAGTAATTCTACTCTAACAGATGTTCCTATCTCCTTGAGATGTTTCTCCAATGCCTTCAGGATTGTACCCAGTGCTCCACTACCACAGGAATAACCTTCACCTTGACTTGCCACAGCTTACGGAGTTCTCTCGCTAAATACTGATATTTCTGTACCTTCTCTCTTGAAGCTACTCTACTATCACCGGCACAGCTATATCGATAAGATGACACATCTTTGCATGCTTATCAAGACAACAACATCCAGCCATCTATGTTCTATAACATGATCTGTCTGGATGTTGAAAGTCCCAGAGAATCTTGACATGATCCGTTTCTTCAACCTTTTCCGGCACATGGTGTCGTACCACTTGATTGCACCTTGACACCGTACTTCTTACACAGATCCCAATGGATCACCTTGGCCAACTTGTCGTGTCTGCCTTTGTACTCTGTCTGAGCATGCACTCTGCATTCGCTGACAATGTGAAATACAGTCTCCTCCGCCCGCATTGCACATTCTGCACATAGAAGAGACATCTGACTTCTTGATCCTTGCCTTCATCACATTAAATCGGCAGAGACTGGTCTTGCGCTGCAGTAATCAGACCCTCAGTTTCTTTCTTTAGTTCTCCTCTCCTCAACCATTCCCAATTCTTGCTACTTGCCACTTCTTCAGTACATCTCAGGAATTGGCTGTGAAGTGGTTTTTCCTGCCAATCTCATGTTCTTTTTCTTCTCTTCTTTGATTCTTATACTCCTTTGGACCTAATTACGTCTGCCTTTTTTCGTCTGCATTTCTGCATGACAGCCTTAACAACTTTTCGAGTACTACTTACATGACACTGGCTCCTTCTCTCGATGTTAACGCTGTCTGATACACTAAGTAACCCTCTTCCCCCTCTGACCTCGGTAGATAGAGTCTGCTGACATTCGACCGTGGATGTAACATACTATACATCGTCATCACTTTCCTCGTTTTCCTGTCAGCAACATCTAGATCTGCCTTAGTCCACTCGACAATTCCTGCACTGTACCTCATCAGCGACACAGCCCAAGTGTTGATCGCCTTTATCATATTCCTCCATTCAGCTTGGACTTCAAACACTTCTTCACTAGTCTTATATACTCTTTCTTAAGCCTCTCTTTTGATTCCTTGTGCAGTACGTTATCTGCTTCAAGCACTCCAAGATACTTATAACTTTCTTCTTCACCCAACGCCCTCAATTGTGTGCCATCTGGGAAAGTAATTCCATCCGAATGTACCCTTTTACCCCTCTTCATGGTCATCATAGCACATTTCTCCAGACCAAACTTCATGCCTATGTCATCGCTGAAGATCCGTACAGTCTGCACCAAGAATCAATCTCTTTCGTTCAACCTTAGCAAACAACTTCAGGTCGTCCATGAAGAGCAGATGATTGATCTACATCCATCCTTAATCATCTAGTATCCGCACTAACCTTCCATAAAATCATCGTCAAAGGGAACAAGCGCCAAAACAAACAGTGGAGACAGAAATCGCCCTGGAAAATACCTGCGTCTGATGTTTACCTTACCAGAGACATTCATCACTGGCCATCAGATTTGTTCTCCATGTCTTCATGCTCTCACCCAGAAGACATTTCACCGCATCAGCTGCCCCTATCATATCCAAACATTCCATAATCACAGTGTGATACCATGTCGTATGCCTTCTTGTAATCTATCCATGCCATGGCCAGATTAGTTTTCCTGTTCCTACAGTCCTTTAGCACCGTCTTATCAATGATGAGGTTGGTCTTTCGTTCCTCTTGACCGCTTCTTGCAACCTTTCTGCTCATCTGGAAATAACTGCTGATCTTCTATGTGGCTGTACAGATCTTCTGCAATGATACGGTCAAGTTTATACATCATGTAATAGGTTGATAGTTACTTACTGCGGTACCCTTCTTAATGTCCTTCATGATGAGAACCAGTTCTTGCTTCAGTCATCCACGTCGGAACGTTGCCACGCACTAAGCATTGTTGCAGCTGCTGAGCTATTCTTTCGTGAAGACTACTGAAGTTCTTTAGCCAGTATCCGTGCACTTGGTCTGGTCCCGGGGCTTTCCAATTCGGCACTTTCCTCAACTGTTTCTTTACCTTGCTCACATCAATCTGAAATCCCTCTTGTTGCTGTACATTCTTTAACTCGTCTTTCACGTCGTCTAACCATTCTGCTTGTCTGTTATGATCACCAGGCTGATCCCAAAGGCCATCCCAAAAATTCCTTGCCTCTACTGGCTCTGGGCCCACTTGTGAGTTGTCACATTTCCCATCCATTTCTTTGAATAATTGACGTTGATTTGTACTGAATAGGCGATTTTGATGAAACTGCCTGACTCTGTCATCGTACCTCTTTACTTTCACAGCCTTCGCCTTAACCCTTTGCTTTATTTCCTCCTTAACTGCACTCATCCCCTTTCCTTTTACTTGATACTTCTTTATTAATCTGTTCCTCATATCTGAATCTTTCATTGCACCTCTATCCATTTGCTCTATTCTACTGAGATCTTTGCGTAACTCGTTAATTTGGCCCTCAAGTCTGCGTTTCCACCAAGATTTATTATCTTTATGTTGTGATTGTGAATGTGAAGATTTTATCCTGATCTCTCCACTACTACAACTGCACCTGCAAAGACAAGATCGTTAATTTCAGAAAGATTAGTAGTACTTGCAGTCCCAAAGGATTCTACTTACCATAGCTGACACATTTGTCAGCTTTTTCATGGGACCTGGCGCAATGCAGGGAATACTCACTTACCTGTCCCTTTTACCGATACCATTACCTCTTCAATCCTCTTCCTAATCTCTAGCTCTTCCTCCGTCAAGTCTTCTGTTCCCTCTTCTACTCCTCCACTGACCTCATCCGCACTCTGGGAACTTGCCAGCTCAACAGCGACCACGTTGTCCAATTCCTCCTCCTGCACTTCTTCAGCATCATCATCCCCAGCCTCTGTCCATTGATATTATTATCCTCATCTCTTCCACCTCAACTTTAGTTAGCCACTGGTTATGTTTGATTTGTTTTACATGGTCGGCAAGCCGCTGTTAAACTTATTTCAAACATGCCTTTATCCTGCCATATGCTAATCATTCTCATTCTGTACCCTCTGTTCTCTGGCTTGCTCCTTATAAAACATTCCATTGCAATTCTGTTGTCGTCCTTACTCCACTTTCTCCGGAGAAATCAAAAAGGTTTTACAGTAAAAAAGCACAAGATCTTTAATGGCCGATATTGAAACTTACCCTGTAGTGTCTACTCGGTAGCACCAACAAGGAGTACACTTTGGTAATGATTATCTGACGGAAACAATAAATATTTTCGCTTGAATCGAGAGCTGATCTGTCGCAGTGTTTCTTGTCTCGACGCCATATGGTGGTGGTGATGGTGGTGGTACCCGGATACCCGGCACAGTAATAATCCATTGTTCAATATCCAGATGAAAGATTTTTCATCAATTAAGTAATATTTGTTTCTGCTTATTAGCAGCCCTACAAAGATATGTCCCAACTCATTCCTGATGGAGACCGTGTATTACAAGATTTGTCCCAACCCATTCCTGATGGAGACCGTGTATTACAAGATTTGTCCCAACCCATTCCTGATGGAGACCGTGTATTACAAGATTTGTCCCAACCCATTCCTGATGGAGATGTATTACAGATATGTATTCCTGATGGACCGTGTATTACAAGATATGTCCCAACCCATTCCTGATGGAGACCGAGTATTACAAGATATGTCCCAACCCATTCCTGATGGAGACCGTGTATTACAAGATATGTCCCAACCCATTCCTGATGGAGACTGAGTATTATAAGATACATGTATGTCCCAACCTATTTCTGATGGAGACCGTGTATTACAGAAATTTACTACCTCGATATCGGTGAGTTTGTTAGCTTTCTTGATCTCCATCTCATTCTGTCGTTGAATGTAGCTGAGCTCCGACATGCGTAACTGGCTCTGGGTTTGTAGCTCAGTGCTGTGTACGATGTCCTCTGCTTGTGCTCTGAGTCGGGCCGAGTCGATGGCACTGTGACACTCGATGAGAAGTGACTCAGCCCTGGCCTGATGACAGAGAAGGAACAAGACGTTTTTTTTGGGGGGGAGCTTTTGAGCTTTTTTTGACTGAGTAAAACACAATCCCAAGTATCCTTGGGTTCAATTATCTTAAAAATGACATCTATGACAGTAATTTGACAATTTTGTACTTTTTAGTAACGTTATAGAAAACAATTTGAAAGGAAAGATACAGGATAATGTTGGTGAAATTGCTTCAGATTTTTGTATTCCTTCTAATAAGGAAATTAGGAAAGAGTACGGAAAAATGTTTCACTTTTGTTTAACCCTAGCCCCCGAATGGTTTTTGGCTGGGAAGCTTCCTGAATCTACCGTAGCTTAACAGCATGCATGGGTTATACAGTACTAGACGAGTTCATCAAAATGCAACACAACCTAGCTGTTGGAGTTTGATGGGTTAGGGTAATATGACACCTCATCAGACAAACCGATTGATACTATCATCAGATTTACACCAAGTAAGTTTCACTTGGAATATTTCAATTGGAATATTTTTGTATTTCTTTTTAATTAAGGTCAGGGGCCAATCTCATAGAGCTGCTCAGCAGAGAATTTTGCTAAGCAAATATTTTTGGCTAAGCAACATAAAACAAGACTACCAGCCAAAATAATAATAATAATAATAATGTGTGGACTTATATAGCGCACGTATCCACCAACTGAGTGGTGCTCAAGGCACATTATATTATTACCCCTGCTCATAAGGCTCATAAATCATTCCTGAAACCATCTCAGCTCTCTGGGGAGTATACAGCTCAATTGCTGCCATTACAGCGCATATAGGGCTAATCAACCAACTCTGCCCTCACAGGTACCCATTTAACCCCTGGGTGGAAAAGCAATTATGGTTAAGTGTCTTGCTCAAGGACACAAGTGTCACGGCCGGGATTCGAACCCACATTCTGCTGCTAACACCAGAACTTGAGTCCGGTAAGCTAGACCGCTCGGCCACGACACTGCATACATTTTGTATGAAAGTTTGGCTGGTAACCAAAGAAATCCGCTTTATAGCAAATGTTTCTGGTAAGCAATTTTTATCTGCTAAGCAGCTCAATGAAATTGGCCCCTGGTACTTTATACTGTAAGCATATTTCATGGCTTAGCGAGAATTTTCTGTTTCTGAGCAGTACATCCTAAACAATTAGCACAGAAATTCTGCGCTGACCCTGCGAAGTACAAAATAGTGCTAAACCCCATTAAAGAAGGTTCCTAGCCAGAATACCTATAGGGGGTTAGGGTTCAGGAAGGTTCCTAGCCAGAATACCTAGGGGGTTAGGGTTAAAGAAGGTTCCTAGCCAGAATACCTATAGGGGGTTTGGGTTCAGGAAGGTTCCTAGCCAGAATACCTAGGGGGTTAGGGTTAATAAGCACTAAATGCCGGGTTATAAGCAGCGACATAAACAAGGGCCCCGAGATTTACATGAAGCAACTGTGGGCATACCTGAGCCTCGGCCGTTGCCTGTCCGGTGGACTCTATAGCCGCAGCCTCTGCTTGTAACTCAAACAGCAACGTTCGCTGTTTCTCAGCTTCGTTCTCATTCAGCAGCTTCTGTCTCTCTAAGACACCCCTGGATTCTTGGTCCTTCCTTGCCGCGTCGTGGGCAGCCGCCCTCTCTATAGACCTGAATGAGGCGAGAAGGAAAAGATAACATAATAACATCCTCTGTTTTCTCGGCCCAATTTATATTCTGTCACTTTCCCTGGCTTTTTTTTAGCTTTTCTTGACAGCATTGTGGGCAGTGGCTCGCTTGACTGTGGGGTCCTTTTCATAACCTGTCTACATTCTGCAAGGTTCGAAAACACCTACACTTCATGGATGTTTCCCCCATGCATTGTTTGCGTTGTCCAAATTTACCTCCACCCCCCACCCCCTGGGCCACCTTGCCCCTCCCACCAAATGCTTAATACACACTGATTCATCAACTTACTTGGTGGATATTTCAATAGCCATCTGTACTGACTTGATAAGACTGTCTCTCATGGTGACATCCACTGGCTCGATTCCCTGGATGTCAACATTGCTGATCACCTGAAAGAATAACAACAGAATCAACAACTGTGTTAATGCAAGGCCACTTCTCTTGAGAGAAGGACACTTCCATTAGAATATCAGAATGTCTATGGGAACCAGCGGCGTAGCCATGACTTTTCCAGGGGGGGGGGGGGGGGATTGCTTTTCAGTGGGGTATGGGTTTTTTCCCTTTTCTTTTTATTTTCTGTTTTTTTGGGGCACTATGAGGATTTTTCGTTGGGGGCACCTGGGGGGGGGGGCACCTGGGGGGGGCCACTGGAAATTTGTGGGAGGGCATGTACCATTTGGGTATTTGGTAGCAGTCATTAATTTCCTTATTTGGGTATTTGGTAGCAGTCATTAATTTCCTTATTTGGGTATTTGGTAGCAGTCATTAATTTCCTTATTTGGGTATTTGGTAGCAGTCATTAATTTCCTTATTTGGGTATTTGGTAGCAGTCATTAATTTCCTTATTTGGGTATTTGGTAGCAGTCATTAATTTCCTTATTTGGGTATTTGGTAGCAGTCATTAATTTCCTTATTTGGGTATTTGGTAGCAGTTATTAATTTCCTTATTTGGGTATTTGGTAGCAGTTATTAATTTCCTTATTTGGGTATTTGGTAGCAGTCATTAATTTCCTTATTTGGGTATTTGGTAGCAGTCATTAATTTCCTTAGCTTATATATGAATACTGTTTAGAAATACGACAGCCATTTACAGTAAGACTGTGATTGTATAAATAAGTAAGTTAAGGATACTGAAGTATTGTTATAACAAGGAGATGTTTACCAGTTGGTTAGCTGTGAATTTCAGACTGTTCTTTATGTTCCCTTGATCGTCCACGCCGAACACTGCCCTCTGGAGTAGTTTATTAGAGTGACGATGAAAGTCATCAAAGCGCACTCTGGATACTGCACCACGTATGCGACTACCTGTGAGGAATCATGAACATGGTGCAATGCATCTTTAAGATATGTGTCCATTGATGAATATGGTGCAATGCATCTTTAAGATATGTGTGTCCATTGATGAATATGGTGCAATGCATCTTTAAGATATGTGTGTCCATTGATGAATATGGTGCAATGCATCTTTAAGATATGTGTGTCCATTGATGAATATGGTGCAATGCATCTTTAAGATATGTGTGTCCATTGATGAATATGGGTGCAGTGCATCTTTAAGATATGTGTGTCCATTGATGAATATGGTGCAATGCATCTTTAAGATATGTGTGTCCATTGATGAATATGGGTGCAGTGCATCTTTAAGATATGTGTGTCCATTGATGAATATGGTGCAATGCATCTTTAAGATATGTGTCCATTGATGAATATGGTGCAATGCATCTTTAAGATATGTGTGTCCATTGATGAATATGGTGCAATGCATCTTTAAGATATGTGTCTATTGATGAATATGGTGCAATGCATCTTTAAGATGTGTGTCCATTGATGAATATGGTGCAATACATCTTTAAGATATGTGTGTCTATTGATGAATATGGTGCAATGCATCTTTAAGATACGTGTCCCCATTGATGAATATGGGTGCAGTGCATCTTTAAGATATGTGTGTCCATTGATGAATATGGTGCAATGCATCTTTAAGATATGTGTGTCTATTGATGAATATGGTGCAATGCATCTTTAAGATATGTGTGTCCATTGATGAATATGGTGCAATGCATCTTTAAGATATGTGTGTCCATTGATGAATATGGTGCAATACATCTTTAAGATGTGTCCCCATTGATGAATATGGGTGCAGTGCTTCTTTAAGATACGTGTGTCCATTGATGAATATGGTGCAATGCATCTTTAAGATGTGTGTCCATTGATGAATATGGTGCAATGCATCTTTAAGATGCGTGTCCCCATTGATGAATATGGGTGCAGTGCATCTTTAAGATATGTGTGTCCATTGATGAATATGGTGCAGTGCATCTTTAAGATATGTGTGTCCATTGATGAATATGGTGCAATCATCTTTAAGATATGTGTGTCCATTGATGAATATGGTGCAATGCATCTTTAAGATATGTGTCCATTGATGAATATGGTGCAGTGCATCTTTAAGATGTGTGTCCATTGATGAATATGGTGCAATGCATCTTTAAGATACGTGTCCCCATTGATGAATATGGGTGCAGTGCTTCTTTAAGATACGTGTGTCCATTGATGAATATGGTGCAATGCATCTTTAAGATATGTGTGTCCATTGATGAATATGGTGCAATCCATCTTTAAGATGCGTGTCCCCATTGATGAATATGGGTGCAGTGCATCTTTAAGATATGTGTGTCCATTGATGAATATGGTGCAATCATCTTTAAGATATGTGTGTCCATTGATGAATATGGTGCAGTGCATCTTTAAGATATGTGTGTCCATTGATGAATATGGTGCAATGCATCTTTAAGATATGTGTGTCTATTGATGAATATGGGTGCAGTGCATCTTTAAGATATGTGTGTCCATTGATGAATATGGTGCAATGCATCTTTAAGATGTGTGTCCATTGATGAATATGGTGCAATGCATCTTTAAGATATGTGTGTCCATTGATGAATATGGTGCAATGCATCTTTAAGATATGTGTGTCCATTGATGAATATGGTGCAATGCATCTTTAAGATATGTGTGTCCATTGATGAATATGGTGCAATGCATCTTTAAGATATGTGTGTCCATTGATGAATATGGTGCAATGCATCTTTAAGATATGTGTGTCCATTGATGAATATGGTGCAATGCATCTTTAAGATGTGTGTCCATTGATGAATATGGTGCAATGCATCTTTAAGATATGTGTGTCTATTGATGAATATGGGTGCAGTGCATCTTTAAGATATGTGTGTCCATTGATGAATATGGTGCAATGCATCTTTAAGATATGTGTGTCCATTGATGAATATGGTGCAATGCATCTTTAAGATATGTGTCTATTGATGAATATGGGTGCAGTGCATCTTTAAGATATGTGTGTCCATTGATGAATATGGTGCAATGCATCTTTAAGATGTGTGTCCATTGATGAATATGGTGCAATGCATCTTTAAGATATGTGTGTCCATTGATGAATATGGTGCAATGCATCTTTAAGATGTGTGTCCATTGATGAATATGGGTGCAGTGCATCTTTAAGATATGTGTGTCCATTGATGAATATGGTGCAATGCATCTTTAAGATATGTGTGTCCATTGATGAATATGGTGCAATGCATCTTTAAGATATGTGTGTCTATTGATGAATATGGGTGCAGTGCATCTTTAAGATATGTGTGTCCATTGATGAATATGGTGCAATGCATCTTTAAGATGTGTGTCCATTGATGAATATGGTGCAATGCATCTTTAAGATATGTGTGTCCATTGATGAATATGGTGCAATGCATCTTTAAGATATGTGTGTCCATTGATGAATATGGTGCAATGCATCTTTAAGATATGTGTGTCCATTGATGAATATGGTGCAATGCATCTTTAAGATATGTGTGTCCATTGATGAATATGGTGCAATGCATCTTTAAGATATGTGTGTCCATTGATGAATATGGTGCAATGCATCTTTAAGATATGTGTGTCCATTGATGAATATGGGTGCAGTGCATCTTTAAGATGTGTGTCCGTTGATGAATATGGTGCAATGCATCTTTAAGATATGTGTGTCCATTGATGAATATGGTGCAATGCATCTTTAAGATACGTGTGTCCATTGATGAATATGGTGCAATGCATCTTTAAGATATGTGTGTCCATTGATGAATATGGTGCAATGCATCTTTAAGATATGTGTGTCCATTGATGAATATGGGTGCAATGCATCTTTAAGATATGTGTGTCCATTGATGAATATGGTGCAGTGCATCTTTAAGATATGTGTGTCCATTGATGAATATGGTGCAATGCATCTTTAAGATATGTGTGTCTATTGATGAATATGGTGCAATGCATCTTTAAGATATGTGTGTCCATTGATGAATATGGTGCAATACATCTTTAAGATATGTGTGTCCATTGATGAATATGGGTGCAATGTATCTTTAAGATATGTGTATCCATTGATGAATATGGTGTAATGCATCTTTAAGATATGTGTGTCCATTGATGAATATGGGTGCAATGCATCTTTAAGATATGTGTGTCCATTGTTATAATTCAAATATTACAAAGCATAAAAATGGTGGAATCCCCCAATTCCTCTTCCAACCACCAATAAACGAGTAAATATGCTAAATCTTGGAATATTCATAAAATTATTTTTTGACATTACTACTATCAAACTGTCACTGTGACAGCACTAAGGCTGTGCGTTTTCGGTTATTTCGGGAACCGGATACCCGAAATTGGAAATCTTCGGATACCCGGGTACCCATAAACAATTTTTTCAAAACACATAAATACTCCCAAATGTATAAAATAACCAATATGAACACAAGTTTCTCTTTTTATTAGTAATAAATGTGGACTTACTGTAATAATTTCCTGCCTCTATATTAAAAACGACTTGTAGTATTCCCATTCCCCACACACATTTTGTTAACAAAAAATCAGCGACTTCCATTTGTGTGGCTTAAATATCCAGTCGAAATTTTCAAAAGTCGTTTACGGGTAATTGGAGCCAAAAAATGGAATTGGGTAATGACAGTTTTGATTGGGTACCTGGATATCCGGATACCCGGCACAGCCTTAGATAGGACCCTCAGGCTATTAAAGATGGCCCTAGTACAAGACCATCAAGTGAGCTCCATTAGAAAAACAAACTATTCATCACACCTACCCACTTTTCTGCAAGCAAAACCAATAAAATCAGGAACTGAGAAGATAGATTTCACTGATGCTTCGTTGTCGCGTTCAAACTGAGAAAAAATACATCAAGACTGGAGTGAAATAAACTAAGTTTGACAAAACTCAAAAATATCACCAACTGCGGGGATTTGGGATGGGATGCAGATTTAGATATTCCATTTAACCCTCCTACTTTTGGTACCTTTTTCATACAAGTTGATGCACCATTTGAAACCATTCGCTTTTGTGGTTTTGAATGGTGAAATAATTGTGTACAGTATTGATTTCCCCAAATGGTTTTGAATTGTAGGTCAGCTAATACAAAACCTTGTTTGGATCTTTCCAAATGGTGGTACAGCTAATACAAAACCTTGTTTGGATACTTCTAAGTGGTGAATCAATGGACCCTCTATGCATTTGAATGGTAGTAAAGCTTGCTACCAACAATGTTCAAATGGTATCACCATGTGTGTACAAAACCAATGGGCATTTTTGAAAGTGGAAATTTTGAATGGTTTCATATGATCTATCAGTAGGAGGGTTAAAGGTAAGGTATCAAATTTGTAACACAAAAATAACCTCGGACCCGTGCGTCGGCATTTTTAATTTTCGTTTTGTTTGCTATGAAACGATGTCCAATTGCAGCCAAAATTGCTGGATCGATTGGATTTCTGCCGTGCTGTGTTTTAAACGACTTTTTCACATAGGGGTATGAACGTTTGCCCGATTTGTGAGGCCTGTCTTAGCCACAATACTTTGTATATGGGAAATTTGGTCCCTGCGTATACATGTATGACATATTTTGTTGGCAAAAAAAAACTTTAAAAAAAACTTTAAAAAAACGCATAACCATACAGATTTTGAAGCTGACCGATGACCAGAAACCGGCGACTTTTTTGGGGGGCCTTATGTATATGCTTGATATAAAGAGAGAAGCACAACCAATGTTGAACCTTCCCTTTAAGAACACTCACCTCAAAATAATTGTTGAAAGCAATCCGGACTCTCAGTCTTGCATGGTCAGACGTCTCGACCTGAAATTTGTAAAAACTTCTTCAGTTTGTGGACTTTCATTGTTTGATGTGGAATTGTTTAAATAATTTGTATTTGTATTTGCATTTGTAACTGAATGGCTCCCTCGCTCAGAGGTTACAGAAGGTCCCTCATTTGGTTGATGTATGCGCGCTGCACATACAGAGCACTCATGGACATGGCGTGTTTACGCACAATCTGCATACATGAACCAATGAGTGTTCTTCTCCTGCCTCTGAGCGAGGGCTCCCTTCAGTTTGTGACATATGCATATGGGCAATTCCATGGTTACTCACGTTACATTTTTGAGGTTTAGGGCCCACTCTTAATGCCATAATATATATTTCACTCATCAGTTTTTTTTTCACAGTAGTTGCTTTATAATAATAAATAAATAATAATAAATAAATAATAATAAATAAATAATAAAGAAATAAATAATAAAGAAATAAATAATAATAAATAAATAATAAATAAATAAATAATAATAAATAAATAATAAATAAATAAATAATAATTACAGAAATTTGTTACGTGTACGTTATATGAAGAGAAAAGGGAACATTTTATGCATGTCTGAAAAATGTATCATGAGTAACCGGCATTTTTCTCTTATGTAGCATACGTGTAACAAATTTCTTCAATTATTATTATTTGTGCTGAGTAAGGTCTGGGTATAATGTAACTACTGTGAAAAACATGATGAGTGAAAAATATAAGCAAGGAAATTATGGCATTAAGAGTGGGCCCAATACTTAAATGTAACGTGAGTAAACCATGCAATTGCCCATAAGGTCTATTTAAATATAATTTAGCCCTCGGGCTGTGATGTTTTAAAAATATCAAATAAGCCAATTGAATAACAAATAATATTCCATCACAAACCATGCCGTTCTTGAGGGTCTGTTTTCGCCCTCAATGCCAGGGCTATGATTGCTTAGCATTTTCTTGGATCAATTTGTTTCCTATTTTAATAGTTACTTTAAAGGGAGAGTGTACACTTTTAGTAATTACCGGATTACAAAAGTACTGAATTATAATTAGCACAAAGTGAAGATCAGTCTATTCCTTTAAGCAGTCAATTTTGCTAAGCAATTATTCAGCAAATTCAAACTGACAACCAGACAAAATGCTTTAGATACATTATGTCAAATGTTTGCTGGTAACCTGTGTATACATGCTTAGCATATATGAGACTGGCTCTGGCAAAACCCTTAACTTGGATCCAATTTTCAAAAGTGAGATTTTGGTATAGGTTGATTCTCTAGATTTTCCTCATTCATTTCAAACTAGATTTGTAAAAATCAGAAGAAAAAAATATTTGTTTTCATATAATATAAGAAAAAAATATAAGAAAAATCCCCCCCCCCCTCGATTTCTACAAATCTGGTATTAAATGAAAGAGGAAAATCTATAAAAAATCTGATTTCTACAAATCTGGTATCAAATGAAAAAGGAAAATATAGAGAATCAAACTTTTGAAACATATTTTTCGACTTAGCAGTGTTATCGCCCTCATGCAGTGTATAAGCCAGGATTTGGAAACAGGGTGTCCAAATTTGTTATTCTTTGAAAAACTGGGTGTCCAAAAGTTTAACTTCCAATACTTTTGCATGTGTTTTACAAATAAAACAGGGTGTCCATTTAGCAAACATGGCGTCCGAGAGACACCCAAAGGTATTGCTGGCTAATACTGTGCCCTCATGTAATTTACACCTGTGTAGTTGAAAGGGAGTGCGCACTACTAGTTATAACCCTGTAACAAACTGAACTATTTATTATCTGAAATCTTACTTGGGTTGTAAGATGGTGGTGTTACCAAACAACTTGACAAATTATTCCGTCTCGCATGTTGTCATTACTAAGAAAACGTTAAAATACATTACAAATTTGAAAAGGATCACGGCTGTGATCCATTTTATACATTAGATTGTATGCATTCTAATGTATAAAATGGATCACGGCTGTGATCCATTTTATACATAAAAAATATGAGATATTAAAATATCAATCAAAAAATAAAACATAAGAGTACCTCCAGGATATCTGTGATGTAGTCTGGGCCAAGCATGAGACAGATTGTCTGCAGAGCTTTTTCCACCTTTGGCTTGCCCGCTGATCATGATGGGAAAGAAATAAAAAAGATTGCTTTTTTTTTGGAGGAAGATGACAATGATTAATGTAATGGGGGGTGGGGGGATGGGTGAATACCCTTGAATTACCGGCTGAAAAGGTGAGAGACTGACAGAGCAGCGGTTAGGATAGATGTTGATACAGCATCGAGGAATGTTGATCCCCCACTAACCCTAACCACTGCACCCTAATATGGCCTGAGGTCATTGCACTTTCAAGTACGGGTCCAAATAGCTCTTAAAAACCAATTACATCTTGGAGAACTGGGCTGCACAAAACACTTTATAAGATGGAACAGATGACCTATTCCCATAATATAAGCGTAAAGCCACACAATGTTATTTTTCTGGTATGGACTTATTTATCAAATGAAATTATTAGACATTATAAATTTTTTAAACAGATTTGGTACTGTTGGAAAGCTCTTTTTTTCTTCTTTTTTTTTTTTTACAGAATTCGGAGTTTTGAAAAAATGCTTGATTAACTCTTATTTTGTGGGATCAGGTCACATTTAGCCTCATCAAGGGCCCTATCTTATTTATTTTTTAATTTAATTTTTTTTTATTGTCCTCAACCAACAGCAGTAAACCATCAATAACAGGATGGGGGGAAAATTAAATACATTTAAAATCTTTAAAATTACAACAAAAATATAGCAAAGTATTTACATTATATAAAATGTGGTTAAGATTAGGGGTAAAGTTTTGAAGTTACACAGTTGGATTACTTGTCAAGATCTATTTTATTTACAAACTGTATCAATTCATTGCAATTTTTGGACAACAAAAAATTACATCAGTGGATTCATTGCTAGTTTACAGTTTCATTAACCCTCCTACTGTTTGACCATTTGAAACCATTCAAAATTTCCACTTACCAAAATGCCCATTGGTTTTGTACACACATGGTGATACCATTTGAACAGTGTTGGTAGCAAGCTTTACTACCATTCAAATCCATTCAAATGCATAGAGGGTCCATTGATTCACCACTTAGAAGTATCCAAACAAGGTTTTGTATTAGCTGTACTACCATTTGGAAAGATCCAAACAAGGTTTTGTATTAGCTGACCTACCATTCAAAACCATTTGGGGGAATCAATACTGTACACAGTTATTTCACCCTTCAAAACCACAAAAGCGAATGGTTTCAAATGGTGCATCAACTTGTATGAAAAAGATACCAGAAGTAGGAGGGTTAAACAAAAAATTGTACATGAGTTTTAAGAAAATGAAAAATGTATCTTCTCTGCAGTCAGAGGGAAGGGATGGATGATTTTATGAAACAGCTAGTGCTTGCATTTACCGGCATGGTCAAGGAAAAACATTGGGAGTGCATGGTGCATGAATGTGTGCTAATGAGCTGCTGGTCCCCTGTCTTTTATCCTATATCAAGGACATAGACAGGCTCCAGGTGTACCATTCAAGGGGTTTCATTGGATATGTTTTGAGCTGAAGATCTGACGTCACGTTTCAAGGCTCGTGCGCTAGCTACCAACCAAGGTCAAAGTTGAACATCGGGGAAAATATGGCGGCCACATGGCCAGGATCTGGCGTAATTTACGCGCCTCTAGCTCAGAGCGTGACGTCAGATCTTCAGGTTAGCTAATGAGCTGCCTTTTCAGACCTGTGTGAGGCGCCCTTTGGGACTGTGACATCACATGCAACCTCTCACCGTTTTGCTTATTGTTACAAGTATCCATGGTAACCTACCGCTCTCCAGGCTGAGCACGTTGAAGTCTTCCTGAGGACCGAGGATGATCATGTCAGGGCCGAAGACAATGCGGGCCATCTTCTCCTGGTACTTGTAGACCTTAGACAAGCAAACAGACAGGGATGATGTATGTTCTCAATTATTCAGTAGTGTGTAATGAAATAGACTAAATAAAGAAGTCTTCGCACACAACATAGCATACATGTACATGTAGTTACAAAATTGTAAGTTCAAGGTATCAAATTATTTTGTCTATTTCAAAACAGAGAATTGTGCTTGAAAACTGCCGAGTCAGTCAGGGCGGTCCATCATAGCCACCAATCAATCAGATATAATCAATTTGTATTGTATATATCCATTGAACACAAGCCTATTAGTCTATAATACTTTTTTTTTTTACCACTGTGATACATTGTGATACATTGATGTTATATTGCTGTTTAAGGTAAGGTACAACATTGGTAATGTTGGCAAAACTGCTTCTATGAGTATGCTTACTCTCTTTGAATCACGATATGCATTGAAGGGAAGGTACAGCATTGGTAATGTTGGCAAAACTGCTTCTATGAGTATGCTTACTCTCTTTGAATCAAGATATACATTGAAGGGAAGGTACAACATTGGTAACGTTGGCAAAACTGCTTTCTATGAGTTTGTTCACTTTCTTTGAATCAATATATTCATTTTTAAAAACGGTGAAACATTCAGCTTATTACGTTGTATCATTCACAACAAACGAGTGAAAATGCAATCAAGGTTTGTTGCATTTATTCTTCTAATATGGAATTTAGAAAATAACTTTTCCTAAATTTAAGATGGACATTATTTAACTTTTTTTAAAAATGACAGCACTGCAATCAAAATTATTTCTAGAGAAGATTAATAGAATCTAAGTAAGTAAGTTTTACATTAACCCTTCTATTATTACAATGGTCAAAATCAGTCAAAATGTTGATATACTTCCCAAGGTATATCTAGTGCACTTAAAAGTCAAACACTGTCAAACCTTACATGTAGTAAGTACATTTACAGGTCAAAATGAGTTGACCGTTTTTGACTGGTAAAAGCATTGTCTGGTATTGTTCAGGGTGGTCAAAATGACAGTAAAAACCAGTCAAAAATTCCCCCCGTGTGCACATTTAGGTCAACAGTCAAAACAGGCAGTTGACTGATTTTGACCTCATATAGCTACTTGCCACTGAAGTGCAGCTATAGTAGGAGGGTTAACATTTGCCATGGTTATTTTTTAATTACAAATCCTATAC
This sequence comes from Zoroaster sp. YZ-2022, assembly GCA_029582265.1. NCBI lineage: Eukaryota > Metazoa > Echinodermata > Asteroidea > Forcipulatida > Zoroasteridae > Zoroaster > Zoroaster sp. YZ-2022. Next base: position 51,123,895 of record CM055817.1, read on the forward strand.
CTTCCCTTTAACATTGAAATAAATCTCACTGAATTCTGAACATAAAAAGTATACATTCTGCTTGTATTGTATATATATATATATATATATATATATATATATATATATATATATATATTTTTTTTTGGTGGGGGGGCTCCTTTATACATTGGGTATTCCCTGCAGTTTCAAATCGAGGTGAAATATAAAAACAAACATGAGCGTCTTACCTGCACTGCTGTGTTACCCGGGCAACGATACCTCACCACTCTCGTTTTATCCCTTTTCTGTACAAAAAAAAGACATCAAAGAAGTATATTCTTCAGGATCTTTTCTAAAGTTCCCCCTTCTAGGAGGAACTTTAGAAAAGGTCCTGATTTCGCCGCCCCCCCCTATTTTTGAACCACTTTTATACATGTAGCCTGGAGTATTTGTAATTGTAAGTGGAGTTAGTAATTCTCTAAAACTAAATAAAAAAGATCTCAAAAACTGGCCCAAAATTTCCTTAAATGTTCCAAAGTTAATAATAATAATAATAATAATAATAATAATGACTTATATGGTGCACGTATCCACCAAACTAGTGCTCAAGGCTCATAAATCATTCCTGAAACCATCTCAGCTCCCTGGGGAGTATACAGCTCAATTGCTGCCATTTCAGCGCATATGGGCTAGTCAAACACATCAACCAACTCTGCCCTCACAGGTACCCATTTACCCTTGGGTGCAGAGAAGCAATTATGGTAAAGTGTCTTGCTCAAGGACACAAGCACCCTGGTCACGGCTGGGATTCGAACCCACAACATGACGACTCAGCCATCAGAACACAAATCCGATGCACTAAACCGCTCGAAAATGGTTTCGTAATAATAGTGTTTTCGGTTTTTTTTATACAAATTAATATTTTGAACCCGAATGATTTTGTATTTATGTTTTTCTCAGGCAAAGGTTGGGTGGCCTGGGGAGGCCATTAGGACAACATATAAAATTGGAATTTGGACTCATTCTTTGAAATTTACATATTTTTGCATACATTAATTTTCAACAGTGCGTAATAATGAAGAAAAACCCCTGACCAAGTTAAGAACACTTTATAATTCTCAGGACCCCACACCGTTGTACATTGCTCTCGCCTGATTCCATTTCCCAATAATCACGATGGATTTAGCAAAATGTTTTCCCCATATTTCGGCCTGCAGCCAATATAATATATTGCTAGAATATCATTTAAATAATAAAACAATAACGTGTCGCTCTCTAATGTCCGAAACCAATTCGCCATAACCAAATGCACTAAACACAGATGTTAAACTCTTTTGAAGAAGCCATAAAAATAAATTATAATATTTACGACATGTGTTAGTCTGACAGTTACGGTGATATATTACCGAAAATAAAAATGAGCAGCATTTTTAACAAAAGATAATTTTGACAATCCGACATTTGCCAGCCCTAATTTTGGATTTGGAGGGAATTTGCACAATTATCTCCCATCCTCACTCAACAAAGAAAGTCGTCATAGTTTATAAGGTGGTGGTGGTGTTGTTGAAAATACAGTCTAGCCTAAATATTGATTTGGCTTCGTTTACAGGAACATATGGGAAAGATATTACCGGTACTATCACATCTGCACTAAGAAATTGTTTCCAAAATGAACTCCATACAATCACTTTTATACACTGAAATAGCTCACAAATGCCCACACAGAGCCTCCTTATTGCAAAATTTTGAAAATGTTCATTCCATTTCTCTAGAATTTACGAGCAAACACCATGAAAATTGAGAGGCCAGTGTTTGGGACAGTGTTATAAGTCCGGTACCCATCACTATGAAGCTTTTATACCCACGATGTTGTACATTGAAGCTTGGGGACATCATTCATTGTAATCGATTGCTGGAAGACACACTTTGTTTTCATGCGGCCGCTGCGCCTGTAAACAATTCCGATCGCATTACTACTAGAGAAAGGACACAAAATGGCTATGCTACAACGGAATAGGATGCACAGTATCAATTGTTTTTCCCCAACCTTCCCAAATCCTCCAAAATCCTCTTTGATAAAGTGAAGAATTTTGAAGGATTGAGGTTAAATGCTACATGCTCTTTGCTAAAGTGAAGGATTTTGAAGGATTGAGGTTACATGCTACATGCTCTTTTGCTAAAGTGAAGGATTTTGGAGGATTGAAGTTATTAAGCATACTTGCCTTTCCATGGTACATGTACATCCATGTTTGTTGTAGTGATTGCAAGGTCAGTGCTTGGGTCAGTGGACACTGTTTATTGTTCCATGCATGCAGGGAGGGTCCTTCCATGTACATGTATCACAGATTAGAAATGCATATGTGCATACATGTCGCAGTGCTTGCTTTACTACTGAAGGATTTTGAGGATTCAGTTTATGTGTAAGCAAATGGGCCTAGGGAGTTAGGAATGATTCAGGTTATGTGTAAGCAAATGGGCCTAGGGAGTTAGGAAGGGATTCAGGTTTGTGTAAGCAAATGGGCCTATGGAGTTAGGTAGGATTCTGGTTATGTGTAAGCAAATGGGCCTAGGGAGTTAGGAAGGATTCAGGTTATGTGTAAGCAAATGGGCCTAGGGAGTTAGGAAGGATTCAGATTAAGTAAGCAAATGGGCCTAGGGAGTTAGGGAGGATTCAGGTTATGTGTAAGCAAATGGGCCTAGGGAGTTAGGAAGGATTCAGGTTATGTGTAAGCAAATGGGCCTAGGGAGTTAGGAAGGATTCAGGTTATGTGTAAGCAAATGGGCCTAGGGAGTTAGGGGAGGATTCAGGTTGTGTGTAAGCAAATGGGCCTAGGGAGTTAGGAAGGATTCAGGTTATGTGTAAGCAAATGGGCCTAGGGAGTTAGGGAGGATTCAGGTTATGTGTAAGCAAATGGGCCTAGGGAGTTAGGAAGGATTCAGGTTATGTGTACAAATGGGCCTAGGGAGTTAGGGGAGGATTCAGGTTATGTGTAAGCAAATGGGCCTAGGGAGTTAGGAAGGATTCAGGTTATGTGTAAGCAAATGGGCCTAGGGAGTTAGGAAGGATTCAGGTTATGTGTAAGCAAATGGGCCTAGGGAGTAAGGAAGGATTCAGGTTATGTGTAAGCAAATGGGCCTAGGGAGTTAGGAAGGATTCAGGTTATGTGTAAGCAAATGGGCCTAGGAGTTAGGAAGGATTCAGGTTATGTGTAAGCAAATGGGCCTAGGGAGTTAGGAAGGATTCAGGTTATGTGTAAGCAAATGGGCCTAGGGAGTTAGGAAGGATTCAGGTTATGTGTAAGCAAATGGGCCTAGGGAGTTAGGAAGGATTCAGGTTATGTGTAAGCAAATGGGCCTAGGGAGTTAGGAAGGATTCAGGTTATGTGTAAGCAAATGGGCCTAGGGAGTTAGGAAGATTCAGGTTATGTGTAAGCAAATGGGCCTAGGGAGTTAGGAAGGATTCAGGTTATGTGTAAGCAAATGGGCCTAGGGAGTTAGGAAGGATTCAGGTTATGTGTAAGCAAATGGGCCTAGGGAGTTAGGGAGGATTCAGGTTATGTGTAAGCAAATGGGCCTAGGGAGTTAGGAAGGATTCAGGTTATGTGTAAGCAAATGGGCCTAGGGAGTTAGGGATGATTCAGGTTATGTGTAAGCAAATGGGCCTAGGGAGTTAGGAAGGATTCAGGTTATGTGTAAGCAAATGGGCCTAGGGAGTTAGGGAGGATTCAGGTTATGTGTAAGCAAATGGGCCTAGGGAGTTAGGAAGGATTCAGGTTATGTGTAAGCAAATGGGCCTAGGGAGTTAGGAAGGATTCAGGTTATGTGTAAGCAAGTGGGCCTAGGAGTTAGGAAGGATTCAGGTTATGTGTAAGCAAATGGGCATAGGGAGTTAGGAAGGATTCATGTTATGTGTAAGCAAATGGGCCTAGGGAGTTAGGAAGGATTCAGGTTATGTGTAAGCAAATGGGCTTAGGGAGTTAGGAAGGATTCAGTTTATGTGTAAGCAAATGGGCTAGGGAGTTAGGAAGGATTCAGGTTATGTGTAAGCAAATGGGCTTAGGGAGTTAGGAAGGATTCAGGTTATGTGTAAGCAAATGGGCCTAGGAGTTAGGAAGGATTCAGGTTATGTGTAAGCAAATGGGCTTAGGGAGTTAGGAAGGATTCAGGTTATGTGTAAGCAAATGGGCGCTAGGGAGTTAGGAAGGATTCAGGTTATGTGTAAGCAAAAGGGCTTAGGGAGTAAGGAAGGATAAAGGTTATGTGAAATCAAATGGGCTAGGGAGTTAGGAATGATTCAGGTTATTTGTAAGCAAATGGGCTTAGGGAGTTAGGTAGGATTCAGGTTATGTAAGCAAATGGGCCTAAAGGGAGTTAGGAAGGATTCAGGTTATGTGTAAGCAAATGGGCTTAGGGAGTTAGGAAGGATTCAGGTTATGTGTAAGCAAATGGGCCTAGGGAGTTAGGAAGGATTCAGGTTATGTGTAAGCAAATGGGCCTAGGGAGTTAGGGTTAAATTAAAGTAATAAGACTTAAAGGCTATGTTACAAGAACATTCTTTATTTTGTTAATGTTTTATAATAGTGAATATTGGGCATATCGAGTCAGTCACCAAAAATGACTGAGTTGGACTTGACTCGAGACCAAGTCACGAGTCATACAAGTCTGCCAATAGTGTTGGGTCTTTTGGGGTCATACTTGAAGAGTGGAGAGGAAACGACAAGAAAGGATGGAAGGAGATGGGATTCTTACATAATAATAATAATGTGTGGACTTATATAGCGCACATATCCACCAACTAAGTGGTGCTCAAGGCACATTATATCATTACCCCTGCTCATAAGGCTCATAAATCATTCATGAAACCATCTCAGCTCCCTGGGGAGTATACAGCTCAATTGCTGCCATTACAGCGCATATAGGGCCAATCAACCAACTCTGCCCTCATAGGTACCCATTTAACCCCTGGGTGGAGAGAAGCAATTATGGTTAAGTGTCTTGCTCAAGGACACAAGTGTCACGGCCGGGATTCGAACCCACATTCTGCTGCTAACACCAGAACTTGAGTCTGGTAAGCTAGACCGCTCGGCCACGACACTCCACGTGCATTATTCTGAGTAACCCGTACCATGTCAGAGCTGTATACAACAGAATCAGGGGTGTAATTTGACAACAGTACCAATTCCTGAAAAATGGGTAGCAGGCCTGGGTTTTCCCCTTTGGTCTAGAGGACAAAGCCCCCCTTGAACCTCTTGGGTGTTTAATTACAGACTCTCGACATCCCTACAAACAAGAAACTAGAGGTGTGTACACAACACAGGCTACTTCTTTCTTTCCTTGGTGGCTACTTCTCTTCTTTCAAGAACATTTTGAGGCAAAGGGAAATCATAGGCCTGCAGAATTTGAATTAACATATTTAAAACTCACAAGCAAGCCAAATTATAAAAACGCATCTCAACGTTCACAACTGGGGGGGGGGGGGGAGGAATAGGTGAGGGGAAGGTAACGATATATAATCGTTATATAATCTTTTTTTGTCTATATATAATGTATTTTTCCAGAGGTGCAGTCAGCATCGATAGATCACTCAAAGTTAACTGGAGGGATCTATGTCTCAGTTAAGTCTCCTACCTTGCCAGGGGCATAGTCATCGATGGACGACTCAAAGTAGGCTTCCTGATGTCGCCCTCTCCGTAACCTCCTCCGTTCCTATGTGTGAAAGGCACATGCAACAAGAGCAAATAGATTGGGATCATGAGCCATTCCAAGTATTCTTTTGTGTGTGACATTTGAACGTGGTTTATTTTGAGTGTGTCTGAGCATCGTGTAGACTGCATACAACTTTGGTAAAAGGCCAATACATACATCCATACTTTATAAGAATGAAGAGATATGTATAAAAACCAACGTGTGGAAGTTTCATCTAAATTTGTTGTGTTGATAATAGTGAAAGTAGCGAAAATGCATTCAGGTTTGTCCCATTCATTCCAAGCTGGAATTTCATTCTTCGGATGACAGATGTTAATTTTGGAAGTTTTACTGAAATGATAGCAACTGAGACAATAATATTTCAAGGGATGTTTGATACCAGCATCAACTGTAGTACAAGCAAGTAAGTTTTAAGTCAAACTGCGATCATTTATATTTTTCAAGATTACCAATAGTGCATAATGGCTTTTAAAACCCTCCTACAATCAGTGCTATTTTTGAAACAACCCATTCAGGCCACTCCAAGCCATTAGCTGTTGCCAGTGGCCTCCTATGGTTACCCTTCTGTGCACTGTCACACCACTGAGATTGCAGGATAAAGTGGTGTCCCATTGATACATTGTAGGCCATACTAATATGTTCAAACATTTACAGTGGCCTTGGGTGGCACACAGTTGATTTTGTAAGATTACTTGCAAAGGACAGCAGGCTTGTACATGTATGTACTGAAGGTTGCTAAAGAACAGAATTTTGTGGATCGGAGTGGTCTCCATGTGTAGGAGGGTTAAGAGCCAACTCACCCGGCTCAGTTTCTTTTTGTCCGTGGGTTTTCTTGAGGATCTTAAAACACTTGGCAATCTGCAAACCTAATGAGCAAAACGACCAGAAACCATCAATGCGGTCGGACAAAACAAGATCAATGTGAAAGACTCATCTCCACGAGAAAAAAAATCAAAACTTTTTCACTTACTGCAGAATGGTAATAACCAATGGAGGCAATTCTTTTTCCCACAACTGCTCGTCGGCGGTCAGCAAGTACGAATCAGGACCCATCACGGCACGGACCTATCACACAAAAATATACAATTTGAAGAGTTTAAAAAAAAATATCCTAAGAACTGAGATGATACGTGAAATAACATGACAGTGGAATTTGACAATGATCAAGCAATTTATCAAATACTGGGAAAATCACAATAACTAAAAAGATGCAACGACTCAGTCAGTTCTGGAATTACCTTGCCAGTTTTAAAGTTGCATACATATATCCCTTCCATATCATCAAGAGGAATGGCTTGCCTAAACCAAGAAACCAAGAAGGTATATAGTTAGTGAATAAATGAGAACATATTGAATAATTTTATTGTAGATAAAAAAGTGTGGAGTCACAAACTTAATGAGAAGAATATATACTGAGACGTATGAAGAATGGGGGTGAGAGAGAAGAAAGGGTTGATTCCTTGAGTCCGACTCAGATTCATTTGGCATTTGGGACTGGGCAAAAATGACTAGGACTTGAATTGAAACTTATTCTTTCTTGTGTATGGACCTGCGACTTGACGAAAATTAGTTGGTTACAATCTTCATTTTTCCCCTAAGAAAATACTAAACTTCAGGCAGTGGCTCTGCTGAGCACTCAGTTCGGACTCTCACATGCCTGCCACGTGTTAATTGACACAGAGATGCCTTTGCTTGCATTGGCAATGCTGTGTGAGCCTTCCACATGTCATGCGTTTGCAACTTTGCATACTGTATGACTTCACCCAGGACTAAAATTTCAAGGAGGTCATAGAGGCCATGGCCTCCATTGCCCCGGTCTTGGCCTTAAAAATATTCCCACAGACATTCTGATATTCTAATGAAAGTGCCCGTAACTCAGGAAAAGTGGCCTTGCCCCTATAAGAATGAAATACCAGGCCTGTTTACCACCTGACTCTTACTCTACCAAGGCAGAAATAAGGCAGGGGTTCGGGGGGTTCGGGGGGGGGGGGGGGGGGGTAGGAGGGAGAGAGAGCAAGACAGAGAGTCTTCCATGAAGTATTTTTTGATATTTTAAGAGTCCACCAACCTGACAAGAATGTTGTTTCCCTGGTCCACGACCTTTACCTGCACAGGAGGTATATAGCTAATGGGACCCTTGATCATCCAACGGTCTCCTGGTATGCGCTTCTTGGGCTTGCCTGTATCCCAAAACAATAATTTTAAAAAAAACATTTCAAAAACTAACAACATCATAAATACAACAATATTATTATTCACAGTGCGTTTCATGGGAAGGTACGGCATTGGGATATTTTGGCTAAATTGCTTCTTAGACTATGCTCACTCTTTCTGGATAAAGATGTACACTCAGAAACCAGCCTGTGACAGTTTCCGCTTATCTTTACTGTGTAATTCATGAGTAAATATTAAACATGTATTTGTATACTACATGTATGTATAGGATTTAAGGCTTTGCATGGTGGGAAATGTGATAGGAAAGAAAGTTTTCCGGAAGCACCATGTAACAAATCTCTAAAGTAGAGTTGGCTCTGAGAAGAGCCGGTTTTGTTCTCAGAGCCAACCGAAAACTTTCCTAATTACATGTATGTACCCATTATAAATTCAAAACTGGAAATTATTCAACTTTCATAAAAGTGACGGCACTTCAAACAAAATTATATCTAAGGAAAATTGATACCATCATCAGTTTTTACAACAAGGAAGTTTCATATAACAACAATTTAGTTAATGTTTCATTTACCAATCCTATACATGTACCTGTTTGTCACTGTTGACCAATGGCATGGCTTGCCACTACTGACCAATGGCATGGCACGCTACTATTGTACTTTTGACTAATGGCATGGCTTGTTACTATTGACCAATAGCTACTGACCAATGGCATAACACATTACCAATGACCAATAAGCGTGGCATGTCACTACTGACCAGTGGCATAGCTTGTTACTATTGACCAATGGCAAGCATGTCACTATTGACCAATGGCATGGCATGTTATTATTGGCCAATGATAACGCAGCATGTTACTATTGACCAATGGAATGTCATGTTACTATTGACCGATGGCATGGCTTGTCACTACTCACCGATGACATGGCTTGTCACTACTGACCGATGACATGGCTTGTCACTATTGACCGATGGCATGGCTTGTCACTACTGACCAATGGCATGGCATGTCACTATTGACCAATGGCATGGCATGTCACTATTGACCAATGGCATGTCACTATTGACCAATGGCATGGCTTGTCACTATTGACCAATGACATGGATTATCACTACTGACCAATGACATGTCTTGTCACTATTGCAGAGATGCCAACATTCCAAACTGAAAAAGAGTAATTCGCCTTCTTGAAAGGTTTTGTCACGTAAGCGGCTGATGAACTACGATTAGTGCCGTGAGCACATATGGTTCTTTACATCGTTGGTTTCGGCTGGCCAAAAATTTATACAAGGATCGTACAATCGTAATTGGACTCAATAAATCGTAAAAATGACGCTCAAATCGTAAATGTTGGCATCTCTGCTATTGACCAATGACATGGCTTGTCACTATTGACCAATGGCACGGCATGTTACTATTGACCAATGGCACGGCATGTAACATAGGTCTCACCTGGCATAGTGTCATCCTCAAACTCGTTGATAGCCTGGAGGACAATAGCCTGGTCCTCTGACATCACAAACTGCTCTTGTATACCATTCTTAATGACTTCACCTGCGACAAACAAAGATTAATTAAAAAGAAGTGTTAAACCTACTTGTGTAGGCACTTCCTACAAATCCCACAACAACAAAATGCAGGCTGGCTGCATAATTTCTAAGGTAGTTTTCAATAAAATAGCAATTTCTAAAAACTATTGGTTCAAAAGGATTTTTATTTTTAGAAATGGCCATTTTATTATTAAATTTGTTTTTTTTTTCCCAGGGGGGAAATATTACAGTGATGCCTCTGTGACAACTCTTCAATGCAAGCCGCCTCTGATGGCATGAATGAATGTAGTGATGCTACAGTCTCTGGTCATAGGTCAGCTTCAAAATCAGTGCAGTGATGCGTTTTTGGTTTTTTTTTTTTTTTTGCCAACCGGTGAAATACGTGATACATTGCATCACATTGTATCACCAAACCCAATACCCAATACCCAAAACCCAAACCCCATACCCCAAAATCCCATACCCCCAAACCCCACAATTTATATGATCATTCGAACCCAGTAAGAACCTAGGCCAAATTTCATAGCGCTACTTACTACACCAGACAAACTTGCTTGCATAAGCGTATTTCTGAGGTCAACGAAAATTGAGGCCCGGTAGTGCATGTTCACCGTGGATTTATATTGTTGTGTCACTCATTTAGCTAGCAAATAACTGGCCGACAAGTTAGCGTACCTTTCTATATACTTAATGGTTAGCAGTACTATGACAACAACAAAAAAGCGTATAGTAAGCAAAAATCGGCTGCTTGAGTGGCTATATGAAATTGGGCCATGGACATAACAGGTACCTACTGTAAGTAACTGCCGTCAATCAGCAGTGATCTAAAAAAAAAAACATGCGCCCTCAACAGCTTATGCACAGATCAGAAACCAACTAACCTGGATGAAGGAAGAAACTTGTATGCCCCTTGCGAAGTTCTTCACATCCTAGATCAACCACCTGACCGTCTGCATCCACCGGGTTACACACGATGCAGTATTGACTCTTCTCAAGAACAGTCTTCTTGATGGGACGTACTGCTTTCTGGAAGGGAGTATGAAATGAGTCAATTTAAGTAAGGGGAAAATACAACATTGGTAATAAAAAAAAACTGCTTCTATGAGTATGCTTACTCTCTTTGAATCAAGATATACATTATATGGAAGGTACAGCATTGGTCATGTTGGCAAAACTGCTTCTATGAGTATGCTTACTCTCTTTGAATCAAGATATACATTGAAGGGAAGGTACAACATTGGTAATGTTGGCCAAACTGCTTCTATGAGTATGCTTATTCTCTTTGAATCAAGATATACATTGAAGGGAAGGTACAACATTAGTAATGTTGGAAAAACTGCTTCTATGAGTATGCTTATTCTCTTTGAATCAAGATATACATTAAAGGGAAGGTACAGCACTGGTAATGTTGGCAAAACTGCTTCTATGAGTATGCTTACTCTCTTTGAATCAAGATATACATTAAAGGGAAGGTACAACATTGGTAATGTTGGCCAAACCGCTTCTATGAGTATGCTTATTCTCTTTGAATCAAGATATACATTGAAGGAAGGTACAACATTGGTAATGTTATTAGGCTTTAACTTCTAGTGCTTATTCTTTGAATCAGATATACACATTAAAGGGAAAGTACAGCATAGGTAATGTTGGCAAAACTGCTTCAATGAGTATACTTACTCTCTTTGAATCAAGATATACATTGAAGGGAAGGTACAACATTGGTAATGTTGGCCAAACTGCTTCTATGAGTCTGCTTACTCTCTTTGAATCAAGATATGCATTGAAGGGAAGGTACAACATTGGTGTGTTGGCAAAACTGCTTCTATGAGTATGCTTATTCTCTTTGAATCAAGATATACATTGAAGGGAAGGTACAACATTGGTAATGTTAGTGAGCTGCTTCTATGAGTATGCTTATTCTCTTTGAATCAAGATATACATTAAAGGGAAGGTACAGCATTGGTAATGTTGGCAAAACTGCTTCTATGAGTATGCTTACTCTCTTTGAATCAATATTTGCTAAAACAACCAACCTCTGAAAGGTTCAGCTCATTATTTTTTTTTGTTATAATGAAAAATAGAGAAGATTGACATCAGAGAATTTAGAAAAGAGTGCTCTTTCCGAAATTTAGAATTTAGAAATCAGAATTTATCTAAATTTTCTTAAAGGGCCAATATCGTCACAATCAACAGGGCATGGAATCAGAGTGCTAGTTTTAGATTAACTCAGTAACTGAAAATAATACCCCACATGATAAGGTCATATTACTCCTATTTGCCGCTGCATAAATGAGCCAGTAAATTTCAGTCACTGTGTTTATCTTAAACTAGGACATTGATTCCATGCCCTGTTGAAAGTTTGCTCTGATCATGACGATACTGTCCCTTTAATAGTGACAGCACCTCAGGCAAAAATTTTTCTAGGGAAGATTGATACAATCCTATACCTTACCTTAAAAAAAATTATGGCAGACAAATGGACAGACAAACTTGAGAGATAATTGCCCCTACATACTACTGGTATTCTTGAAAAACATACACAGATAATGACAAGTTTACATGGTGAAAAGTTGATGATGGTATCAGCCATCCATTGAAATATTTCCATCTCAGGTGATACCATTTTTGGTAAAATTAGAAAATAATTTCCTAATTTCAGAAATGAAAACGATGAATTGATGTCAGTGCAGCCAAAATTGCTGGATGGGTTGGAATTCTGCCGTGCTATTAAACGACTTTTTTCACATGAGGTATGAGCGTTTGCCCGCTTTGTGAGGCCTGTCTTAATAGCCACCATGCTTTGTGTATGGGAAATCTGGTCTGGTTACAATAACCGTGTATATGTATGTGTATATCACTGGTTGGCAAAAGAAAGAAAAGATTACCAAATAAAAATAAAGAAGCGTACTCACCGCACTGATTTGAAACCGACCTATGACCAGAAACGGAGACATATTTGGGGGCCATACGTGAGACAAATTGAGGAATGAATGAAGACAAAATCACACAACAGAAGGACTGGACAGACATACTAACAAATGGATGGATGGAAAAACATACAGACAGAGATGAACAATCAAGATGGACTCCTTTGACACAGACAGAAAGATAAATGAATAAACAGGCGTTTAATGGTCACCAATTTATGTATAAAATGTTGGTTCTAAAATCAATAAATTTCCCTATATGTACCTTCTGAAAGTTTTTAAAAGCATGTAGACTGATGAAGTACATTTCCCAAAGACGCTTCAGTGTTTGGATCCAGCTAACATTAGATTGAAGGCCATATATACAGACCAAAAATACAGATAATAGCGCATTTCCCAGAACTAAAATCCTGAATAAAACCAAAGGCATAATTCTTACCTCTCGATTTCAGGGATATACATTTCAGTGTGTCGTCAACGGTAACCAGCCACTCCTCCCGGCCTGTCTGAGACAGCCGAGGGCATCTCGGCAGCTGTGCTCGGCAGGAGGTGCAGCGTCACGTCTTGCTTCAGTATGTATGGAGACCATCTCAACCATCTGACAGAGAAATGCAATCAAGGAGGCATAATGTTAAAGGGACAGTATCATCATGACCAGTAGACTTTCCAACATGTATTTGATACCACACGATCCGGTGACGCTTCATGAAGGCATACAATCACGACATACCACACACGAACCGTTATCAAACAGTCTTGGAAATTTCGTAGAAATTTTCCCCGAAAATGGGGGAAACTAGGGGGTGGAGGGGGAAACTAGGGGTGGAGGGAGGTGGAGGGGGGGGGTAGGAGGGTGGAAGGGATGTAAGGGATGTAAGGGATGTAAGGGATGTAAGGGGTGTAGGGGGTGGAGGGGATGGAGGGGGTAGAGGGGATGGAGGGGGTGGAGGGATGAAAGGGGTGGAGGGATGGAAGGGGGTGGAGGGGGTGGAGGGGTGGAAGGGGTGGAAGGGGATAGAGGGGGTAGAAGGGGTAGAAGGGGTAGAAGGGGGTAGAAGGGGTGAGGCGGGGTGGGGCGGGGTAGGCGGGGTTGAAGGGTAGAAGGAGTAGGCGGGGTGAAAGGGGTAGAAGGGGTCGAAGGGGGTAAAGGGGTATAGATGCTAAGCAAAGCCCTTACCTCTTCATAGACTCCAGGAAGATCATCCTCTTTTCTGACCAACCATTCTTCACCTGCAGCATGGGTGCTGAAAAGAAACATTGAAAATGAAAATTACATTACATTGTATCATTCAGCATCTTTCAGAGGGGGTAAGAGGTTAAAAATGAACCCTCTTTTTGGTCGAAACTTTTCTCTTTTTTTTGGGGGGGGGGGGGAGGGGATTGGGGATTGTGATTATTTTCTTTAAGAATTACTATTTGTACTCTGAACCTTGGTTTGGATTGCTAACATCTCAGAAGTTAGGGGGCATTTCCCCTAGCACTGTTAACTACAGACAAAAAATCTTTGTTATTATTATTAAGCATTTCTCTGTTAATGAATTCAAGGATCCCTCAAAAGCACACTTAAGCATTGTAGTTCAGAAACCTCAGGAAACCTGTAAACAAGGGCCCTACTCTTCCACGATAAGTTTTCTGAGTTCTTTTACGTGCATTACTTTAATAATCTAGTACACGTGCTGAGCATGTTTTATTAGCTGGGTTCACACGATTCCTCTGGCAATTTTTTATTTTTTTTTATATTTTTTTTTTTTGGGGGGTACAAAATTGTTATGGGAAATTGAGAGAAGGATCTTTCTTCTGACCGATTTTATTTTTGAAAGGACGATCTCCTATTTGTTTAAATGGCCTTAATATAATCAAAGATGTTAAAACCTTACACTCCGTCTCTGTCTGTACATTCTTGGGTTGCCCTTAATTGCAGCGCTTTACATTGCCCTATCACCTCAGGTTCAATCCAAGCAATGATTTTCTACATACAAAATACAAAAACTAAAATAAATCATAAACCAATTATGTCATTATGTAGAGAGGAAATGCATAATAATAATAATAATAATGTGTGGATTTATATAGCGCACGTATCCACCAACTAAGTGGTGCTCAAGGCGCATTATATTATTATCCCTGCTCATAAGGCTCATAAGGCTCATAAATCGTTCCTGAAACCATCTCAGCTCCCTGGGGAGTATACAGCTCAATTGCTGCCATTTCTAGCGCATATAGAGCAAACCAACTCTGCCCTCACAGGTACCCATTTAACCCCTGGGTGGAGAGAAGCAATTATGATTAAGTGTCTTGCTCAAGGACACAAGTGTCACGGCCGTGATTCGAACCCACATTATGTTGCTAACACCAGAACTTGAATCCGGTAAGCTAGACCGCTCGGCCACGACACCCCATGTCAGTCTTAAATGTTGTTTTCCTACCTATTTGATTTTAAGCCAACTGAAGTCGACTACTCGGAATAATTTGTAACAATTATTGGCCGTCCTCATCCAATTTTTTTCCACTTAACGTTTAGATTCATTATCAGAAAAGAAATACTAAGAAAAATTTGATTCAAAAAAATATGCGCAGGATTTTGGAAATAGGGTGTCAAAGTTTAAAAAACGGGGTGTTTTTACATATTTATCGTACAATACTTTTTACATGTGTATTGGCTATCACAACATAACACAGGGTCTCCGTTTGTGCAGCAAACAGGGTGTCAGTGAAAGACTGTTTAAATTGTGAGATGGCTTGTCGAGTTAGTAACCACTCAGTTCTTTTACAGCTAATTACTTTTTCAGAACTAATTATTGCTTGTACTACTCAAAAGAGAATTTTTTCACAGCAGGTGTCACCATAAAACTATCTTTACTTATCTTTTTTCACTGTACCAAAAGCTACAAATCTTACTAAACAGGGTGTCCAAAGACACCCATGAGTGTCTTACAGCTAATACTACATGTATGCTATTATTGTTTTAGCATGCCCTTCTGAATAGAAAACACCCACCTTCATCAGCATCGTCAAGAAATTATGAAAATATATGATCAGTCTTAAATGACCCTAGAACAACAACCCTCCCCTCCCTCCCTCCCCTCCCCTCCCTGCCATACTTGCTTTTTGGAAACAAGGGCATACATCTAGTGCACTTAAAAAGAGTCGAGACACTGTCAAACAGAGTGGTAAGGGAAAAATTACATTTACAGAGTCAAAATGAGTTAGGGCCGGATTTTTGACTAGTAAAAAGCATTACTGTCTGGTATTATTCAGGGGTGGTGCAGAAATGACAGTAAGAAAACCAGTCAAAACAATGTCCCTGTGTGCAACATTTGGGTCAACAGTCAAAACAGGCAGTTTGACTGATTTTGACCACACTATAGCTACTTCGCCACTAAAGGTGCAGCGCTGATTGTAGGAGGGTTAAGGTTAAAAACAATTAATGTTATTTGGACGATATACACGGACATGTAGCAGAAGATGACAAACGCTGAACTTACAATGCGTTGCGGCAGTTGGGTGATAGGTCGAGGTCCTTCTCCAGTTGCCATAGGTCACCGAGGCGGCTGGTCGCTACCTGAATCTCATCTTGATTCATGGTCAAGCACAGCCTTTAAGCCCGAGGATGGCTTGATTGGCCTATGACCACCGGGTAGGGGGATGAATAGCCTTGCCATAGCCTAAGACAAGAGGTCAAGTCATTGTCAATTAGTAAGACGTTTTCAAGTGTTAAGTTGTAGAATTGGTAATTTTAAAGGTAAATTTTGATGAGAAATTAACTTCTTGCAAAACTGATGATGGTATAAATCTTCTCCTAGGAAAATATAGTTTTGTCTAAGGAATTGCAAAGGTCATTCATTTAAATAAAAGTGAAATGATTTCCAAAGAAGAAACATTTTATTGGGAAGAGCTACTCTTTCCTAAAATGAATTCCAACAATCTGAATGCAGTATTTTCACCTCTTTACTGAATGTGAAACTTTAACAGGTTGATTGGCTTAACCCTCAACTCACCCCCCCAAATCCATCAAAATCCCCCAAATGGCCCTTTTTTGGAAAAAGTCAGCACTTTCAGAAACTGGTACTTTCACACACCTCTTCAAATGGGGGCAAAATTACTACCTGGCAAGAAGTACAGCCACCATAAGTGCTGGAATATTAGCTTGGAGCAATATCAATTTTTTTTTCATCCACTTATATATCGGCAAACATATATCAGCGATTTTCGTTTTTCGATGAGTATCGCAGAATTATTTTTTTCATTCATGCATGATTGCTTTAGAGCTGATAAACCACATGTATGTACCACTCTACAAACCCGTCACAATAAATTGTTTGCATAAGCGTGTATGTATACTTCTGAAGCAGTTCACTTTTGTTTCTCACTTCCAAAAGCTGAAAAGACTGTCATAATTTTGTTTCATGGAATTTCTCACTTGACTCACATTAGCGTTATTATTTTTTTAATCGCGATATACAACCTCACTAGCCAAAAGTATTGCAACATGCTCAAAATAGCACTTTACAGTGCAACAGGTGAGATGATCATTTTAATCTGATTTCATCGATCTTGTATTACATAGCAAGAACAGTAAAAGAACATTGACTTCAAAACACAGGCACTGTCAAGAAGTCTTAAAGTAGTGTAAAATAAAATAAAATAAATTATTGTAACACAGTTCTCAAACTGAACTTTGGTGTGAATTTCATTGTTGCAATACTTATGGCACAGTGAGTGTCTATTTTTAATCGCGATTTGCCGATATCTCGATAACTTAAAAAGCGTTCTCGATATCGCAATCGAATAAAAAAGTATCGCTGACATTCGATACACATTATTGTGTTATACGCCCAAGCTACTGAATATGAAAGATCAACGAAAATGCATGGTGCATTTTGAAGATAAGGAATACCTAGGGTTAGGGTTAATGACAATCTTAATTCAAAGAAATTGTAAAAGCATGCATTATTTATAGTAACTAGAAGCAGTTTTCCTAACATATTGTACCTTCTTTGTAAATCCCACACCCAGAGCACGGATCCAGGTTGGATAAAATTTGTCCTTCAAGCGATATAGCTCAGGGACTGTATACTCGACTTTTTTGAGTGCCTGAGCTACATTGTATGTCCGTGAATAAGGACGGATCTACATGACAGAAACATAACTAGCGAGGGCAAAGGCCTGTAATGCAATATCAGCATTTTCAGGACCCAGTAGCTTATGATGCAGTTGTGAGGTAACCTTTAATTTCCTGTATACTTTATTTATTTATTTTTATTTATTTATTTATTTATTTTGGGGGACAGCTTGCAGTTTTTTTTTTTTTTTTTGGGGGAGGGTCATGGATCCATTTGGCCCCCCTGCCAGTGTCCATGAAGGGCAAATAATCCTATTAATAGTACAATATCCTCAATGCAAGAATGACATCATTTAATGAAACAGGAAATAGTTAATTACCTCTTGATAAAGACTGTGAAACTCTCCGCACCTTCCAATATTTCTCCAGGAGTAAGAGGAAATGGATCCTAAACACAAGGAGTTAGTAAGTTCATCCAATTCATGAGCAGAGAAAACATTCGACTGGTTTTAAGGCGATTTGAACATAATCTGCATAGGGTCAAAACAATCTTGAAGCCATCACATAGTCATTTCAAAATGAATAATGAATAAGGATCAAAGATGGAAGGAGTGAGGTTTGCGGTAGCAACATGTAACGATCTCTTGGGAGTTGTAGAAATCGTTGGTTCTGAGAAGAACCAGTGGAAACTTGACGTTCCTATCAGTATGTACTCTGATCATCTTCAGTGAGAATGCCCAGGATGATCCAGAAGTATACCGATTGAAAACGTCAGTTATCTCACCGCCAGTTTTTCTCAAAACCAACAGCTAAGAAGATTACTAAGATTTGTAGCTTTGCATGGTGAAAAGTGTCACGTAAAGAATCGGGTTTGGCCGGCTATTAACACCAACTGAAAATTCTCAATTGAGTAGTAATTAGTTCCTGAAAAGAGCTGGTGGTTATAATTACAACTTCTGACGTTCGATCAGTATGCTCTGATCATTTTCAGGAGAATGCCGGACTCTGTGAGACGCTGCTGCTTAAGTAGACTTCTGGAGGATTTCCTTCTAACACCGATGCTAGATAAGAGATTACTACCGCAAACCTTACTCCTACTGTACTTTCTGGAAAGCTTCAAATCCTAATTATAGATGGTGTAAAAGTTGATAATAGTATCGAATATTCCTTTATATCATTCTTGAATTCTGTTATTAACCCTCCTACTACTACAAGGGTCAAAATGTTGATATACTTGCCAAGGTATATCTAGTGCACTTAAAAGTCAAACACTGTCAAACCTTAGGTGTAGTAAGTACATTTACAGGTCAAAATGAGTCAACCGTTTTTGACTGGTAAAAGCATTGTCTAGTATTGTTCAGGGTGGTCAAAATGACAGTAAAAACCAGTCAAAAATGCCCCTGTGTGCACATTTGGGTCAACAGACAAAACAGGCAGTTGACTGGTTTTGACCTCGACAGCAACGTCCCACTAAAGTGCAGCTAGAGGAGGGTTAACCCTAACTCCCTAGCTATTTTGGCTAAGAACATTCCTCAATAGCCAAAATCCACACATTCATGCACAAAACACTCGCTACCACCCAACTGTTGGACTTAGATGAAATTGGGTTACCGGTCCCATGCGGCGAGTTTTCCCTGTCAAGGGCTATACAGTACTGGAAGTCCATCAAAATACACCATGCAGTAACACTCACACCCAACTGTTAGAACTTAGGCTGGAATTGGGACACCGCCCCATGTAAAGTATCCCTGAGGGGTAAACAG
>CM055817.1:51143536-51171689 GCA_029582265.1 Zoroaster sp. YZ-2022
CCCCAAATTTAAAAAACCAAATTACTCCTCTCTACTCAACACTCAGCTCAACTAACTGGTCGACCCGTATCCACACACGCACACGTCTCCAACCTAATCATCGTTGTGCAACTTACAAGTATGCTCGACCGTTACCAGACCATTATTTACCAATACCATTTAAAAAACAAGGTGCATGTCCCAAGAGGGCGGTATTTACAAAACATTTCACGCCCTTTTATAATAGCTATATTACAGCGTTTTGAAAAACAAAAACCCAAAAAAAATCAACAATTTCCTTGGAATATAAATTTCAAATCAAACAAAAATACCTATTACATTTCACCCAATTTAATATTAATTGCTCATGCAATACCACGCATGTGTCTTTAATCTTAGCCTATTCTAAAAACTTCCACTGTCCTTATTCTGTTTCATGAACACACCGACATTAAATTACTCAAAAGGTAATAATGTTTGATACACAAAGTATGCATAAATTTCAATAATTATAATATCCCTTTGACAAAAAACAACATTAGTAGGAAATTCTAATGGAGTTTCATTAATATGTCCGCAACTACGACAAATACATCAAAACCTTTTTACGATTTCTTTGCTAGATAAAAAACAAACTTAAAAATGTGTATAGCCATATCGACACAATTTAATTTCCCCTTTCCCGATCAGACCGAAAGTTGGGTGATATTCTAGAGTGTTGTTGAAATTTTCCCGAAATAATGTTATAAACATTTACTCCGATGTTTGGCCGATTTTCCAGAAATTTTAGATTAAAATTTTACATAGCAATTTTATAGTTTCCCAAAAAGTTACAAGCTTTCATTTAAGGTATTGCACGAAAACATTCGCCATCGATTAGTAGTATTTAAATTTAAAAAAGTTACAATGAATTATTATCGGATCTCGACTTTAAATTTCCCACGTCCATTAGCCATGTCAAAAAATTTTTTGCATGGTATGATTTTGTGCGTTGTCTTCGCCATTTGCGAAAGTTTTTCGTTTTTGTTTGAAACAGCATCATCTGTCAAAATTCGTTCAGAAAACATTCTAAACAAAAAAATATTTCGGCGAAAATCAGGCCATGCAACTTTAAGTGATTCCACTATATTTTATTCTGTACCCTTTTTTCGTTTACACTGATCATTGCCCGATGGTTGTCCAAACTTTACCATCAAGGATATCACTGACGCCGCCGGTGACCGTCTCGACAAAACTTATAAGTAATACGTCTACGTCTGTCACAATTACAAACCCCACCATATCCGTCCACTAGCCAAACATCTCATGTCACACTTCGAGCGCGTAAATAACGCCATATACTATACAGATATAACATGGTTTGAGGTGGCGGTCGATATTAGCTCCCTGTTGAGTTGAAACTGGTTCCCGAGGGGCCGAGGGGCTTTCTCACCACCGAGAGCAATCGACTTTACCGGTCAACCTGTTATATCTGTTTTACCTCATCATATTCAGTTGCCATTACAATGAAGCAAGGAACAATATAACCTGTAAATAAAACGAAATTTTCATTTCTTGCGCCATTTTTTTATGTGTATGTACGTAGCTAGCTGCATAAGGCGATTTTGCGCGTGCGCTACTGTTCCCCGCTGGCATTTGGATGCGGGGAAAAGATCGTTGGGAAATATTTCCCCCCGAACTGTTCCCCTGCGATCTACTACGCACTACTGCGCATGCGTATTTACCTGTGCGTAATCTCGCGGACGCGGGGAAAAACAAAAAAGCATCTGGCACGTGACGGTGAATGGACCAGTGAAATTCCTCTCGATCGAATTGTATGAGGTATATTAATATCAATATAACATGGTTTGAGGGGGGCGGGCGATATTACTCCCGGTTTGGGTTGAAACTGGTTCCGAGGCGAAGCCGAGGCTAACCTTAACCGGGGAAATGGTCATTTCGAAATTATTTTTATCGATCCTCATACCTTTACAATATTCTCTGGGTTCCCTCACCCAGGGGGTAAATTCAAACGCGACATTTCTTCCCCCTCTTTTCTTTTGGGGTGCTAGCTAAGGGGTGTTCCCGGGGTACTACTGGTCCCCCCCGGGATGTTCCCCGGGTGGGGGAACAGATCGTTGGGACTATTTTCCCCCCGGGGCTGTTCCCCCCATGGACAGTTCTGCACTACTGCGCATGCGTATTTACCTGTGCGTGAATACGGCGGACGCGGGGAAACAGCAAAAAACATCTGGCCCTGACGGTGAATGGACCCGGGGAATTCGGCTCTCGATCTGAATATGGGTATAGTAAAACTAGATACCCGGGGGTATCGTCTCTGGGATGTTGTAAGACCAGTGCCTGTCTTTTAAACTTTATCATTATAAAAACAGAGGACCCGTCTATCCATCAGGCCACGAGCGCGTTTCATTGAAGGAAACCCGAATTTTGTGGTATAGTCGATTTTAACATGGTTTTTTTTCGGGGGACAGGAATTACCCCCCTCGGTTTTGGGAGTTAAAACTTTTCCTCGGCCCCTGGGTTTTTTCTAAACTTCAACTACAAAACTTACTCCCTAAACTTTTTAAATGTCGTATATTTAACCTTCATTGTAATTAACTAAACAAATTACAAAAAATTAACCTTCTCTTTTTGAGCCAAATAATAACCATATAAAAAATAATAAGTTGTTGCGCAAGAGGGAACAGACACTCCAAAAAAGGGAAAAACCACTGCATGACCTCTGTTGCAACGCCCCCGTTATATTGATCATGATGTATACAGAAATATTAGTACTAAGTACTGGACTGTACTACTATAAAAATTTCAACGGGAGTAAAATTTAAAAGAGAGTTCAAAGTCATTCCTTTTTTTCTTTCTAAAAAAACAAAATATCCTTTTTTTTTTTTTAATGTTAAAAAATATTCAAATGTTGGTGAAAAATATCAAAATAGGTGAAAATTTTTATTTTTAATCTTTTTTTTATTAGTTATAAAAAAAAATCCATCTTTAATTAAAAAAACAAATCTACATTTTATGCATGAATTTTTGAAAAGATCATTCATACTATTGTGTTTTGTCAATTTCCTACCACAAATTTATATTCCATTTAAGTTTAAACATTTTTTCTCAGTCAAATTAATTAATTAACTTTAATAAACAATAAATTCTTTTTTATCAATATGACTTCCCAGAATATCAGGTTACCTTCCAACAAAAAAAAGACCTTTTTTGGTTCATGCAATGAACCAAAACTTTGATATAAAAAAATCAAACCTGACAGACCAAAAACAGTTAAAAAACTAAAAGACTGACTCCCAAGCTGGTTGCATGGGGTTGTAAAAAGGACAAAAGGGGAAGAACAACTATCAGTTATAAAAGACAAGGTAAAAAATTTCATATTTTTATGGTAAAACTTTAAACAATGATAAAATTGTGTTGATTTACATTAAACTATAATCCCCCTCCAGAGATTAATTGTTAAAATTACAAGAACCATACATGCAGACTTTAACTTTCATACCCCAAAAAATAATGTAACCTTGCCACCCGTTTTTTAAGTCAAAACAATAATCACTACAGAGATGCTTTTTTGGCTTTTTTATTAATTTATTTTTTTGACACCTTGAATAAACATTGTCCCTTTTTTACTATACACAATTTTCGACAATTGTGGGTATCAAACTAAAAAATACACAACACTACTACATATACAGAAGTTAATTTTTTTTTTTCTAAATTTAAATTATTCATTATATTTTTTATACCCTATCAGATATACAGGAAAATTCAAAATTCCTCAAGAAAACCTGGATATACTATGTTTCCCCCCAATCAGTGTCCTGTGTTCTAAAACTAAACCAACAACCCAAATTTTCGTCCATGGACTTTAAAAAATTTAAGTTTAATTCTCTTTTTTCAAAATAATAAAATCACCAAAAATACCAAATAAACATAAAAATTTATACTAAAAGCCTTTCCTATTAAAATGACCTTTCTCTAATTTATTTAAAAGGGTATAACACCCAAAAAACTTAATTATTTCAGATAGTAACCATTTTTTTCCTGACTTATCAACATAAAATAAACGTAAGACAAAAATTACAGGTTAATGGCAAAAGACACAAAGAGCCAATTTTATTCACACAGTATTCATCCTACCAACGGTCAGACTCACCCACTGAATTCCTTTAATTAAAAAAATATAAAAGAAAACACTCCCCCATAAAATTTAAATTTTTTCACTATTGCTACAACATTTTTGACTACTTTAACATATATTTCAAACAAAACAAAAACAACCCAAAACCCTATCAAAAAACAAAATCAAACACTAACTCCTAAAAAATTTCATTCACCCCCCTTTACAACAAATATACAAATTATTTTACATAAATCAATAAACATATCACCCCAACAACATAAACAACTCAAAATGTATGCCCCCTCTTTAAAGGTTTATAGAACATTAATATCTTGAAATGATAATTTTTGAAAAAAAGTTTTTAAAATTAATTATAAAAATTGACTTATCATCTATTTTCTTTTTTCTTTTTTACAGATTCCCCCCAGAAAACAAATTTCCCATAAGAACTAAATTGAAACACAACCACAAAAAGAAAAGTCGGGTTGCGGGGAACAACACTGAAAAAACAAGACTTGCAAAACACTTTGTCACATCAAGAACCCTTTAAAAATTTGACCAAACGATAACTTTCACTCAACTCAAGAAACTGAAATTAAAATAATTATCTTGTGTTAAACAATATAAAATAAACCTCCCAAACGGGCCTTACACAAGTAAATTTTTTCTTGTTTGTAAAAATACACTAAAAATTTTAAAAGGACAGCATTACTCACAATATCTAAAACCCAAACAAAAACAGTTTCTAAAAAAACAGCTCAGTTTGTTCTATCAACAAAAATGTCGGGTAAATTCAAAGGTTTCCCAAAGTTTTGGGGGTTTTTTGACATCCTGTTCATACAAAACCTAAGACAAACAATATTTTTCTTAAAAACTTTTTAAAACATGGCACTTTTTCAGAGTACCAAAACATAACCATCAAAAAAAAACAGAAAACATAAATAGACTCTAATTACAAAAAAATTTTAATTTTTTTCTCTCACTAGATGTTGTGCTACAATTCAGGTATATACCATCTGCATAAAAAAAAGTATGTTTTTAAACTCATTTAAACCCTAACCTAAAAAACAACAATATTTTTTTATTAAATTTTTTAAAGCATTTCTCATTCCAATTTCCGTAACCCCTTTTTAAAAACTTTTCTCCATATCAAAAGCCCATGTTAATACTGACTGTAACTGACAACAGTTACCATTGAGAAGAACCTCAACATGTTTAAATTTTAAACAAAATCGTGAACCAACATCAACTGCCTCCCCTTAAAAATTCCCTTCAATACGACACTTGTTTACAAGGTTTTAGGTTACAGACAACCTGATAAAATAAGTTCAAAATTGTTTTAAAACAAAAATATTAACTATTGTTTTTTTTAACTCCCAAAAGTTAAATAAACTCAAAACTTAACAATTCAAATATTATTATCCATACCCTTTTAAAAGGGGGGACTGACACCCCGTTAAGGCGGTAAAAAAATATTGTTTTGAGCCCCACCGGTTCTATTTAACTTGATTTCTATACAAGTTTTTTAAAAAACAATGTTTGAAGTGTTTGGAGGAGGAAACCCCCCCGGGGGGAAAGTTCTTTATAAGATATTGACGAAGGTCGGAAAGATCCGATGTGTACATGATGACATATCTACAAACATTTAAAACATGTAGAGTTTCATTTTTTCCCGTGATTTTGTTTGGAACAAAAAATGTGGGAAGGTTTTCGCGGAAAAACCCAAAAAA
Organism: Zoroaster sp. YZ-2022; assembly: GCA_029582265.1. NCBI lineage: Eukaryota > Metazoa > Echinodermata > Asteroidea > Forcipulatida > Zoroasteridae > Zoroaster > Zoroaster sp. YZ-2022. Next base: position 51,149,369 of record CM055817.1, read on the forward strand.
GAATGTTACCTTCTTTAATGCCCCAAAATATCGCCGTATTTGGACGAAAAAGTTCACAAAAGAGAAAAAGTGGTCGGGTCAACGGCTAAATATTTTTGTGCAGCGATTTTTTGAGCCGGGTTTTTTAAATTTTCTTCCCCTGACGCCCGAAAGCTCCCCCATGCAGGGCGAAAAAGGGGGGGGGCATTTTACAATGGTAAAATAACCCCTTTTAAAAAACAAAAAAAACACAAAAAAAAATTTTTATTGATCTTTTTGATATAAAAAATAAAACGATCACATTTTCTGTTTGATTTAAACCATTCGTCCCCTTTAATTTTTCCCAAAAAAATATCTTACATACAAGTAGTAAAAACCATTAATATATTTTAAATTTTTTCCGGCTAACATGCAAGAAGATTCACCTCAAAAAGTTTGGGTTTCCCAACCTCCTGGGAAATACCCATTTTTTTTAAGTTTTTTAAAAAAAAGTATTTTTCCTTTAAATGTTGCCATTATGTCTTTTTTAATCACTATTAAAAATTTATTCCCCATTCACAAAGCTTTTAAAAAATTGCAAAGACTCAGCAGATCATTTCCAAATGTTAATTTTAAAACATTCATGTCAAATTTGATATGACGAAGAAAAATAAAAAAATTTTTCTAAATACTTTTTTTTTTTCCATTTAAAAAAATTTCTACGGGCAAAAAAACAAAACCCCTTTTTTTGGGTAACATCAAAAACAAAATCAAAAAAAATTATGTTCATGACGCCCATCAATGTTTATTCGGGCTTGTTTGATAACCCAAAATTTGGACAGTTTATCAACAAAAAACCAAAGCTAAAATTTTCCCACTAGACCCGCGGAAAAATAAAAACTAAAAAACTCATGTTATCTTTCATTTCAACTCATTACATTTTCTCATAACATCTTCTTTGATGGTATATTCAAAGTTTATCAATTTGAATTGTAATAACAGCACTATCTTGACAAAATACACAAATGCAGTAAACAAATGGGGATACTGCCTTGATTTAGTTTTTTAATTTTTCTGTACTTTTTGTTTTTTTCCCCCATTAAAATGCCCCCAAAAAAAAAAAAAAAAATCCCCCCAAAAACACCTGTGATATAATTATTTTAAAGTAATCTTACCATTACAACTCCCACATATCAAATTTTCCCTCATCCCTCTAAACTTGGCCCAATTTTTTAAACTAATTCCAATTTCCCTAAGAAAAAAATTTTAAATGACTCGCTAGGGAAACAAGTAGAAGAAGTATCGTCATATTCTATGAACAAATGACTTGTTTTTTTTTGTACCTACTAAATTTAACATAACAGTTTTGTTTTTTTCAGCATGAAAGGTTTTTTCACTCTGGAATGACGCTAATTTTATTTGGCAGTTTCCCACTAAATAAAATTTTTTGTTAAATGACAAACATTCAAATAAAATTAAAACCAAGCATGCCCATTCATAAGTCAAAAATCTATTGTGACATAAATACCCAGTCTCTTTTGGTTTTATCCATGTAAACAATTTACAAAGGAATTTTACGAATGGACAAACAATTCAACTTTATTAGAAAAGTTCTCATTACATTAACCAACCTTTAGTTTTAAAATGACAAAAAATTTTCAACCACTCAATCTTAACAATTTAAAATACTGGCCAGAACACAGTTTTCCCGTTATTCTCAGTTGAAACTTTTATTCAGTTAAAAAGACATAGACAAGGGTTTTAGAAAAAGTTTCAATATTTTTCAGCCAGGACTGACTAGTAAAAAAAACCACCCTTTAGACATGCAAAAAAAAATTTAAGTGCAAAAAAACACTATTAACATCACTGTTTCCATGACAATTGTTGAGTAAGTTATGACATGTAATTGTAATACATTATTTGTCAATGGGACTGTCATGACAAAATATTTCTCCCCTCACCCCATAAAAAATATTTAACAATTTTCCTTTTGTTTTTTTACATAATTACAAATAAAATTGTGTTTGTAAATTGCCCACAAAATTAGATTTTTTCAACTTTTAAGGATAATAAACAATACACTAAAAATATTCAAACCAAAATTTCAATCCCCCAAAACCTATTTAAAATGTATTTTTGCCTTTTGAAACTTTTTTCAAAAAATAAAATAGGGTTTCATGCTCCCCCTTTCCATTCTTTTTAAAAAGTGAAATAAAACCACTATCGCCCAATTTGAAAATGTTTTTATTTAATGATTGTTTTAAAATTATGATTAACATATAAATTTTGTCTTTGTTATGAACAAAAATGACAAAAAACCTACAAAATAAACATTCATTCCTTTAAAGGCATCTTCCCCCATTTTGACAAACAACAGTTTCTTCACCCAATTGGGGCACCCCATTTTTAATTATACCCCCTTAAAGCCTTTTTCCCAATTAGTTAACATGATTAAAAAATATTTATCTCCTTTTAAATCGTTTGCTTGGTTTTTTGTTTAACTATTCCCAATATGTTTATTTTTGACCCCCCATATTTTTTCCCCCTTACAATGTTTCTTGTTTATTTATTAAAAAGTATTACAAGTATGTTTCTTATATGTCCCCCCCTATTTATCCCCCGTAACAATCGTTTTCTTGTTTACTTTTTAAAAAAAAATAAAAAAAGATGTTTATAATGTCCCCCCAATATTTACTCATAAACGTTTTCTTGTTTAAAAAAGTATTACCGATTTTTTTTGATGTCCTCCCATAATTTTAGTACAATCTTTTTCTTTTTTTAAAAGTATTCCAAATGTTTAGGTTTCCCCAATTTATCTACTATACAATTTTTTCTTGTTTAAAAAAGTAATACCAAATGTTTACTTTTTTTCCCCAAAAACTTGTTTTTTGTTCTTTTTACTTATTTCAAAACATTTTCATTATTTTCTCCATTTTAAACAATAAAACAGAATCCCTAACAAACTATTTTTAAAAAAAAAAAACCAAAAAATATCATTGTCCGCCTCCATAACTTCATTAAATTTAAAGTCCCCCTCTTTTATAAATTTTTTCCCAGGGAAATAAAAGCATTTCCCTACAATCCAAAACATTTTTTCCTCAAATTTAACAAATTTCCAACTAACATTAACCCGATCCGGTCAAAGATTCAACGTCAAATCCCCCCCCAAAAATTTTTTAAAAATAAATAAATAAAAAAAAAAAAAAAAAAATAAAACAAAAAATTAAGATTAAAATTGGTCAAATATTTACAATCCCTTACTTCCTGTCCCAAAACCCGGGAAATCAAAGTTTTAAATTTAAAAAAAACATATTACAACCACAAGGTAAATTAAAAATTTTTCCCCTTAAAGATGTTTTTAAAAAAAATTTTTTAAAAATGACCCAATTTATTTTCTTCCGTCCAAAAAAGGGGCAAAATTTTTATTTAAAAAAAAATTTTCTCAAAACCAAAGATAAATTACAAATTTTTACCCTTAAGATTTAATTTTCAAAAAAAATTTTCAAAGTGACCCCAATTTGACCTTTATTCCCTTCCCCAAACCGGGTAAAATTTAATTTTAACAAAATCAATTCAAAAACCCGAGTAAATTCCAAACTTTATTTAAGATGTAAAATTTTCAAAAATATTTTAAAAAAAGGGGACCCATTTGCCTTTTTCCCGCCCCGGAAATCAAAATTTAATTTTAAAAAACATACTCAACAACCACAAAAAGGGGAAATTAAAAATTTTTTTACCATTGACAGATTGTTAATTGTCAAAAATATTTTAAAAAAGCCCCAATTTGTATTCCTGTCCAAAGGGAAATCAAATTTAAAATTTTTTAAAAACTATCTCAACAACCAAAATAAATTAAAATTTTACCATTGCAGATGTTAATTTTCAAAAATATTTTAATTTGACACTTCCCGTCCAAAGGAAATGAAAGTTTAATATTTAAAAAACATATCTCAACAACCACAGGAGGTAAAATTTAATTTTGTACCATTTACAATTTTAATTGCAAAAATATTTTAAAAATGACCCAATTTGACCCATTCCCTTTCCCAAAACCGGAAATCAAGTTTAAAAATAAAAAAATTTTTAAATTCAGTTTTTTTTTCAAAAAACTTCTCGCGAGAATTTAACAACGTTAACATTTGACTTCTCCAACACTTAATTATGACGTAACCCTTTTAACTAAGAACACCTTTTTTTGTTGTACAAAAACTTATATCTAGTTAGGTGTTCACTTCACCAAAAACATTTATTTTTGTTCGGGTTTTTTCTTTTTTTTTTTTTTCTTCTCCTTTTCTTTTGGATCGATTGTCTACAAAAAACATACTTGCAAACTTCATGAACGAAACTTGGGCCCAAACTTTCCCTAGAGAAACATAATTTGTATCATTATTAGGTCATCAGATATAATTTTGATCAATCATCTTTATTAGTTAAAACTTTGATTACGGCAAATGAAAAAAACTACACGGCTTTTTCAACGCTAAAAAGTGCGCCCTCTGTTGGTGAATTAAATCAGCTTGGTCTTTCTCATTATGTATGCACTAATTTGGTGAAATTTAAATCGCCTGGTTGCTAATTATGATGCACTAAAATCATATCTCAACAACCAAACAGGTAAATTGACATTTTGCACCATTGAATTGTTAATTTCCAAAAAATTATTTAAAAAGTACCCCAATTTGACCTTACTTCCTGTCCCAAACCCGGAAAGTCAAAATTTTAATTTTAAAAATCATATCTCCACAACCAAAAGGGAAATTGAAATTTTGCATTGTAAGTTGTTTTGTCAAAAAAATTTACCGGAAATTTTCCACTTCCCGTAAACCGGAAATCAAGTTTAATGTTTAAAAATCATTCTCCACAACCACAAGAGGTTTGTTTTTGTATCATTGTATAATTGTTTTGTCAAAAAAATTTACACAAATGACCCAATTTTACCCACTTCTGTCCCAAAACCCGGAGTCAAAAATTTAATTTTAAAAATCATTCTCAAAAACAGAGGTAAATTCATTTTTTTACCCTTGAAAATGTTTTGTCAAAAATATTTACAAAATACCCCTTTTACCTTACTTCCGAAACCGGAAGTAAAGTTTTAAAATTTAAAAAAAATATCTCAAAAACCACAAGAGGTAAATGAAAATTTTGACATTTTTAGATTGTTAATTGTCGAAAATATTTAAAAATGACCCCCCTTTGACCTTACTTCCTGTCCAAACCGAAAACAAAATTTAAATTTAAAAAAAAAATATCTCAACAACCACAAAAAAATTCCAAATTTTTTTTACCCTTGACAGATCGTTTTGTCCTATTTACAAAAGGGGAAATTTTACCTTACTTCCTGTCCCAAAACCGAGTCAAAATTTTTTTTAAAATAAAATCTCAACAACCACAAAGGGTAAATTCACAATTTTTGTACCATTATACAGATTGTTAATTTCAAAAAAAATTTAAAAATTTCAAATTTGACCTTACTTCCCGTCCAAACCCGAAGTAAGTTTTAAAATTTTTAAAAAAAACAAACTCAACAACCAAAGAGGTAAATTCAATTTTTTTAAATATCAGATTGTTAATTGTCAAAAATATTTACAAAAAGGGGACCCCAAATTTGACTTTCTTCCTTTTAAACCGGGAAATCAAAATTTAAAATTAAAAACAATTGATGCTAACCTTTAACTTAACCCGAACACCTTGTTTTGTTGTGACAAAAACTTATATCTAGTTTTTTTTTTTTTTTTTCTTGTTCTTCTTATTCTCCGGATAGATTGTATACAAAAAAAAAATCTTTAAAATTAATGAACGAAATTGAATCAGAAAAATAAACGTAGATGAAACATAATTTGTCACTCATTATTAGGGCATCAGATTCAATTTCGATCAATCATCTTTAGTTAAAACGTTTTTATTACGTTGCAAATGAAAACTACGGCTTTTCCGCTAAAAAGTGCGCCCCTGTTGGTGAATTTCGCTCTGGTGTCCATTGTATCATTTTAAAAAGGAATTAGCGTACGTAAAAAGAAATTTTCCTCTCTATCCAAAACATTTCTACAAAAACAATATTAAATTACATGAATTGAAATTGGCAAAAAACTTAAAACCCCAACACGTAGAAAAACATAATTTGTGACGTCTGATTGGGTATCGATTCTTCAATAAATCAAAGTTTTAAAATTTTTAAAAAATCATATCTCAAAAACCACAAAAGGTAAATTACAATTTTTTTACATTGTATGATTGTTAATTGTGGAAAAAAATTTACCAAAAGGGCCCAATTTGCCCTTCCTGTCCAAACCAAATCAAAGTTTTAAAATTTTTAAAAAAATCATATCTCCCCCAAAACCCCAAAAATAAATTAAATTTTTTTCATTGTAAGATGTTAATGCAAAAATATTTTTCAAAAAATGACCCAAATTTTACCTTTTTTTCCTGTCCAAACCCGGGAAATCAAAGTTTAAAAATTTTTAAAAAACATATTTAAAACCGAGTAAATTCACAATTTTTCCCTTTTTACAATTTTAAATTTTCAAAAATATTTTAAAAGGGGCCCATTGATTTTCTTCCTGTTCAAACCGGAAATCAAAATTTAATATTTAAAATCATATCTCAACAACACAAGAGGTAAATTGACATTTTTTTTACATTGTATAGATTTTTAATTGTCGAAAATATTTTAACAAAGGTGACCCCAAATTTTACCCTTTCTTCCTTCCAAACCGAAATCAAAAATAAAAAAATCAATCTCAACAACAAAAGGTAAATTTTCATTTTTACCATTGTACAATTTTGTCAAAAATATTTTCAAAAGGTGACCCAATTTTTACTTCCTGTCCAAAACCAGTCAAATTTAATATTAAAATAATTCTAAATTCATATTTGTTTTTATTCAAAAAACTTTTCGGAACTTCAACAGACGTTAAATTTTTATTCTCCAAAAATTTAACGTAACCCATTTAACTTCAACCCGAACACCTTGTTTTGTTATGACAAAACTTTTTTTCTTTTTCTTCTTCTTTTTCCGGGTGATTTTCACAAAAAAAACCTCTTCTTCTCAAATTTGAAATAAATTCTAATTTTAATCATGGGTCATCAGATATCAATTTATAATCTTTTTAAAATTAAAATTTTATTAGTTGAAATAAAATTACGGTTTAACGAAAATTGGTTTTGGTAATTAAAATCCCCCGGTGTGTAATTATGTAAAACGAATTTGGGGGGAAACCTCTGGCGTGCAATATGATTTAAAAAATTCCAACAACCACCGGGTAAATTGACGTTTTACCATTGGGCCCGTTGTTTTGTAAAATTTTGGTGACCCCAATTTTTCCTTTCTTCCTGTCAAAGGGGGTCAAATTTAATGTTTTAAAAAATCATTCTAAAACAAGAAAAGCATTTTTTGTTCATTGTATAAAATTTTTTTGTCCCAAAATTTTACCGGTAAATTTGACCTTACTTTGCCCAAACCATCTTTAATTTTAAAAAAAAAATTTTTAAAACAAAGGTAAATTGACATTTTTTATATTTTAATTTTTAATTGTCCAAAAATATTTACCAAAGGTGACCCCCAATTTTACCTTCTTCCTGTCAAAACCAATAAAAATTTTAAATTTTCAAAAACATATTCCCCCCAAAAAATAAATTGAATTTTGTATATTAAGTTGTTAATTGTCAAAAATTTACAAAAAATTTTACCCAATTTTTTTTACTTCCCGTAAACCGAAATCAAATTTAATGTTTAAAAAATATACCCAAACCAAAGGTAAATTAAAATTTTGTTCATTTATTTTTAAAGTTAATTGTCGAAAAATATTTACAAAATATCCCCTTTTATTATTCCTGTCCAAAAGTCAAAATTTAAATTTAAAAAATTTTCCAACTAAAATTTCCTTTTTTCCGACAGATCAATTGTAATAAAATTTACAAAAAGTGACAATTTACCTTATCCGTAAAAGAAATCAAGTTTAATTTAAATCATATTCAACAACCACAAATAAAAAGAATTTTTGTCCATTGTAAACTTTTTTAAAAATATTCCAAAATAAATTTGATTTTTTTCCAAACCATGGTTTAATTTTAAAAAAAATCATATCTAACCCCAAAACGGTAAATTCCAATTTTTAATTGTGCTTTTTAATTGAAAAGATATTTAAAAAGTACACCCAAATTTGGCCCTTTGTAAAAGTCAAGTTTAAATTTAACATATTTTAACAAACAAGGGTTTTCCCAAAATTTTTACCATTGTACAGAAAAAATTCAAAATTATTTTAAAAAAAAAAAATTTTCCTTACTTCCTTAAACCAATAAATTTAATATTTAATATCTCAACAAAAAATAAATTAAATTTTGTTTGTACAGATTTAAATTGTCCCTTTTTTAAAAAAATTGCAATTTGCTTACATCCTCCCCAACACCGGTTTGTGCGAACAAACCGATTTTGGTTTTAGGGGTTGGGTATCAAAAAACACCTATTGTTTTGTTTGGTTTTTTTTTTTCCCTTTTTCTTTTCTTCCTTAACTGTTACAAAAAAAACCTTTCTAAAACCCCAAAACCAAATTATATTTGTTAACACGTGGTGAAAAAATAATTTTGCGCATGTTAGGCATAGTATTAATTTGATAATTTAATTTAATCTTAAAAAATATATCAGGGGTCAAAAAATCAAAAATTATGGTTTGTGGGGAAAAATAACATTGGGTTAAATGTGTATGTTGAACAGATTTTTGGATTTTTTAATTTTTTATAAAAACGAATTTTGGAAAAAAAATTTTCTTAAAAGAACGTTTAATATGATTTTAACCCGTGAATATCAATCACTGGGGGGCATTAAACATCCGGCCGGGGGAACGGAAGTTTGCCCTAAACCAAAACAAACTAAAAGTATTTTGAAAATAAATTAAAAATATCACGATCAAAACATATTAAAAGGGGTTTTTTTGTTTAATTTTAAATTTTCTGTTTTATTTTGTTTTAAAAAAAAAACCCTTTTTTTAACTTGGTTGTCTGGGGTGGGAACGTTAAACTTAATTGTTATTTGCCCCCTTTAGTGTTTAATTAAAACTTAGTTAAATAAAAAGTAACAAAACTGTCTTTGGGCGTAAAAATTTTTTCAAAAAAATGAAAGTGCATAAAATGTATTTGAAAAGAATGTAAATAAATAAAAATTTAGTTTGGTTTTCAATTTTCATTTAAATTTTTTTCAATTTTTTTTTTTGTTTTTTCCAAAAACTTCATTTTTGACAAATTAACTCAATAATTGTTTACGCACTTTCCTTTTTTTCCCTTCTTAGATACAAATCAACTTCAAATTTTTCCCGGGAAAAATCAATATTCATACACAATTTTGTACTTGATAGTTGTTAATTTATCCCTGTTCCTGGGATCTTTGGGGAAACTTAGCCGGCTCCAATTTCCTTAAAAAACCTTTTTCCCTTTTGATGCGGTTTCTGCAAAATTTTTAAATTTTTTCAAGTAAGAAAATTTTGGGTTTTTAACCTTTTTATTCCTAATAATAGAGTACTTATGTCCTTTGGTGTGGCTGGCAGTTTACTTCCCAACCCTTGTCTCACAAAAAAAGCCAAAAAAATTCACACCTTTTTAGTTGAAACGCAATCATAAGGAAAGGAAGTCCATGACATTCCGAAACCAAAAAAAACTTTGTTTAAGGATCATTTTCTGAAGTTACATCAATCCCTCCCACCGTAATAAAATATAAAATTTCTAATTTTTGTGGTTTTGTTGTTTTTATTATTCTTTTCCGTTTGGAAAAAAATATTGTTTTTTTCTTTAATTTAAAAATATATGCTACTTAAAGGTGTGTTAATTGGGAAAAAATTTTTTACTTCAACAGACATTAACATTTGACTTCTCCAACACTTCGAATTGATGACGTAACCATTTTAACTTCAACCGAACACCTTGTTTTTGTTGTGACAAAAACTTATATCTAGTTTTTTTTTTTTTCTTCTCCTTCTTTTCCGGATAGACTGTCTACAAAAAATACATACTTGCAAACTTCACATGAACTTCAAACTTGGCATATACTTAGAACATAACACGTAGATGAAACTAGAGTTGTAACGTCATGATTAGGTCATCAGATATCGATTTTCGATGGATCAAACTAATATCTAAAACGTTTCACTTACGTTTCACCTCTGTTGGTGAATCTAAATCAGCTCTGGTCGTGCTCATTATGTATGCATGTTTAAGGAATTGAACATTTACGCTTCGGAAATGCAATTGACTCGGCTATCGTGACCCCTGAAAAAATTGTGTTTCTGATCAATTTGTTTCGCATAATGTATTATGTGATTGACTAAAATCCTTTTTAGGTTTTTTTTTAGGTTTTTTTTTTTTATGTCAGCATAATCTATTTATTCTGAAAAAGGTCACTTTATTAATAGCTCTTTTCGAGGTCGTTGAATCGATTAACTGCCACATGTTTCAACAGTTGGGTGCATGCAGACCTGCGGTAAAAACCTTCCACAAAAGCGAGTTTTTCACTATTTTCTGAATTTTTCCTATCACCAGTGGATGTTTCATCGTTGAAAACAGACATTATTATGCACACTTAATTGGAGGTAAGTCTGGGCAATGACAAATTTACGAGAATCTTTGATTTAAAAATAAGCATTTTAACCGGCTTCAGACATGTCAGATGTGTTGTAACGCGTTGGATGCATACAGCATTGCATAGGTTGATGACAGTCAGTCAGTAATGTGTACGGTATGGGCGCCAGTGAATGGTACTAGTACTTTAAACGTTGGTACTAATTTAGCGGGTACGCGGTTTTATGTAAATAATGTATGCTTAAAATTATTACGTGGGTTAGGTTAGACTAGTGTGGTAAATAGTCTGTAAGTGTAACGTTAGGAGAGTGAAGCCTAGGCATGAGTACAATTAGTTGAATTTAAAAAAAACATATGCTAACGTTAGATGTGTTATCAATAGGATGTACTCAGTGTAATAATATCTAATGAATGTTAGCTCTGTGAAATTAAATAATTGATTAATTTAAACAAACAAATAAATAGTCTGAACTAGGGCTGTGCCAGGTAGCCGGGTATCCGGATACCCGACCGAAACTGTCATTACCCGATTCCATTTTTCGGTTCCGGGTACCCGTAAACGACTTTTTAAAATTGGGACTTACCATTTCAGTGGTGTGAACAGAAATCTTTTACTATTGAACAATGTAATGTTTACACTTTAAGGAGCAATTTTATTCAAGAGATTAACACTCTGATAACGCCTTTGTAGTATTTTACGGACATTTTCCATACACTTTTGTCCAACTGTTTGTGATACATTAAAAACACTTTCGTAGAGAATGTCCTATTACATTGTATACGACAACCCCATAGAGTGGGTTTTGTACAGAAAAAGTTAAGGTTAATCACTACCTTCACCCAAGGTTTGTTTATGCCACAGAGAATGCAGCGTGAGGGTGTGGGTTTTGTATACGAGTGTAGTGTAAGGTTACAGAGTCATCGTCGTTAACATTTTAATTTAAAGAACATAAAATAGTTATAGCCTAATTAGAACGTTGCTAGACTGTTACACCATGTATACAGAAACAATTTGATTATTCATGAAACGATCGACTCACAGTATGAATTCAAGCGTGCCATTGCTGCATGCTACGCGCGATATGCATGTGCCACTCAGTCACTTAAAACGACACCAATTGTAATCCAGACTACCAGATTATAATCTGTGCTTGTTAATAGCAAGATGAAATTGATCTTTTTGAGACGTTATCTACTGACACAAATTTGGAGAATACATGTTGCGATGAATACATAGGGAAGAAAACAGTGAATCCATGCCCGCGTGTTATTTTGTTCGTGGTACATTAAGACAGTAAACTACCCGTAATTTATATTCAATAACACCCTAACAAATTAAACACCCTACTAATTATTTATCAATCCTATTTTTTCCCCTTTGAGAAAGAACCTGCTGTAGGTTCGAAACGAATAACGACTAGTTTGCATTTATACTACAGGTCCTTTAGGTTGGTAAGCAGTTTGCAACAGCTAATTCTCTATTTATCCAAAATTTGTTTAATATTTAGATGTAATTTGAGATGCCATTTGAGATGTATAGTTCCTATTTAAAAATAAACCATACTAAGAATGTGTTTGCAGATATCTCAAAATATCAGGATTTATAGTTTCTTGTCATACACCAGTGTACATTTGGTGGAATATTCTATTAAAAACCAGACATCCTCAAAGTTACCCCAGACATCATTAATCATCCCTTCAGTTGCAGTTTGAAAGCTAAGTATGCTTTTTGAAAGTCATCTGAGCGCAACGGCTCATTTCAATACATTTCATATGACTAAAATACTTTTTCTTTCACGCCAAAATAATTCAATGTGTAGGTCAAGGTTGTTTGTGTTGGTGCCTTCCAAACATCAGTGTAGGCTATACATCACGTGTACATGTACAATGTACATATAGCTTCAGACTTCAATTTCGATCCAAAACTTGAAAAAGATCGACGGATGAAAGCGCACCAAAATTTGCTGCCCATTACAAAGCGCTGGGAAGACATACACAAAAGTATTACTCCAATAATATGACTCCCAAAGTTGATCTCAAAAGTGCTTATCGGTATATATATATACCTGTCATCCCGATGACTTATTTAAATGGCACTAAACTTCCATTTGGAAATACACGTGCGCCATGCATTTTTCATAGAATTACCCGTCTGCATGTCTCTCGTATGATGCAACATCATGGTTGTAATGGGGTCGTTGTTACCTGGATGATTTTCTCATCAAAATTGAAAATACACGGGAGGCTTGTAAATGGCATTTTAATTACTTGTTTTACTTATGGTTAGTATTTCATATAAATTGCTCAAAGATGGACAGCCTTCCCAAACAATCACTTGTCTTGGTATCTTAATTGATACCAATGCTCGAACTCATAAAATACCTCAGGAAAACTAGATTGTTCATTGAACTACTTCAGGAGTGTTCGCAGCCATTTACTCTGCATATTATATTAAAAATCCCAGACATATTCAAAGTTATTCATCCGTCCAGTTGCAGTTTGAAAGCTATCGCTATGCTTTTGCAAATCATGTGAGCGCAACCTCATTTGTGACTGATTTCAATACGTTTCATATGACTAAAAATACAACAAAGGATCTGCACTTTTTTCTTTCACGCCTACATGTTGTGTTGCTTTTTGTACACCAAAGGAGGCATGTTTTCAACAAGAATGAAAACGGGTATCCGGGTATCCGAACTTTCCTGATTTCGGTATCCGGTTCCAAAATATCCGAAAACGCACACCGCTAGTCTGAACAGTGAACAACAATGTTTAATGGCTGAAAACATTAAAAACATTAGTACAGCTGGACATGTCTACCAATGTCATGCATGTATTAATACATTGCAGGTACTTTGTAAATTATGTATGTCGCAATATTCTCAGACAAGTCAGAGTTTATTAGCAAAGGTACATTTTAAATAATTTTGGTTGACACTAATAATATTTACAACAACAATCATGACATTTAGGAAAACTTGGCTTTGCATGGTGAAGAAGATAAGTAAGACTAATTGCAGTGACACCATGGAATACGCTAGTGAGTAGTAATTAGTTCTGAAAAGAGGTTACAACTTGACATTTTGATCAGTATGCTCTGATCTTCCTCAGGATTTGCTACTCAATAGAGAATTTCACATGGTGTCACCGTAATTAGTCTTGCTTAATCATGAAATTTAACAAGTATCATTTATGATACTTTTCAGAATTTGTGATCACATGAAATCATGAAATGGTTTTGAATACAACAAAATAAAACATGCTTATTTTGAGTTTAATTTTCTTTTCACAGCTAATCTTCCTAGATGGAACTCCCTCAATTCTGGTGTGGCGATGGTTTGATCACTGTATGGGAACTTTGCAAACAGTAGGATTAGCTGCAAAGGTAAGAGTTATGTCATATTAGGAAACAGTCCGGCAATGGGTTAGAAATGAACAGACTTTACAGATACTTTTATTAGGGATGTCTTGCTGTGGGCGCTAGCCGACCACGCCCCGAAAAGAAGCGAACGGAGCACAACATGCCATTTTCAAGAATTTTTTTGGATATGTAAATGCTATTAATTATTTTTTAAAATGTTTTTGAATAAAAGTATTAAGATATGTTTTTTCTACAACTTCAGAAAATTTGAAACGGATTCTACATTTATTTTTTGAGAAATCAAATCTTGAAAATCGTACCTTGTGCTGAAAAGAACAACCTTTCCGGCGCGCGGTGCCAAAAGTGGCAGGTTGAAAAAGTGCCGACATGCGAACATTCAAAACCAAAACGAGGAGTGAAGACACCGTCCAATTAAGTCAACCTTACACTCAAAAGAAAGCTTATATTCTCCTCTTTCTAAATATGGTATGTTCTTAAATAATGCTTCAATTTTAGAATTAAAAAAATTAAAAATAAACATTAAATCGGACTGCGCAAAACGTTAGAGAAAGATCTCGCGGTTGCGCGATGTATCAATCTAATGGAAAATCCCCACTCTTTCTAAAAATAGCATTCGCAAGACCGTACACAGGAGCGCATGTGTCTACAACGCTGTTTAAAGACCTAATCCCCCATGCGAAGTGAGTGCAAGGTTGTTTATGTCTGTTTTTCACCTCGTTGACGAACCCACAATACCGCGGGATCACTGGGCCGCAACCAGACTACGTTCTACATGTATGACGACACACGCGTGGTGCGTGGGTTTAAATGCCAAGCTGTGATACGGAGATACGCTTGTTGTTGCTATGCTGAGTCAGGTTCGCTTTTTAACATTTTTACATTAATTTTCCACTATTTGTTTGATTGTCTAGGTTAATTTTGCATAAGAATAGTTTAAGTTTTTTGTTGAGATAAAAAAAATATCGATTTCTTTTTGACAAGTTGTGATTTTTCTTTTTCTTTTTCTTTTTCTTTTGTGTGTGTGGCCATTTTTATTTAGCTATGGATGCAGCCGTACATAATCTTAGATTTTTTTGTGATAGGGCTGGTATTATTTTTGATGATGTTTGTAAGAGGGGGAGTGGGCAGAGAGTGCGTGTGAGAAAGGTTGGATGCGAGAGACTGCTGAATGGATTTGTTTGGGGTTTATGGGACGAAGTTGATGGTAGAGGAGAGGAAGGTGTTGACGAAGACTAAAGTGTATGTGAAAATGAGAGAACTGGTGTGTGAGTTTTTGAGTATGATAAGAGTCAGCGTGGATTTGATGGTCCGGGTAGTGCGTTTGATGAATGCGAGAACAAAGTGTTTGAAGATGAGTAACAGGAGTGATTTAGTGAAGAAATTAATGGATGAATGTTTTGTTGATGAGCAGCGGCCCGTGGCTGGTACAAGTACTGGTGAAACTGAGAGTGAAGTGGAAAGCTTGAAGAAAAGAGTGGCAATGTTGGAAAAACTGTGTGATGAGCAAAGGATTTGAAAGCTGCGTTACAAGAAGAGAGTAGAGAGAAATTGATGTTGATGGAAAAATTAGAGGAGAGAGAAAAGAGTTAACATGTTTGAGAAAGGAAGTGGAAGAATTGAAGAATGCAAAGGATGACAAGTGTGCTGTGATTGAGAATGTTAAGAAGAGAGAGAGAGACTGAGACAAAGGGTGAGGAATAAGTGTTTGACCATTACCCGCCTTCAGAGACAGAATAAGCGAAGAATAAGGTGATATCAGAGAAGGATGAAAAAGGATAAAAGAAGTGGAGAGATTGAAAATGAAAATGGAGAGAGTGAAGAGTAAGATGCAAGAATACAAAGTGGAAGTGATGAATGAAGGTGAGAAGTTGAAGAAGATGGAAGAAAGAAAAGAAAAAGTTGAGTGTGCAGCGAAGCAGTTGTCGCAAGAAGAAAAATGGATTTGAAGTTCAGCCAGAATAGGAGTGGTGGTGGATGAAAAGAATGTACAAGAGTTGAATAAGGAGCTTAAAGAGAGTGAAGAGGAATGTGCATCATTGATGGATGAAGGGATGAAGGAGGAGGAGAAATTTCAAGAAGTGGTGGATGAACCGAGTGAATTCTTTCTTGAGTGATGAGTAATGTGTACATTTAAGGATGGTAAGTATCAAAGATTGTGTGCGTATTGAAGAGTGCTTATCAGGATTTAATGATGAAAGAATGTTGGTGCGAAAAAATGTTGAGTCCTGTGTAAGAACAGTGCTATCAAAGTTGACGGGTAATGGATGAAAAAGAGATGAGGTTGCCAAAGGGAGACATTTGCATGAAAACCATGTTGGCTTGAAGCTCGAACGCTAGCACAGATGCAGTGTTATTAGCTGAGGTTCATCAGTACATCATTGTTATGATTCAAAATATTCTTGAAAATATTTTTTCTGTCGTAACTCACCTAGGCCCAATAATCAGTGCTGCTTAGGTTTATAGTTATACCCATGAACTTGTTTTGTGTGGGTTGGGTGGAAACAACTTTTGTGGTATCAAAAACGTAAGCACTTAATGTGATTAAACTTACATAGCCAGGTTAATTTATGATGTGTGTTGAAAATAAAGAGGTTTTTATGCACTGTTCAGTACCTGAAAGATTATGTTCCCATAAAGACTGCAGACTAGACTGACGTAAACAAAGACAGATATGACATGTGAATATAAAGATTGTGCCAAACATTTCAAAATTAACATGTGACAATATTGCCAGAGAAATTATTATAGGGCTGTGATTCCTTTTAAAAATTACTGTTTTTTATGACAGTCAAAACAAAACAACTGAAAGCTAGGAAAAGAAAATTGAAATAAATGTAAGAAGATGCGCACATGAATCCAAAAGTACTCCCACTGAGAGCTTATTTATTGTATGTGTAAAAACTGTACCATGAGGGAATTGCTGTAAAGGGAAGTTACAACAATGAGTCCAATCTAAAAAACCTATAAATCAATCATGGACCCCAAAGTGTAAGTAAATAGAAGCCCTGCTACTTGACCAATGAAAGATTTTCTAGAATATTTCATGGAACAATGAAGAACTGTTCATTAACATTGAATGTATTTAAGCACCCATACAACTCTCTGATTATTTCAATGTCTAACAATTTATGTACAAAAATCATGTGTACAACCTTGAAAATGTAAAAATCAATGTAAATTTGTTTTCAAATTTTATGAATTATTTTTAATTATTTGCAGTATAGGTGAAAACAAAGACAGTTTATAAGCATGTCACAATAAGGAGATGCTTGATTACCTTTACTCCTCCCGAACACCTAGTGTTTGTTCAAACAAACACTTAAGCTCTAGTTTTTTTAAGTTTTCTTCTCCTTCTTCTTCTTCTTCTTCTTCTTCTTCTTTTCCGGATCGATTGTCTACAAAAAAACACATACTTGCAAACTTCATATGAACTTGAAACTTGGCACATACTTAGAACATAACACACGTAGATGAAACATAATTTGTCACGTCATTATTAGGTCATCAGATATCAATTTCGATCAATCATACTTTATTAGTTAAAACGTTTTGAATTACGTTGCAAATGAAAGACTACACGGCTTTTTCAACGCTAAAAGTGCGCCCTCTGTTTGGTGAATGTAAATCAGCTCTGGTTCGTGCTCATTATGTATGCATGTTTAAGGAATTGAGCGTACGCGCTAATATGGATTGTCATACTCTATCGGCAAAAACGATTGTCTACAAAACACATACATACTTGCAAACTTCACATGAACTTGAAACTTGGCATATACTTAAAACTTAACACGTAGAAGAAACATAATTTCAGTGACGTCATGATTAGGTCATCAGATATCCGAATTACAATAAATCAAAGTTTAATATTTAAAAAAAAATCATATCTCAACAACCACAAAAAGGTAAATTCACAATTTTTGTACCATTCGCTATAGATTGTTAATTGTCCAAAAAATATTTACACAAGGTATTTAATTTGACCTTACTTCCTGTCCAAACCCGGGAAGTCAAAGTTTAATGTTTAACAAAATCATATCTCCCACAACCACAAGGGTAAATTGACATTTTTGTATCATTGTATAGATTGTTAATTGTCGAAAATATTTACACAAAGGTGATCCCAATTTGTTTACCTTAACCTGTCCAAAACCGAGTCAAAGTTTAATATTTAAAAAAATCATATCTCCTTAACTACAAGAGTGCAAATTCACAATTTTTTGTACCATTGCTGAATCGTTAATTGTCAAAAAATATTTACAAAAAAGGTAACTAATTTGACCTTACTTCCTGTCCATTAGTCAAAGTTTAATATTAAAATAATTTTCTAAATTCAGTATTGTGTTGTATTCAAATAAACTTCTCGCGAGAACTTCAACAGACGTTAACATTTGACTTCTCAACACTTCAATTTATAGCGTAACCATTTAACTTCTAAACCAGACACCTTGTTTTGTTGTGACAAAACTTATATCTAGATTTTTCTTCTCCTTCTTCTTCTCCGGATAGATTGTCTACCAAAAAACATGCTTGCAAACTTTCCCATGAACTTGAAACTTGGCATGTGCTTAGAACTTAACAAGTAGATGAAACACGAGTTGTGGGTGACTAATTTGACCTTACTTCCTGTCCAAAAACCGAGTCAAAATTTAATATTTAAAAAATCTAGTTTAATATTTAATCAAAATTATCTCAACAACCACAAAGTGGTAAATTGACATTTATTGTACATTGTATAGATTGTTAGTGTCGAAAAAATATTTACAAAGGTGACTAATTTGACCTTTACTTCCCTGTCCAAACCGGAAGTCAAAGTTTATATTGAAAAAAATCATATCTCAACAACCAAAGAGGAAAATTAAAATTTTTTGCACCATTGTATGGGTTTTTAAATTGTCAAAATATTTACAAAAAAGGGAAATTTGACCTTATTTCCCTGCCCAAAACCCGAGTAAAAGTTTAATATTTAAAAAATCATATCTCAAAACCAAACAATAAATTTATTTTTTGGCCATTGAAAGTTTTTTTTTGTAAAAAAATATTTTTAAAAAGGTGCCCCCAATTTACCCCCCTGCCCAAAACCGGGAAGTAAAATTTTAATAAAAAAAAAAATCATATTCAACAACCACAAATAAATTAAAAATTTGTACCATTGTACAGATCGAGTCAAAAATATTTATCCCCAATTTGTTTTTCTTCCAAACCGGGAAAAGGTTTTTTTTAAAAAAATCATATCTCAACAACCACAGGAGGTAAATTGACATTTTGTACAGATTTTTAATTGTAAAAAGTATTTACACAAAGGTGCCCCCAATTTGACCATTTCCCCTTCCAAACCAAAGTCAAATTTTAATATTAAAATTTTAAAATTCAGTATTTTTTGTATTAAAAAAACTCGAACTTCAACGCGTTAACATTTACCCCCAACCCTTTAATTGATGACAAAATTTTCTCCCAACACCTTGGGTGACAAAACTTACTTTTTTTTTTTTTCTTCTTTTTTTTGGAGATTGTCAAAAAAAAACTACTTGCAAACCATGAACTTAAAACTTGGAATACTTGAACAAACGTAGATGAAAAAATTTTTGGACATCATTTTGGGTATAGATATCAATTCGATAAATCAAAGTTTAATTTTAAAAAAAATTTTAAAAAACAACCACAAGAGGACCCAAATTTTTGTAATTGTCGACGTTTTTTAAAAAATTTTAAAAAGATGCCCCCTTGCCTTTTTCCCGCCCAAACTGGAAGTAAAAATTAATTTTAAAAAACATATTCAACAACCAAGATGTAAAATAAATTTTTGTACCTTTTTGGGTTGTTAACAAAAAATTTTTACACAAAGGAAATTTGACCTTACTTCCTGTCCAAACCGGGTAAAAGTTTAATTTAAAAAATATATCTAAACAACCAAAGAAAACAATTTTTGCATTTGTACAGATCGTTTTGTCGAAAAATTTTACAAAAGTTGCCCAATTGACCTTACTTCCTGTCAAACCCGGAAGTAAAAGTTTATTTAAAAAAATCTTTCCCAACAACCACAAGAGGAAATTCACCATTTTGCATCATTACAGATCGTTAATTGTCGAAAATATTTACAAAAGGTGACTATTGACCTACTTCTGTCCAAACCGGAAGTCAAATTTTAATATTTAAAAATCATCTGACAAACCACAAGAGGTAAATTCACAATCTTTGCACCATTGTATAGAGTGTTAATTGTCGAAACATGTTTACACAAAGATGACCCATTTGAGCTACTTCCTGTCCAAACCGGAAGTCAAATTTTAATATTTAAAAATCATATCTCAACAACCACAAGATGTAAATTGACATTTATTGTACCATTGTATAGATTGTTAATTGTCAAAAATATTTACACAAAGGTGATCCATTTGACATTACTTCTGTCCAAACCGGAAGTCAAAGTTTAATATTAAAAAATCATATCTCAACAACCACAACAGGTAAATTCAGTTTTGCCCATTGTACAGATTGTTAATTGTCAAAAAATATTTACAAAGAGTGACCAATTGACCTTACTTCCTGTCCAAACCGGAAGTCAAAGTTTAATATTTAAAAAATCATATCTCAACAACCACAACAGGTAAATTCGGTTTGCGCCATTGTACAGATTGTTAATTGTCCAAAAATATTTACACAAAGGTGACCCCAATTTGACCTTACTTCCTGTCCAAACCGAAAGTCAAAGTTTAATATTAAAAAAAATCATATCTCAACAACCACAAGAAGTAAATTAAAAATTGTTGTACCATTGTACAGATCGTTAATTGTCCAAAAATATTTATACCTAATTTGACCTTACTTCCTGTCCAAACCGGAAGTCAAAGTTTAATATTTAAAAATCATATCTCAACAACACAAGAAGTAAATTCACAGTTTTGCACCATTGTACAGATAGTTAATTGTCAAAGTATTTACAAAAACATGACCCCATTTGACCTTTACTTCCTGTCCAAACCGAGTCAAAGTTTAATATTAAAATAATTTCTAAATTCAGTATTATTGTATTCAAATAAACTTCTCGCAGAACTTCAACAGACGGCTAACATTTGACTTTCTCCAAATCTGAATTGATGACGTCATCATTTAACTTCAACCGAACACCTAGTTTTGTGTGACAAAAACTTATATCTATTTTTTTCTTTTCTTCTTCTTCTCCGGATAGATTGTCTACAAAAACACATACTTCCAAACTTCACATGAACTTGAAACATGCATGCCAAGCAACAAGTAGATGAAACACGAGTTGTGGTGACTAATTTGACCTTACTTCCTGTCCAAACCGGAAGTCAAATTTAATATTTAAAAATCTAGTTTAATATTTAAAAAATCATATCTCAACAACCACAAGATGTAAATTGACATTTATTGACCATTGTATAGATTGTTTGTCGAAAAATATTTACACAAAGGTGACTCCTAATTTGACATTACTTCCTGTCCAAACCGAGTCAAAGTTTAATATTGAAAAATCATATCTCAACAACACAAGAGGTAAATTGAAATTTTTTGCACCATTGTACAGATTGTTAATTGTCAAAATATTTACACAAGGTGACCTAATTTGACCTTACTTCCTGTCCAAACCGGAAGTCAAAGTTTAATATTTTAAAAAATCATATCTCAACAACCACAACAGGTAAATTCAGTTTTGCGCCATTGTACAGATTGTTAATTGTCAAAAATATTTACACAAAGGTGACTAATTTGACCTTACTTCTGTCCAAACCGGAAGTCAAAGTTTAATATAAAAAATAATATCTCAACAACCACAAGAAGTAAATTAAATTGTTTTGTACCATTGTACAGATCGTTAATTGTCAAAAATATTTATACCTAATTGACCTTACTTCCTGTCCAAACCGGAAGTCAAAGTTTAGTATTTAAAAATCATATCTCAACAACCAAGAAGGTAAATTCACAGTTTTGCACATTGTACAGATAGTTAAATGTCAAAAGTATTTACAAAACATGACCCCAATTTGACCTTTACTTCCTGTCCAAACCGGAAGTCAAAGTTTAATATTAAAATAATTTCTAAATTCAGTATTTATTGTATTCAAATAAACTTCCGCGAGAACTTCAACAGACGTTAACATTTGACTTTCTCCAACACTTCGAATTTATGACGTAACCATTTTAACTTCAACCGAACACCTTGTTTTGTTGTGACAAAAACTTATAATTTTATCTAGTTAGGTGTTCGGGTATGTACCGAAACACCTATTGTTTTGTTCGGTTTTTTTTTTTTTTTTTTTCTTCCTCTTTTCCGGATAGATTGTCTACAAAAATACATACTAAACTTCACATGAACTTCAAACTTGGCATATACTTGAACTTGATATACTTAGAATTTAAACCCTGATAAAACACGAGTTGTGACGTCATAAATTAGGT
>CM055817.1:51172189-51317860 GCA_029582265.1 Zoroaster sp. YZ-2022
AACTAGGTGGTAATGTCTGTAAGTGTAACGTTGAGGAGAGTGAAGCCCTGAGGCATGAGTACAATTAGTTGAATTTAAAAAAACATATGCTAACGTTAGAATGTTGTTATCAATAGGATGTACTCCAGTGTAATAATATCTAATGAATGTTAGCTCTCTGTGAAATTAAATAATTGATTAATTTAAACAAACAAATAAATAGTCTGAACTAGGGCTGTGCCAGGTAGCCGGGTATCCGGATACCCGACCGAAACTGTCATTACCCGATTCCATTTTTCGGTTCCGGGTACCCGTAAACGACTTTTTAAATTGGGACTTACCATTTCAGTGGTGTGAACAGAAATCTTTTACTATTGAACAATGTAATGTTTACACTTTGAAGACAATTTTATTCAAGAGATTAACACTCTGATAACGCCTTTGTAGTATTTTACGGACATTTTCCATACACTTTTGTCCAACTGTTTGTGATACATTAAAAAACACTTTCGTAGAGAATGTCCTATTACATTGTATACGACAACCCCATAGAGTGGGTTTTGTACAGAAAAGTTAACAAGTTAATCACTACCTTCACCCAAGGTTTGTTTATGCCACAGAGAATGCAGCGTGAGGGTGTGGGTTTTGTATACGAGTGTGTAGTGTAAGGGGTTACAGAGTCATCGTCGTTAACATTTTAATTTAAAGAACATAAAATAGTTATAGCCTAATTAGAACGTTGCTAGACTGTTACACCATGTATACAGAAACAATTTGATTATTCATGAAACGATCGACTACCGTATGAATTAAGCGTGCCATTGCTGCATGCTACGCGCGATATGCATGTGCCACTCAGTCACTTAAAACGACACCAATTGTAATCCAGACTACCAGATTATAATCTGTGCTTGTTAATAGCAAGATGAAATTGATCTTTTTGAGACGTTATCTACTGACACAAATTTGGAGAATACATGTTGCGATGAATACATAGGGAAGAAAACAGTGAATCCATGCCCGCGTGTTATTTTGTTCGTGGTACATTAAGACAGTAAACTACCCGTAATTTATATTCAATAACACCCTAACAAATTAAACACCCTACTAATTATTTATCAATCCTATTTTCCCTTTGAGAAAGAACCTGCTGTAGGTTCGAAACGAATAACGACTAGTTTGCATTTATACTACAGGTCCTTTAGGTTGGTAAGCAGTTTGCAACAGCTAATTCTCTATTTATCCAAAATTTGTTTAATATTTAGATGTAATTTGAGATGCCATTTGAGATGTATAGTTCCTATTTAAAATAAACCATACTAAGAATGTGTTTGCAGATATCTCAAAATATCAGGATTTATAGTTTCTTGTCATACACCAGTGTACATTTGGTGGAATATTCTATTAAAACCAGACATCCTCAAAGTTACCCCAGACATCATTAATCATCCCTTCAGTTGCAGTTTGAAAGCTAAGTATGCTTTTTGAAAGTCATCTGAGCGCAACGGCTCATTTCAATACATTTCATATGACTAAAAATACTTTTTCTTTCACGCCAAAATAATTCAATGTGTAGGTCAAGGTTGTTTGTGTTAGTGCCTTTCCAAACATCAGTGTAGGCTATACATCACGTGTACATGTACAATGTACATATAGCTTCAGACTTCAATTTCGATCCAAAACTTGAAAAAGATCGACGGATGAAAGCGCACCAAAATTTGCTGCCCATTACAAAGCGCTGGGAAGACATACACAAAAGTATTACTCCAATATGACTCCCAAAGTTGATCTCAAAAGTGCTTATCGGTATATATATACCTGTCATCCCGATGACTTATTTAAATGGCACTAAACTTCCATTTGAAATACACGTGCGCCATGCATTTTCATAGAATTACTCCGTCTTCGCATGTCTCTCGTATGATGCAACATCATGGTTGTAATGGGGTCGTTGCTTACCTGGATGATTTTTCTCATCAAAATTGAAAATACACGGGAGGCTTGTAAATGGCATTTTAATTACTTGTTTTACTTTATGGTTAGTATTTCATATAAATTGCTCAAAGATGGACAGCCCTTCCCAAACAATCACTTGTCTTGGTATCTTAATTGATACCAATGCTCGAACTCATAAAATACCTCAGGAAAACTAGATTGTTCATTGAACTACTTCAGGAGTGTTCGCAGCCATTTACTCTGCATATTATATTAAAAATCCCAGACATATTCAAAGTTATTCATCCGTCCAGTTGCAGTTTGAAAGCTATCGCTATGCTTTTTGCAAATCATGTGAGCGCAACCCTCATTTGTGACTGATTTCAATACGTTTCATATGACTAAAAATACAACAAAGGATCTGCACTTTTTTCTTTCACGCCTACATGTTGTGTTGCTTTTTGTACACCAAAGGAGGCATGTTTTCAACAAGAATGAAAACGGGTATCCGGGTATCCGAACTTTCCTGATTTCGGGTATCCGGTTCCAAAAATATCCGAAAACGCACACCGCTAGTCTGAACAGTGAACAACAATGTTTAATGGCTGAAAACATTAAAAACATTAGTACAGCTGGACATGTCTACCAATGTCATGCATGTATTAATACATTGCAGGTACTTTGTAAATTATGTATGTCGCAATATTCTCAGACAAGTCAGAGTTTATTAGCAAAGGTACATTTTAAATAATTTTGGTTGACACTAATAATATTTACAACAACAATCATGACATTTAGGGAAAACTTGTAGCTTTGCATGGTGAAGAAGATAAGTAAGACTAATTGCAGTGACACCATGTGGAATACGCTAGTGAGTAGTAATTAGTTCTGAAAAGAGGTTACAACTTGACATTTTGATCAGTATGCTCTGATCTTCCTCAGGATTTGCTACTCAATAGAGAATTTCACATGGTGTCACCGTAATTAGTCTTGCTTAATCATGAAATTTAACAAGTATCATTTATGATACTTTTCAGAATTTGTGATCACATGAAATCATGAAATGGTTTTGAATACAACAAAATAAAACATGCTTATTTTGAGTTTAATTTTCTTTTCACAGCTAATCTTCCTAGATGGAACTCCCTCAATTCTGGTGTGGCGATGGTTTGATCACTGTATGGGAACTTTGCAAACAGTAGGATTAGCTGCAAAGGTAAGAGTTATGTCATATTAGGAAACAGTCCGGCAATGGGTTAGAAATGAACAGACTTTACAGATACTTTTATTAGGGATGTCTTGCTGTGGGCGCTAAGCCGACCACGCCCCCGAAAAAGAAGCGAACGGAGCACAACATGCCATTTTCAAGAATTTATTTGGATATGTAAATGCTATTATTTTTTTTAATGTTTTTGAATAAAAGTATTAAGATATGTTTTTTCTACAACTTCAGTAAATTTGAAACGGATTCTACATTTATTTTTTGAGAAATCAAATCTTGAAAATCGTACCTTGTGCTGAAAAGAACAACCTTTCCGGCGCGCGGTGCCAAAAGTGGCAGGTTGAAAAAGTGCCGACATGCGAACATTCAAAACCAAAACGAGGAGTGAAGACACCGTCCAATTAAGTCAACCTTACACTCAAAAGAAAGCTTATATTCTCCTCTTTCTAAATATGGTATGTTCTTAAATAATGCTTCAATTTTAGAATTAAAAAAATTAAAAATAAACATTAAATCGGACTGCGCAAAACGTTAGAGAAAGATCTCGCGGTTGCGCGATGTATCAATCTAATGGAAAATCCCCACTCTTTCTAAAAATAGCATTCGCAAGACCGTACACAGGAGCGCATGTGTCTACAACGCTGTTTAAAGACCTAATCCCCATGCGAAGTGAGTGCAAGGTTGTTTATGTCTGTTTTTCACCTCGTTGACGAACCCACAATACCCAGGGATCACTGGGCCCAACCAGACTACGTTCTACATGTATGACGACACACGCGTGGTGCGTGGGTTTAAATGTAAGCTGTGATACGGAGATACGCTTGTTGTTGCTATGCTGAGTCAGGTTCGCTTTTAACATTTTACATTAATTTTCCACTATTTGTTTGATTGTCTAGGTTAATTTTATAAGAATAGTTTAAGTTTTTGTTGAGATAAAAATATCGATTTCTTTTGACAAGTTGTGATTTTTCTTTTCTTTTCTTTTGATTTTGTGTGTGTGTGGCCATTTTATTTAGCTATGGATGCAGCCGTACATAATCTTAGATTTTTTGTGATAGGGCTGGTATTATTTTTGATGATGTTTGTAAGGGGAGTGGGCAGAGGTGCGTGTGAGAAAGGTTGGATGCGAGAGACTGCTGAATGGTTTGTTTGGGGTTTATGGGACGAGTTGATGGTAGAGAGAGAGGAAGGTGTTGACGAAGACTAAAGTGTATGTGAAAATGAGAGAACTGGTGTGTGAGTTTTTGAGTATGATAAGAGTCAGCGTGGATTTGATGGTCGGTAGTGCGTTTGATGAATGCGAGAACAAAGTGTTTGAAGATGAGTAACAGGAGTGATTTAGTGAAGAAATTAATGGATGAATGTTTTGTTGATGAGCAGCGGCCCGTGGCTAGCACAAGTACTGAGTGAAACTGAGAGTGAAGTGGAAAGCTTGAAGAAAAGAGTGGCAATGTTGGAAAAACGTGTGATGAGCAAAGGATTTGAAAGCTGCGTTACAAGAAGAGAGTAGAGAAATTGATGTTGATGGAAAAATTAGAGGAGAGAGAAAGAGTTAACATGTTTGAGAAAGGAAGTGGAAGAATTGAACAATGCAAAGGATGACAAGTGTGCTGTGATTGAGAATGTTAAGAAGAGAGAGAAGAGACTGAGACAAAGGGTGAGGAATAAGTGTTTGACCATTACCCGCCTTCAGAGACAGAATAAGCGAAAGAATAAGGTGATATCAGAGAAGGATGAAAAAAGGATAAAAGAAGTGGAGAGATTGAAAATGAAAATGGAGAGAGTGAAGAGTAAGATGCAAGAATACAAAGTGGAAGTGATGAATGAAGGTGAGAAGTTGAAGATGGAAAGAAAGAAAAAGTTGAGTGTGCAGAAGCAGTTGTCGCAGAAGAAAATGGATTTGAAGTTCAGCCAGAATAGAGTGGTGGTGATGAAAAAGAATGTACAAGAGTTGAATAAGGAGCTTAAGAGAGTGAAGGAGGAATGTGCATCATTGATGGATGAAGGGATGAAGGAGGAGGAGAAATTTCAAGAAGTGGTGGATGAACGAGTGAATTCTTTCTTGAGTGATGGTATGTGTACATTTAAGGATGGTAAGTATCAAGATTGTGTGCGTGAAGTGTATCAGGATTTAATGATGAAGAATGTTGGTGCGAAAAATGTTGAGTCTGTGGTAAGAACAGTGCTATCAAAGTTGACGGTAATGGATGAAAAAGAGATGAGGTTGCCAAAGGAGACATTTGCGAAAACCATGTTGCTTGAAGCTCGAACGCTAGCACAGATGCAGTGTGTGGCTGAGGTTCATCAGTACATCATTGTTATGATTCAAAATATTCTTGAAAATATTTTTCTGTGTACTCACCTAGGCCCAATATCAGTGCTGCTTAGTTTATAGTTATACCCATGAACTTGTTTTGTGTGGGTTGGGTGAAACAACTTTTGTGGTATCAAAAACGTAAGCACTTAATGTGATTAAACTTGCATAGCCAGGTTAATTTATGATGTATTATTTGAAAATAAAGGGTTTTTATGCACTGTTCAGTACCTGAAAGTTATGTTCCCATAAAGACTGCAGACTAGACTGACGTAAACAAAGACAGATATGACATGTGAATATAAGATTGTACCAAACATTTCAAAATTAACATGTGACAATATTGCCAGAGAAATTATTATAGGGCTGTGATTCCTTTTTAAAATTACTGTTTTTATGACAGTCAAAACAAAACAACTGAAAGCTAGGAAAAAGAAAAATTGAAATAAATGTAAGAAGATGCATGAATCCAAAGTACTCCATGACTTATTTATTGTATGTGTAAAACTGTACCATGAAATTGCTGTAAAGGGAAGTTACAACAATGGTCAATCTAAAACCTATAAATCAATCATGGACCCCAAAGTGTAAGTAAATAGGCCCCTGCTACTTGACCAATGAAGATTTTCTAGATATTTCATGGAACAATGAAGAACTGTTCATTAACGTGAATGTATTTAAGCACCCATACAACTCTCTGATTATTTCAATGTCTAACAATTTATGCACAAAAATCATGTGTACAACCTTGAAAATGTAAAAATCAATGTAGAATTTGTTTTCAAATTTTATGAATTATTTTTAATTATTTGCAGTATAGGTGAAAACAAAGACAGTTTATAAGCATGTCACAATAAGGAGATGCTTGATTACCTTTACCCTCCTGAACACCTATGTGTTTGTCTCAAACAAACACTTAAGCCATCTAGTTTTTTATTTTTCTTCTCCTTCTTCTTCTTCTTCTTTTCCGGATCGATTGTCTACAAAAAAAACACATACTTGCAAACTTCACATGAACTTGAAACTTGGCACATACTTAGAACATAACACGTAGATGAAACATAATTTGTCACGTCATTATTAGGTCATCAGATATCGAATTTCGATCAATCATACTTTATTAGTTAAAACGTTTTGATTACGTTGCAAATGAAAGACTACACGGCTTTTCAACGCTAAAAAGTGCGCCCTCTGTTGGTGAATGTAAATCAGCTCTGGTCGTGCTCATTATGTATGCATGTTTAAGGAATTGAGCGTACGCTAATATGGATTGTCGCTCTCTATCGGCAAAAACGATTGTCTACAAAAACACATACTTGCAAACTTCACATGAACTTGAAACTTGGCATATACTTAAAACTTAACACGTAGAAGAAACATAATTTGTGACGTCATGATTAGGTCATCAGATATCGAATTACAATAAATCAAAGTTTAATATTTAAAAAAATCATATCTCAACAACCACAAAAGGTAAATTCACAATTTTTGTACCATTGTATAGATTGTTAATTGTCAAAAAATATTTTAAAAAAAGTGACCCCAATTTGACCTTACTTCCTGTCCAAACCGGAAGTCAAAGTTTAATGTTTAACAAAATCATATCTCCACAACCACAAGAGGTAAATTGACATTTTTTGTATCATTGTATAGATTGTTAATTGTCGAAAAATATTTACACAAAGGTGATCCCAATTTGACCTTACTTCCTGTCCAAACCGGAAGTCAAAGTTTAATATTTAAAAAAATCATATCTCAACAACTACAAGAGGTAAATTCACAATTTTTGTACCATTGCACAGATCGTTAATTGTCAAAAATATTTACAAAAGGTAACTAATTTGACCTTACTTCCTGTCCAAACCGGAAGTCAAAGTTTAATATTAAAATAATTTCTAAATTCAGTATTGTATTGTATTCAAATAAACTTCTCGCGAGAACTTCAACAGACGTTAACATTTGACTTCTCCAACACTTCGAATTTATGACGTAACCATTTTAACTTCAACCGAACACCTTGTTTTTGTTGTGACAAAAACTTATATCTATTTTTTTTTCTTCTCCTTCTTCTTCTTCTCCCCATAGATTGTCTGCAAAGAACACATACTTGCAAACTTCACATGAACTTGAAACTTGGCATGTACTTAGAACTTAACAAGTAGATGAAACACGAGTTGTGAGTGACCCCAATTTGACCTTACTGTCCAAACCGGAAGTCAAAATTTAACATTTAAAAAATCTAGTTTAATATTTAACAAAATCATATCTCAACAACCACAAGAGGTAAATTGACATTTATTGTACCATTGTATAGATTGTTAATTGTCGAAAATATTTACACAAGGTGACTAATTTGCCTTACTTCGCTGTCCAAACCGGAAGTCAAAGTTTAATATTGAAAAAATCATATCTTGCAACAACCACAAGAGGTAAATTGAAATTTTTGCACCATTGTATAGATTGTTAATTGTCAAAAATATTTACACAAAGGTGACCCCAATTTGACCTTACTTCCTGTCCAAACCGGAAGTCAAAGTTTAATATTAAAAAAAAATCATATCTCAACAACCACAACAAGTAAATTTAGTTTTTGCGCCATTGTACAGATTGTTAATTGTGAAAAAATATTTACACAAAGGTGACCCCAATTTGACCTTACTTCCTGTCCAAACCGGAAGTCAAAGTTTAATATTAAAAAAAATCATATCTCAACAACCACAAGAAGTAAATTAAAAAATGTTGTACCATTGTACAGATTGTTAATTGTCGAAAATATTTACACAAAGGTGATCCCCAATTTGACCTTACTTCCTGTCCAAACCGGAAATCAAAGTTTAATATTTAAAAAATCATATCTCAACAACCACAAGAGGTAAATTCACAATTTTGTACCATTGCACAGATCGTTAATTGTCAAAAGTATTTACACAAAGGTGACCCCAATTTGACCTTTACTTCCTGTCCAAACCGGAAGTCAAAGTTTAATATTAAAATAATTTCTAAATTCAGTATTGTATTGTATTCAAATAAACTTCTCGCGAGAACTTCAACAGACGTTAACATTTGACTTCTCCAACACTTCGAATTGATGACGTAACCATTTTAACTTCAACCGAACACCTTGTTTTTGTTGTGACAAAAACTTATCTATTTTTTTTTTTTTCTTCTCCTTCTTCTTTTCCGGATCGATTGTCTACAAAAAAAACACATACTTGCAAACTTCACATGAACTTGAAACTTGGCATATACTTAGAACATAACACGTAGATGAAACATAATTTGTGACATCATTATTAGGTCATCAGATATCGAATTACGATAAATCAAAGTTTAATATTAAAAAAAATCATATCTCAACAACCACAAGAGGTAAATTCACAATTTTTGTACCATTGTACAGACAGTTAATTGTCAAAAAATATTTACAAAAAGATGACCCCAATTTGACCTTACTTCCTGTCCAAACTGGAAGTCAAAATTTAATATTTAAAAAAATCATATCTCAACAACCACAAGATGTAAAATCACAATTTTTGTACCATTGTATAGATTGTTAATTGTCGAAAATATTTACACAAAGGTGACCCCAATTTGACCTTACTTCCTGTCCAAACCGGAAGTCAAAGTTTAATATTTAAAAAATCATATCTCAACAACCACAAGAGGGAAATTCACAATTTTTGCATCATTGTACAGATCGTTAATTGTCGAAAAATATTTACACAAAGTTGACCCTAATTTGACCTTACTTCCTGTCCAAACCGGAAGTCAAAGTTTAATATTTAAAAAAATCATATCTCAACAACCACAAGAGGGAAATTCACCATTTTTGCATCATTGTACAGATCGTTAATTGTCAAAAATATTTACAAAGGTGACCACAATTTGACCTTACTTCCTGTCCAAACCGGAAGTCAAATTTTAATATTTAAAAAAATCATATCTGACAAACCACAAGAGGTAAATTCACAATGTTTGCACCATTGTATAGAGTGTTAATTGTCGAAACATGTTTACACAAAGATGACCCCAATTTGAGCTTACTTCCTGTCCAAACCGGAAGTCAAATTTAATATTTAAAAAATCATATCTCAACAACCACAAGAGGTAAATTCACAGTTTTGCACCATTGTACAGATTGTTAATTGTCGAAAAATATTACACAAAGGTGACCACAATTTGACCTTTACTTCCTGTCAAAACCGGAAGTCAAAGTTTAATATTAAAATAATTTCTAAATTCAGTATTGTATTGTATTCAAATAAACTTCTCGCGAGAAATTCAACAGATGTTAACATTTGACTTCTCCAAATCTTCGAATTGATGACGTAACCATTTTAACTTCAACCGAACACCTTGTTTTTGTTGTGACAAAAACTTATATCTAGTTTTTTTTTTTTTTCTTCTTCTCCTTCTTCTTCTCCGGATAGATTGTCTACAAAAAAACACATACTTCCAAACTTCACATGAACTTGAAACTTGGCATGTACTTAGAACTTAACAAGTAGATGAAACACGAGTTGTGAGTGACCCCAATTTGACCTTACTTCCTGTCCAAACCGAAGTCAAAATTTAATATTTAAAAAATCTAGTTTAATATTTTAAAAATCATATCTCAACAACCACAAGATGTAAATTGACATTTTTTGCACCATTGTATAGATTGTTAATTGTCGAAAAATATTTACACAAAGGTGACCCCAATTTGACCTTACTTCCTGTCCAAACCGGAAGTCAAAGTTTAATATTGAAAAAAATCATATCTCAACAACCACAAGAGGTAAATTGACATTTTTTGCACCATTGTATAGATTGTTAATTGTCAAAAAATATTTACACAAAGGTGACAATTTGACCTTACTTCCTGTCCAAACCGGAAGTCAAAGTTTAATATTTAAAATCATATCTCAACAACCACAGAGGTAAAAATTTTTGTCCATTGTACAGATCGTTAATTCAAAAGTATTTTACAAAAAGGTGACTAATTTGACCTTACTTCCT
Source organism: Zoroaster sp. YZ-2022 (assembly GCA_029582265.1). Lineage (NCBI taxonomy): Eukaryota > Metazoa > Echinodermata > Asteroidea > Forcipulatida > Zoroasteridae > Zoroaster > Zoroaster sp. YZ-2022. The sequence goes on from CM055817.1 coordinate 51,182,641, forward strand.
GTCCATACCGGAAGTCAAGTTTAATATTAAAAAATTAAAAGTTTTAACAACCATTCAACAGGTTCTCCAACACTTCGAATTGATGACAATTTTATTCAACCGAACACCTTGTTTTTGTTGTGACAAAAACTTATCTATTTTTTTTTTTTCTTCTCCTTCTTCTTTTCCGGATCGATTGTCTACAAAAAAAACACATACTTGCAAACTTCACATGAACTTGAAACTTGGCATATACTTGACATAACACGTAGATGAAACATAATTTGTGACATCATTATTAGGGTCATCAGATATCGAATTACGATAGTCAAAGTTTAATATTTAAAAAATCATATCTCAACAACCACAAGAGGTAAATTCACAATTTTTGTACCATTGTACAGATCAGTTAATTGTCAAAAAATATTTACAAAAAGATGACCCCAATTTGACCTTACTTCCTGTCCAAACTGGAAGTCAAAATTTAAAATTTAAAAAAATCAAATCTCAACAACCACAAGATGTAAAATCACAATTTTTGTACCATTGTATAGATTGTTAATTGTCGAAAATATTTACACAAAGGTGACCCCAATTTGACCTTACTTCCTGTCCAAACCGGAAGTCAAAGTTTAATATTTAAAAAATCATATCTCAACAACCACAAGAGGGAAATTCACAATTTTTGCATCATTGTACAGATCGTTAATTGTCGAAAAATATTTACACAAAGTTGACCCTAATTTGACCTTACTTCCTGTCCAAACCGGAAGTCAAAGTTTAATATTTAAAAAAATCATATCTCAACAACCACAAGAGGGAAATTCACCATTTTTGCATCATTGTACAGATCGTTAATTGTCGAAAAATATTTACACAAAGGTGATCCCAATTTGACCTTACTTCCTGTCCAAACCGGAAGTCAAATTTTAATATTTAAAAAAATCATATCTGACAAACCACAAGAGGTAAATTCACAATGTTTGCACCATTGTATAGAGTGTTAATTGTCGAAACATGTTTACACAAAGATGACCCCAATTTGAGCTTACTTCCTGTCCAAACCGGAAGTCAAATTTTAATATTTAAAAAAATCATATCTCAACAACCACAAGAGGTAAATTCACAGTTTTTGCACCATTGTACAGATTGTTAATTGTCAAAAGTATTTACAAAACATGACCCCAATTTGACCTTTACTTCCTGTCCAAACCGGAAGTCAAAGTTTAATATTAAAATAATTTCTAAATTCAGTATTGTATTGTATTCAAATAAACTTCTCGCGAGAACTTCAACAGACGTTAACATTTGACTTTCTCCAAATCTTCGAATTGATGACGTCATCATTTTAACTTCAACCGAACACCTAGTTTTTGTTGTGACAAAAACTTATATCTAGTTTTTATTTTTTTCTTCTCCTTCTTCTCCGGATAGATTGTCTACAAAAAAACACATACTTCCAAACTTCACATGAACTTGAAACTTGGCATGTACTTAGAACTTAACAAGTAGATGAAACACGAGTTGTGAGTGACCCCAATTTGACCTTACTTCCTGTCCAAACCGGAAGTCAAAATTTAATATTTAAAAAAATCTAGTTTAATATTTTAAAAAATCATATCTCAACAACCACAAGATGTAAATTGACATTTATTGTACCATTGTATAGATTATTAATTGTCGAAAAATATTTACACAAAGGTGACCCCAATTTGACATTACTTCCTGTCCAAACCGGAAGTCAAAGTTTAATATTGAAAAAAAATCATATCTCAACAACCACAAGAGGTAAATTGAAATTTTTTGCACCATTGTATAGATTGTTAATTGTCAAAAAATATTTACACAAAGGTGACCCCAATTTGACCTTACTTCCTCTCCAAACCGGAAGTCAAAGTTTAATATTTAAAAAAATCATATCTCAACAACCACAAGAGGTAAATTCAAATTTTTGTACCATTGTACAGATCGTTAATTGTCAAAAAATATTTACAAAAAGGTGACCCCAATTTGACCTTACTTCCTGTCCATACCGGAAGTCAAAGTTTAATATTTAAAAAAATTATATTTTAACAACCACAACAGGTAAATTCACAGTTTTTGCACTATTGTACAGATTGTTAGTTGTCAAAAATATTTACACAAAGGTGACCCCAATTTGACCTTACTTCCTGTCCAAACCGGAAGTCAAAGTTTAATATTTAAAAAATCATATCTCAACAACCACAAGAGGGAAATTCACCATTTTTGCATCATTGTACAGATCGTTAATTGTCGAAAAATATTTACACAAAGTTGACCCTAATTTGACCTTACTTCCTGTCCAAACCGGAAGTCAAAGTTTAATATTTTAAAAAATCATATCTTAACAACCACAAGAGGGAAATTCACCATTTTTGCATCATTGTACAGATCGTTAATTGTCGAAAAATATTTACACAAACGTGACCCCAATTTGAGCTTACTTCCTGTCCAAACCGGAAGTCAAATTTTAATATTTAAAAAAATCATATCTCAACAACCACAAGATGTAAATTGACATTTATTGTACCATTGTATAGATTGTTAATTGTCGAAAAATATTTACACAAAGGTGATCCCAATTTGACATTACTTCCTGTCCAAACCGGAAGTCAAAGTTTAATATTTAAAAAAATCATATCTCAACAACCACAAGAGGTAAATTGACATTTTTTGCACCATTGTATAGATTGTTAATTGTCGAAAAATATTTACACAAAGGTGATCCCAATTTGACCTTACTTCCTGTCCAAACCGGAAGTCAAAGTTTAATATTTAAAAAATCATCTCAACAACCACAAGAGGGAAATTCACAATTTTTGCATCATTGTAGAGATCGTTAATTGTCGAAAAATATTTACACAAAGTTGACCCTAATTTGACCTTACTTCCTGTCCAAACCGGACGTCAAAGTTTAATATTTAAAAAAATCATATCTCAACAACCACAAGAGGGAAATTCACCATTTTTGCATCATTGTACAGATCGTTAATTGTCGAAAAATATTTACACAAAGGTGACCCCAATTTGACCTTACTTCCTGTCCAAACCGGAAGTCAAATTTTAATATTTAAAAAAATCATATCTGACAAACCACAAGAGGTAAATTCACAATCTTTGCACCATTGTATAGAGTGTTAATTGTCGAAACATGTTTACACAAAGATGACCCCAATTTGAGCTTACTTCCTGTCCAAACCGGAAGTCAAATTTTAATATTTAAAAAAATCATATCTCAACAACCACAAGATGTAAATTGACATTTATTGTACCATTGTATAGATTGTTAATTGTCAAAAAATATTTACACAAAGGTGATCCCAATTTGACATTACTTCCTGTCCAAACCGGAAGTCAAAGTTTAATATTAAAAAAAAATCATATCTCAACAACCACAACAGGTAAATTCAGTTTTGCGCCATTGTACAGATTGTTAATTGTCAAAAAATATTTACACAAAGGTGACCCCAATTTGACCTTACTTCCTGTCCAAACCGGAAGTCAAAGTTTAATATTTAAAAAAAATCATATCTCAACAACCACAACAGGTAAATTCAGTTTTTGCGCCATTGTACAGATTGTTAATTGTCCAAAAATATTTACACAAAGGTGACCCCAATTTGACCTTACTTCCTGTCCAAACCGAAAGTCAAAGTTTAATATTAAAAAAAATCATATCTCAACAACCACAAGAAGTAAATTAAAAAATTTTGTACCATTGTACAGATCGTTAATTGTCCAAAAATATTTATACCCCAATTTGACCTTACTTCCTGTCCAAACCGGAAGTCAAAGTTTAATATTTAAAAAAATCATATCTCAACAACCACAAGAAGTAAATTCACAGTTTTTGCACCATTGTACAGATAGTTAATTGTCAAAAGTATTTACAAAAACATGACCCCAATTTGACCTTTACTTCCTGTCCAAACCGGAAGTCAAAGTTTAATATTAAAATAATTTCTAAATTCAGTATTGTATTGTATTCAAATAAACTTCTCGCGAGAACTTCAACAGACGCTAACATTTGACTTTCTCCAAATCTTCGAATTGATGACGTCATCATTTTAACTTCAACCGAACACCTAGTTTTTGTTGTGACAAAAAACTTATATCTATTTTTATTTTCTTTTCTTCTCCTTCTCCGGATAGATTGTCTACAAAAAAACACATACTTCCAAACTTCACATGAACTTGAAACTTGGCATGTACTTAGAACTTAACAAGTAGATGAAACACGAGTTGTGAGTGACCCCAATTTGACCTTACTTCCTGTCCAAACCGGAAGTCAAAATTTAATATTTAAAAAAATCTAGTTTAATATTTAAAAAAATCATATCTCAACAACCACAAGATGTAAATTGACATTTATTGTACCATTGTATAGATTGTTAATTGTCGAAAAATATTTACACAAAGGTGACCCCAATTTGACATTACTTCCTGTCCAAACCGGAAGTCAAAGTTTAATATTTAAAAAAAATCATATCTCAACAACCACAAGAGGTAAATTGACATTTTTGCACCATTGTATAGATTGTTAATTGTCAAAAAATATTTACACAAAGGTGACCCCAATTTGACCTTACTTCCTGTCCAAACCGGAAGTCAAAGTTTAATATTTTAAAAAAATCATATCTCAACAACCACAACAGGTAAATTCAGTTTTTGCGCCATTGTACAGATTGTTAATTGTCAAAAAATATTTACACAAAGGTGACCCCAATTTGACCTTACTTCCTGTCCAAACCGGAAGTCAAAGTTTAATATTAAAAAAAATAATATCTCAACAACCACAAGAAGTAAATTAAATTGTTTTGTACCATTGTACAGATCGTTAATTGTCAAAAAATATTTATACCCCAATTTGACCTTACTTCCTGTCCAAACCGGAAGTCAAAGTTTAGTATTTAAAAAAATCATATCTCAACAACCACAAGAGGTAAATTCACAGTTTTTGCACCATTGTACAGATAGTTAAATGTCAAAAGTATTTACAAAAACATGACCCCAATTTGACCTTTACTTCCTGTCCAAACCGGAAGTCAAAGTTTAATATTAAAATAATTTCTAAATTCAGTATTGTATTGTATTCAAATAAACTTCTCGCGAGAACTTCAACAGACGTTAACATTTGACTTTCTCCAACACTTCGAATTTATGACGTAACCATTTTAACTTCAACCGAACACCTTGTTTTTGTTGTGACAAAAACTTATAATTTTTATCTAGTTAGGTGTTCGGGTATGTACCCGAAACACCTATTGTTTTTGTTCGTTTTTTTTTTTTTTTTTTTTTTTTTTCTTCCTCTTTTCCGGATAGATTGTCTACAAAAAATACATACTTGCAAACTTCACATGAACTTCAAACTTGGCATATACTTAGAACTTGGCATATACTTAGAACTTAACACGTAGATGAAACACGAGTTGTGACGTCATGATTAGGTCATCAGATATCGAATTACGATAAACCAAAATTTAATATTTAAAAAAATCATATCTCAACAACCACAAGAGATAAATTCACAATTTTTGTACCATTGTACAGATCGTTAATTGTCAAAATATATTTACAAAAAGGTGACCCCAATTTGACCTTACTTCCTGTCCAAACTGGAAGTCAACATTAAATATTGAAAAAAATCATATCTCAACAACCACAAGAGGGAAATTCACAATTTTTATACCATTGTATAGATTGTTAATTGTCGAAAAATATTTACACAAAGGTGACCCCAATTTGACCTTACTTCCTGTCCAAACCGGAAGTCAAATTTTAATATTTAAAAAAATCATATCTCAACAACCACAAAAGGTAAATTGATATTTTTTGCACCATTGTATAGATTGTTAATTGTCGAAAAAATATTTATACAAAGGTGACCCCAATATGACCTTACTTCCTGTCCAAACCGGAAGTCAATGTTTAATATTTAAAAAAAATCATCCACAAGAGGTAAATTCACAATCTTTGCACCATTGTACAGATCGTTAATTGTCAAAAAATATTTAAATAAAGTTTACCCCAATTTGACCTTTACTTACTCCCGAACACCTAGTGTTTGTTCAAACAAACACTTAAGCTCTAGTTTTAAATTGTACTTGCATCTCACTGTAAAGCGCTGTGATACCGTTTGTGTAAGAGCGCTATATAAATGCCTTCATTGTATTGTATTGTATTGTATTGTATATAGAACATGAGGTGAAGCATATTTTGTGGTGATTTAAAAAGGTTATTTTTCTGTTTTAACGGTGTTTTTTTAGGTGTTCGGGTATGTACCCGAAACACCTATTGTTTTTGTTCGTTTTTTTTTCTTTCTTCTCCTTCTCCGGATAGATTGTCTACAAAAAAACACATAATTGCGAACTTCACTTGAACTTGGAAATTGACATATACTTAGACCCTAATGTGTAGATGAAACAGAATTTGTGACGTCGTGATTAGGTCATCAGATATCGAATTACGATAAATCAAAGTTTAATATTTAAAAAAATCATATCTCAACAACCACAAGAGGTAAATTCAAAATTCTTGAACCATTGTACAGATCGTTGATTGTCAAACAATATTTACAAAAAGGTGACCCCAATTTGACCTTACTTCCTGTCCAAACCGGAAGTCAAAGTTTAATATTTAAAAAAATCATATCTCAACAACCACAAGAGGTAAATTAAAATTGTTTGTACCATTGTACAGATCGTTAATTGTCCAAAAATATTTACAAAAAGGTGACCCCAATTTGACCTTACTTCCTGTCCAAACCGGAAGTCAAATTTTAATATTTAAAAAAATCATATCTCAACAACCACAACAGGTAAATTCACAATTTTTGCACCATTGTACAGATTGTTAATTGTCAACAAATATTTACACAAAGGTGACCCCAATTTGACATTACTTCCTGCCCAAACCGGAAGTCAAATTTTAATATTGAAAAAAAAATCATATCTCAACAACCACAACAGGTAAATTGAAATTTTTTGCACCATTGTATAGATTGTTAATTGTCAAAAAATATTTACACAAAGGTGACCCCAATTTGACCTTACTTCCTGTCCAAACCGGAAGTCAAAGTTTAATATTTAAAAAAAATCATATCTCAACAACCACAACAGGTAAATTCAGTTTTTACGCCATTGTACAGATTGTTAATTGTCCAAAAATATTTACACAAAGGTGACCCCAATTTGACCTTACTTCCTGTCCAAACCGGAAGTCAAAGTTTAATATTAAAAAAAATCATATCTCAACAACCACAAGAAGTAAATTAAATTTTTTTATACCATTGTACAGATCGTTAATTGTCAAAAAATATTTATACCCCAATTTGACCTTACTTCCTGTCCAAACCGGAAGTGAAAGTTTAATATTTAAAAAAACCATATCTCAACAACCACAAGAGGTAAATTCACAGTTTTTGCACCATTGTACAGATAGTTAATTGTCAAAAGTATTTACAAAAACATGACCCCAATTTGACCTTTACTTCCTGTCCAAACCGGAAGTCAAAGTTTATTAAAATAATTTCTAAATTCAGTATTGTATTGTATTCAAATAAACTTCTCGCGAGAACTTCAACAGACGTTAACATTTGACTTCTCCAACACTTCGAATTGATGACGTAACCATTTTAACTTCAACCGAACACCTTGTTTTTGTTGTGACAAAAACTTATATCTAGTTTTGTTTGGTTTTGGGTTTACGTTTCATTTTGGTTGTAGTTCCCCTCGATTTGTGATTTCATTAAAGTTCATTGGTCCACGGTATCTTTACTTGCATTCTGTGTATTATTCCTGGGTGTGCAAAAGCTCCAGATAGTTACAGATAGTTACATGGTGCTACCACAAATCTTACTCCTATTGTATACAAACATGTATTCGTAGATAAATATGCATAATGATGTTGACACGAGCCCAACATGCTTTAAAAAAAACATGCTAGATGATAAATCAACACATGTAAAAACACTCATATGAAAATAGTTTGCCAGGGTTGTAGGTAGCCAGATCAACTTATTCAGCGTTATTATGGGCATAAAGTCACCGTACAAAATTGATTTAGGGAAGAAGGGGACTACATGTATAGTAATTGGATTAAACTTGGCTGCAAATTCAAAGGGTAGGAAGTGGGAGTTAAATTAATTGGGAGGGCTGGGGGTTACTGAAGACACTGAAGCATGAAGGAGCATATAAGCATTTCCCCTTTCCTTGTTTTTCCAACTTTACCAGGAAAAATTACCCTGTGAGAGAAGAGTCTATACACTCCTGATATTTCTAGGTTGTAAATAATTTTCCCTACATGAAACATAATAAGAAAGTTGGCTAATAATATTGTGCATTTCATCCATGTGCATGGATCAGTACGTATACCACAGAGTCTACTCAAAGCACAGCCGTATAGTAGTTGGTTGGAGAAGAAACAATACAGCTTATGTCAAATAGCTAATGTCTGCAGTCTTCAAAACTTGTATGGATATCAGCTAATTAGCCTTTCATTAGAAAACAAGCTTATAACTACTACATGATGCAGTTGCAAGAAAGCTTGCATCTCTACTTTCCTTCTTTCCCCTGCCCTTTGCAGAATAGTCAAAAAGTAAATAATTCCCAAAAGTAAGGCCACACGTTGTAATTAGCCAATTGACAATTCCAACAAAATTACATGTAATTACATCCATCTGATCGAATCTGATAATTGCTTGCCCTCGTCATTTTGTTTATGGAAAAAACCTTCATTTTGGAAAAATCTTTAAATTCTAGATTTAGACGAAGCCAACATTGGTATTTATGTCTTGGTATTAATTCTTGTACAGAAATAAATTTAATTGATGGACGACATGTTTATATACCAAGAATGATCTTTATTTATAATATACTTCACTTTCAACTCAAGTTTATAATGAACAAAAATGTAATGATAAATTGACAATAATAGTGACACTGTAATCAAGCATCTCCTTATTGTGACATGCTTATAAATTGACTTTGTTTTCACCTATACTTTATACAATTTGAAAACAAATTCTACATTGCTTTCTTTTACATTTTCAAGGTTGTACACATATTTGGCAAAATGTCTGTAGCTGCTTCCAATCTATAGAATTACAAGTTAAAGATCAGATGCCATTTTATACATACATTTTTAGACATTGAAATAATCAAGAGTTGTATGGGTGCTTGTAAATTGCTAATAAAACAATGAAATACATATTTATTTTAACTGTCCATTTGGTTTCATGACTTGACTTTTGTGGCTCCACTCCTCCCTACCCCCCCCCCCCCTCACAATCAATTAAAACTTGGCACACCTGTTTAACCTATTATAAACAATATAACAATGAGTGTAATTTGAGAATATGAGAATCTAAACCAAAATTGAAGCTTCCCTTTCTGTCAAATATGCACAGTATGTAATCAGAGGTTAGGGCAATGTCACATAATTGTCATGATTGTGTTCATCATGTACCGCCACGTGTACATTATGACTCTTGGACTTCGACGTGCACCTGGTTTCAATAGAATCCATGAATTCTGTGATCGTTCGTGTGTTTACAATGGATACAAAATGTACAGACTTGAACATTGTTCCTTTTGTTACATTCACAACGGTGTGTAATGCAGAGTACCAGTCTAAATACAATCTACAATTGCCGAAGGCAAGTTTCATGGTCGTGTAGACTACTGGAAATGCGTAGAATTATGTGACTTTTGACATGTTTTTTTTACCTTTCTCGGTAACTACATGATACCGAGATTCTGTTTTTTGAAGGAAACCTTTCAAAAAGGATTATCTGTCATTCTATCAATTCCATTTTTTCACTTTTAGGGCGGTGTGTACCCTTAACGTTAGTGAGCTTTTTAGCTGGCCGGAGTCGAGTTTAGTTGCCTACAGTATTTGCATAGTTTCGGATCGAACTTTTTGTTTGCGTAAAATTTTAACAATAATAACTTCGTTATGAAAACTAGCGCGCATCTGCTCTTCCGGATTCGCGAATCGTGATTCGTGACTCGTGACTCGGACTCGGACTCGGACTCGGACTCGGACTCGGACTCGACCCATATGACTCGGACTCGGACTTGGACTCGAGGTTTGAGGACTCGAATACAAGTCTGCAATGTTGTACCTTCCCTTTAATTAATCGGTCTGAAATGATAACTTAACAGTCAAATTATTACATTACAGGTTATAACGTCATCATGAGAGAAGAATACTGAGATTCCTTGAAAAATCAAAGATCCTCCCAAATCGAAATGAAACGTGGTATATACAAGAGACTTACGGGTTCCATATCTGAGGCGATTCAAGATGGAGGCTACCTCGGTTGGTACTCCGTTCTGGCGTTATTTTCAACACTGTTGTTTTTTCTGGGTGTGATGAAAAGCCTAGCCATGATGCTACCGTTGTTTCAAGAAGAGTTCGACACTTATGCGTGGCTTGTGGGCTGGATGATTTCAGTGACGGACGGCAGCGTGGATTTTGTAGGTACGCACTATCATAAGTAGGCTACCGCAGAATCCCGTTTTGCAAAAAATCTAAGACTTGTACCTTTTCATGGTGAAAAAGATAAGTAAAGACGATCAGAGCATACTGATCGAAACGTCGAGTTGTAACCAACCGGTTCTTTTAAGAACTATTTGATACTCAAAAGAGAATTTATACATATGGTGTCACCACAAACAGTCTTTACTTGCTCAAAAAATTATCTGCCACTGTACACTTACCCATAGGCCTAGGCCGTATGCATTTGTGTTCTAAACAAATTAATTTACACAAATTTAGTGAGTATTAAACTTGAAAGAAAATGTAATTGCAAACTCTGCAACTTATCTTTAGCCATGTATGCTTACTTTATAATTATCATCAATGTTTTATGTTTTATTCTCCCAAGCTCCGTTTGCATCACCGCTGCGTAAGAAGTTTGGAATACGAACTGTTGTCTTTGTAAGCGGTTTGGTTGTTGGGTTTTCGTTGATAGCGGTGTCCTTCGTGTCCAGCTTGGTTGCAATGGCGGTTATTCTTTGTCTCTTCACAGGTGAGGATATCCATAAGTGTAACTGTTATATCAGGAACGGCGCTATAACGAACATCATGGTACTCTGAGCCCAGGTTGGACTTTCACCCTCGTGTAATATGTCATAGTAAACAGAAACATCGAGTGAGTTCATCTCGGCATAGTGTTAAAAATGTTCACTAAGACTTGGTTTGAACAAATGTTCGTTATAGCGGTGTTCGTTAATGCGGCGTTGTATTGCCTATGCAATGTTGACATTTGAATGCACGATGGCATGGAGGGTGAATGGAGGGATGGACGTATGTGAAACGTAAATGAATGAGGGATGGATAGATTGATTAAGAAGTGATTGATATTATTGACTGATGGATTGATAGATTTAACGAATAAATGATCGATGATTGATAGATGGTTGAATTGATCAGTACGTATGAGATCAAGCACGTGCCTCGTGCCCTCCCAAAGTTATGTCATTCATCAACAGACGCTTTAAAAGTACAGAAACAAAGACGATATGGGATGCCGGTTCCACATCGAAAGAAACTGTACTAAAGAAACATCAACATAAACAAATAGGGCGGTGTAAATGTGGTGACTGCTAGGTTCTTTCCACCTGTAAGAATTGGTGACAGCGCCACCGTGCGGCAATGAGATTGTTCATTGCATGTCTCATCTCCGTGCAGCTGGTGGTGTTTGTAGCCTAAAGATCTGACGTCACGCTTTGAGCTAGATGCGTGTGAATTACCCCAGATCCTTGCCGTACAGCCGCTATATTTTCCCCGATGCTCAACTTTGACCTTAGTTGGTGAGCACGCAATCCTCTTCAACACAACACGTTAACGTATCCAATGAAATCCTTTGAGTGGTACGCCTGGAGCCTGTCTATATCCTGTCAAGGATATAGACACGGGACCGGTCTAGTTTTGTTGCCGATCCCGTTCACAGGTAAATTTTAATCTTTTGTTTCTGAAGTAAGTTTTATAGAAGACAAGTGTAGCCCAGTGGCCCAGAGCAATAGCGCCCTCTTGTGACAGGAGAAAATACATGTGACATCTCTGCAGCCTAGTAGTAGCCATTGATTTACCAAAATTGTCCCAGAAAGTGTTTTATTTTGCTGAATAAAATATAGGTAAAACTTGTAGCTTTGCATGGTGAGGATGATAAGTAAGACTAATTGCGGTGACACCATGTGGAATCTCAATTGAGTAGTTCTGAAAAGAACTGGAGAACTGAAGAAGAACTGAATAAAGAACTGAAAAAGAACTGAATAAAATGTACAAATGACTTGTTAATTACCATCAAATAACTCAGAATTACTTTTAGCTTCAATTGAGTACAGCACAAAACAACTGTTGGCTCTCAGGTAAGCTAAAATTTCATTGTTTAAAAAGTTTACTTTTGATTGTGTAAAACCATGTGACTGATTCATGCACAAGCACTATGGTATAATGCAATGTACGTTTGTGTAGGTCTAAACGTACATAAACCTGATGTTTCATTGCTACAATAGTAAATGATGGATGTAGGTTTACTTATTATTAAAAATGCCTTATTTCCGCAATATGATTTTCATGACCATTTTGAGGGTTTTAGAAAACTTGTATGTTTTATAAATATAAGTGATTGTTTATTGATCACTGATAATTCTAAGCTATTGGATAATAATAGTTTTCATAAAAGTTAGTAAATGTATGCCACATTTTTAGCAAAAGTCATGTGACAGTTGCACATGAGGTTGGATCAAATGCTGGATAGTTTTTTGGCATTGATAAGATTTGTGAAATGGAACTAGAGTTTACTAATGTATACATGTTTATTGTTTGCTCTCAGGTCTCGGCTCAGTCTTAGGCCTCGTCTCAGTCTTAGGCATCGATCGTCTCGGGCTTCTGCTATAATAGTCTCAAGGACTCAGCTACAATTTCAGTATAGCTCAAGCTCAGCTCATTGGTTCCATTAACACCACAGACGGAGTCATTTCTTCACTGCTTGTTGCTGTGGACATCGACGGTTAGCCGGACGCGGATTTTCGTATGGACTCTGACACTTTGTATCCTTTACTATTGAACTTTGTTGAACTCATCTGACTCATTGGATTGGACTCATCGGATTGAACTGATCAGATTGAACTCTAAGGAAGTCTCATTGATTCGAATAAAAAAATCCAGGATCCTGGTTATAGTTGCTTATTGGTACCATACTTTCTTGTATTAAAGTTTTCTTGTATTAAAGTGTGTAATTCATCTTTGCTAGTGTGAAGAGGAATAAAATAATTCTCAATTTGTTTTCAAAACAAGACGCGCTGAGTTCTTCTCTCTTCTCTGTGTGTGCTACACAAGTATTAAAACCTTGCGACGCGCTATGACACTTTTACGCACACCGTTGAACCATCGCGCTTAATTTGTCAGTAGGTGTGAAGGGGCGCTATAACTTCTGTTGCGTTGAACACTACCAACTCCCAATGGTTTTATCAGATGCCTAGAGGTCCTCTAGACCCTAGACAACAATTTGAAGCAAAAAAAAAAAAATGTAAGGGCCCTTTAGGTTGATGTTTATTTTAGTTCTGATAACGCTTTTTCCCCTACCCCAAATCGACATAAAATATACCCTATTATGTGTACCCATAGCAGTTATAGGAATAAAAATCTCTCATCCAATGGCTGAGGGTGCCAACATGTCTGGATTTATGGTCAGGCACAATATAGTGGGTAACTGATAGCTTTTGATAAGCCGCTCAGAGCCGAAGTCAATGCCCTTGTGTGTTGACAGATGGCATTAGGATTTGTACACGGTCCTATGGGACCATGCAGGATTTGTACACGGTCCTATGGGACCATGCAGGATTTGTACACGGTCCTATGGGACCATGCTTTTTGCAGTAGGATTTTTTGGGTCAAGGGTTCAAAGCAGGCTAATGAGAATTAACCATGCTATTTGGGGATACCTCAACAGTGAACTTACGGAATTTGAGAAATTTGGGGTGAGCATGAACGGAGTAATTAAATTTTGTTTACAAACCTACTGTAAATAACAGCGCCATGGCACGTCGCAAGGTTTAAGAAACGCATGCCGATTCATGTTGTACACTTTGATTAAGTTATATTATGAGGGAAAGTTAGATTTTCGTCAATAATAACGCTAGCTGAATAATCCAAGATGGCGCCCGCATACAGTATGTAGGCCTTAAGGCCGGTTTATACTTCACGCGAAAGCGAATTTTACGCAATCACTGAATTCGTATCGAATGTTTCACGCAAGTTGTGAAATGTGTTCAACTTTTGCGAACCTTCGCCGCGAATATTTGCTGTGAACCATTGTCGGCAGGTGTTGTTGCCGATTCCGTTCACAGAATAAAATACACAGTCAAGAAAGAACACAATTCCTTCTCCTTCGACTGCTAATCAATCCAATCGCACCCTACATAAATTCAGAGGAAGATTTGTGGTAGCACCATGTGATATTTCTTATAAGTTGTAAATTAATGTGTTGGTTCTGAGAAGAGTGGTCTGACAATTTGACGTTTCGATCAGTATACTCTGATGGCATTCAATACCTAAAAGTATTGTTGTTCAGAGAATTCATATGCCTGTGATTTGTTTGATATGAGGCGTGTTATAAAAAGTAATGTGAATAAAGATCAGGTATTTGTCAATAAAAATATATAATTTTTCAAATGTTATCTTGCCAGGACCCGCATTCGGTTTTGCGTTCATTGCAAGTAAGGAGATGGTCGGGTGCTGCTTCAAAGCATCCATCACAACAGCATTTGCCATAGCTGGAGTCGGTAGTTCACTGTCGTTCATCATCTGTCCACCATTGACTCAATTCTTCTTGGACATCTACGGCTGGAGAGGAACAATCCTGCTATATGGCGCATTGTCCTTGCATCTTGCCGTGTGTGGAGCTCTACTGAAGCCACAAGCTACGAGTAGACATGATTATCGGACTGTTACCGTGGATGAGGACCAAGGGGATGTTCAGGACGGGGAAGCCCCAACACGTAGCCAGGGTCCATGTTCGTATCTGACTTCAGTCTGTGCATCAATCACTCGTACTTTCGGTCTAGACTTATTCACCTCTATCCCATACTGGCTTGTCGCTTGCATCTACGTTGTATTGCTAACGATGTTTACTGCTTGGCTGGTGTACTTTGTACCGAGTACCAACATCTCAAAGGGATTCCCACTGATCGACGCCACCAACTTTGTTGTTCTGTATGGCATTGGAAGGATAATTGGGAATCTATGCGTCAGTCCCATTGCGTCAAACTTTGGTGTAATCGGCAGTTACATATGGATGGGGATATCGATGTCAGTGATATCCACAAATTATTTTGTCGATCCGTGGTTGATGACCCATTGGCCGAATGCTGTGAATATGTTCATATTTGGATTTTCCCAATCTTTTGCCTTTATTCTCATTGATGTGATTATCAAGGACACCGTAGGTGTTGAACAGTTTGGCAACGCTCTGGGATGGATTTTGTTGAAAGCTGGAATAATAAGACTACTATTATTATATTTTCCAGGTAAGATTCTTCTCAGTTTTTTCATGATTTCTGTCAGACTACTTACGGTACCACATCATAAACCTTTTATATCACGCTGCAGTCATCTTTGTCATGTTCCCTGTATACGCAGGTAAGATTGCAGCACAAATTCTCAATGCATACAAGGTACCAGACTATTTTCCCTTGCAGCCTCGGTTTGGTCATGTAGATTTACATTGAAGAAAGACAAGATGGCGGCGCCACGATAAAGGTCTATTGACAGTGAAAAGTATTACAAGTAAGACATTTGACACAGTTGGTGGCATCAGACTTACCGGTCCTTTTCCCAACGTAAACAATAGAGGGAATTGACCGGTATGTCTGCTGCCACCAGCGTCTCTCAAGTCTCCCATTACTCCAGTGACATTAATTATCATGTTATATGCTTTCCCCGTGCCAGGTTTGATATATGACACACTCGGCAGTTACACATTGGCTTTCATCCTGATTGGTGGACTGAACGCTCTAAGCGTTGTTGCTGTAGTCGCTCTTGTGTGGCTAAAAAGACGCCGTTAAAACCATCCTAGGAAGTAGCCTGAAGATCTGACGTCACGATTTGAGGCTCGTGAAGTACGCCAGATACTGGCCTCAAAGTTTTTGGGGAGATTAAATTTTGACCTTGGTTGGTAACTGGCGTGAGCCTCGAAGCGTGACGTCGGATCTCCAACACAACGCATCCAATGAAATCCCTTGAATAGTGCGCCAGGAGCCTATCCTTATTCTTGAGGATATAGACAGGGGACCAGTCTACCTAGGAAGTTGCTTGGAGTCGTCACCCAAAGGGAGTAGTTCAGTTCAGTTCAGTTCAGTTTATTTCCACTTAAGTAAGACTAATTGCGGTGACACCATGTGAAATTCTCAATTGAGTAGTAATTAGTTCTGAAAAGAACTGGAGGTTCAACTCGACGTTTCGATAACAGAACTAATTACTACTCAATTGAGAATTTCATATGGTGTCACCGTAATTAGTCTCTTATCCTCCTCACCATGCAAAGCTACAAGTTTTACTTATTTCCACTTAATCAATTCCATATTGATTTATTCGCATAAACCTTAATAAACCTATTGCAATAATGGACAGTATATTCAGAGTTAGCCCGAAGACCTGTCGTCACGCCTTGAGGCTCGTGATTCTATCCTTGATAGGATAAAGAGTGGGAACCAGTCTAATTCATAGTTTGCGTTCTTATTCAAAGTAGATTTCGTTGGTTAATGTTATTCAGGCATGGTTTCTTGTTATTCAAAGAAGATTTCTTTCATATTAAGAGATACACCAATTTGTACTTCTTGCTCACGTCACGTTGATCATTGAATAGAGCATGCAACCAAAGGACTAAGCTTCCAATGGTATTCAGGCAATTCCTAGTACATTACCTTCATGGGTAGAATGTCGAACCCAACCGACACTTTTTCTTTTCTCGCTAACCAATAATAAATAATAACTAATAACCAATAATGTAATAGGTAAAACTTGTAGCTTTGCATGGTGAGGATGATAAGTAAGACTAATTGCGGTGACACCATGTGGAATCTCAATTGAGTAGTAATTAGTTCTGAAAAGAACTGGAGGTACAACTCGACGTTTCGATCAGTATGCTCTGATCGTCCTCATCACACCCATCGACGCATGGCACCCCAGACGCATCAGAGAGGCCATCGAGATCGTCAAACACGACACTGTGCCACAGGACATCGGCTTCTACATCAGCGACATTTGGCGACCAATACTACTACAGACTGAAGGATCTTCTATATCCAAAGTCCATAACCCACCCCAGACTGAGGGATCTCCTATATCCTAAGTCAACCACCCTCCATCCCCCTGTGCTTGTTAACAACTGATTCAGTTCAGTGAGCACACACTCCTCTCCCCCCAACCCCTAGGATCCTAGTCTCAACAGTTCCCGCCTGCGCGCCTCAATGAACTAATCCTCCAGCATCCATTCATGGGATGATCCTCCAGCAGTCTACTTAAGCAGCAGCATTTTCCAGAGTCCGGCATTCTCCTGAGGACGATCAGAGCATACTGATCGAAACGTCGAGTTGTACCTCCAGTTCTTTTCAGAACTAATTACTACTCAATTGAGATTCCACATGGTGTCACCGCAATTAGTCTTATCAATAATGTAATCTTGCTCAGTAAGGTGAAGAACATTGGTGATGACGGACATTTCGTCATAGATAGTTTTAACCTAGTAATAATGGAAGCGTCTACCAGTGTTTTGGAGGATCTCTCATTGGCCATCCCTACTGCAACTCAAACACAGGCGGGCTGCGCCGCACAGTGGGCCAGCCAGGGCGAAACTAAAGTGCACCAAAAGGGGCTCATTTGCGTATGTTCCAGATTTTATTTATTTTACATTTTTTAGGTTGCTAAGACCCCCTACGACTATTTTATAAACAATTTAAAAGTCAAATTAATATTTCATGACTGTAGAACTGGCTTACAGTCTCAAAAAACTGGATTTATTTTTGATAAAAGCCAGTTGCTGGTAATAAATTTACAATTGTCATTGTGGGCTTTTGACAGAAGCTTTCGTCATGTAAATTGAAGTGAACCCAGTGCAGATCTATATTCTTTAAAAATTAAATCGATTGTAAATCAGCTTTTTGATTTCATCAGCAAATACTGAGGAATTTTGGTTAAAAAAATTATAAAATATAGCTTTTTTTGTTCAGCTATGGTGGAACTAGAAATTCCCGCCGATTCCCACCTAAATTCCCTGAAGCTGAACCTTTCAGCAACATTTTGATACCAAAATTAGCTGCGACCACCTGCGACCTGCGATTTTGTAGCTATTTTTGTATACCCCATCCCATCATTTTTGAACCTTTTTTCATGACTCGACTGTGAGCAGCGCGCACCACGCAGTGAAATTGACAGGACTTAATTATTCCCTTGCGGTTTCCGCTTCGTTTTTGCGAAATGATAGCCAGGATAAACAATTGTGCAGTTAAATTGTTATCAGTGTCTTGATAGTAGGAAGCAAGACGTATCTAAAAAGTAATATTCAGTCAGTAAACCCCTACTGGTAAATTCGCAAAACAAAAATTATCATAGGTCTACATGAAACTTATTGGTGTTAAATTGATCATGGTATCAAACAGGGATGATCATTTATTTTGGTCTTATGTGGTATCAAATTAGTAAAATAGTGAAATAATGTCTAAAAATAATTGCTGCCCCTCCGGAAACAAAAACAAATCAACGTAAGAATGAATACGAAACATCTGAATGCATTTTCATTATTTTCTCGGATAATGACACATAATAACACGAAACTTTTATAGGTTGGTTGTTTAATGTATATCTTGATTCAAATAAAGTACTATTAGGATACTTTTAGAAACATTTTTTTTATACATGTATAATGGATCTAAATCACAAACTTCCTCAAATTGTTTAACGATACTTTTATCCTTAAAATAAATAATTTACAGCCGTAACACATACAATCGATTAGTGTAATTTAAAACGAACAAAAACTCAATTGAGGCTAGAAAGCGTGAATTATCCGCGGTCCAATCAGATATCAGTATTTTGATGACGTCATAAATGTTTAAAAACACTTCCATTGACGTCTGCGGGTCCGAAAACATATCTGGGTGTTATATGCCTTCAAAATAATAGAAAATTTAGTTTTGGCGCACTTTGGTCCCACCCTGGCCCATGCGCCGGTTATTGAATATATGAATAATCAATGCATTACGAATAATCAATGCCTTACCACTTGTTCAAGTCTGTATAAAGCCGAACCTACGCGATCAATGCCACAAGTTGGAGTCCGGGTCACGACAAATAGATGCTATGACAGACTGCGCGCTGTACATAGACAGATACAGATAATATATAGACTTGATCTCAAGTCTATATAACCAGTCTACTCATTTGATCAGTTGATTTAATCACATAATAGAAAGGTATGTGCTTTGTCTAAAGTAAACCCATTGGCTTCATATAATTTTGTTTATATTTTTTGTTTCTGTTAAACGGAAGGAATAACACTGGCGTTTGAAAACGTATGATAATTTAAACTAGACGGAAGTGTTTGTTACATTACAAACACATAGGTGTTCGGGTTTTGTCAGGGCAGTGATGATGACGTCAGAATGTTTTTTTAAAGAAACTTTGCATTATTTTTTTTTCATATTAAAGAGTAACCCTGTAAAGTATGATGTGGTTACCAACGATGATTTGTTTGAAGTCCATTTCAATGATTTGAACTTAATCACATTAGGCCCTACACCAAATTCAAACTTCATTTCAAATGCAATGGTACAAATAAAAGAATGATAATGATCGAATAAAACTTCTCTTTAGACTACACCTAGAAGATCCTCAACAAGGTTACAAGGTAATTTCAAGACCAACAGATGTTAATTACCCTGAAATTTCAAAAAAATTCTGAATTTTTTTTAAAACTGGACACGGAATCGTTATTGTTCACCGGATGGTTTTACATACATCGATCATTACTCTTCCAAAACATACTCCTCAAACGGGATGTTACACGGAGATGCTCCTGAGTAGGCCCCACCTTTTTCCAATTGTGAAGTTCTAACTGTGTATCAAGTTTTAAGTTCATATAATGTTAAGGTTAATTAGGTTAAGGTGAATGGTTTTTTATATTTTTTGGATGAAATGAGACAAGTTTGGTATCATTGGAAAGCTTCCATCACTTGAAATGCAACAGTGGTGAAATCATTTTCATATCTCAAACGAATGATGTGTTATGCCATTTTGAAGGTTTTTTTTTATGACGTTGGTGTCTGAAATTTCCCTTGTTCATATTGTCATTAAAAACCAAAAAAAAAAAAAAAGTTTCCAATGAACTCTAAATACCTTCAGTAATAATTTAGTGTTATTAAAATCTGTCTAAATTAAAAAATATATACAAATCATTACCTTAAACTAATATCTTAAGTTACACTCTATATAAACAAAAGAAAAAAGAAACAAGAGTTACTTCAGGAGAGTTTTCATAATATATAATTAAAATCCCACATAATTTATACTGAATACATTAACTGAGGAAGACAACTTGTATTTTGGCATACGTGTGTACACATGGATAATAATATTGGGAATTTGTGTAGAAAGTATTTCTTGTGATGGGGGAGGGAAGGCAACTTGTATTTTGGCATACATGTGTACACATGGATAATAATATTGGGAGTTTGTGTAAAAAGTATTTTTTGTGATGGGGGAGGGAAGAAAACTTGTATTTTGGCATACATGTGTACACATGGATAATAATATTCGGAGTTTGTGTAAAAAGTATTTTTTGTGATGGGGAGAGAAGATAACTCGTATTTTGGCATACATGTGTACACATGGATAATAATGTGAGTTTGTGTAAAAAGTATTTTTTGTGATGGGGGAGGGAAGACAACTTGTATTTTGGCATACATGTACACTGTAAAAAGTGACTGCACATCATGCACTTGTGCACTAGCACCTTTTTGTCCCAAAATCATGAACACATGAGGTGCGTTTGCATGTGATGTTACTTGCACATTAACTGCATGACTACTTTCTCTTCAGCTGTATATGCGCTTGCACTTGAAGTGTCAAATTACCACTAGTACCTGAGGCATTATGCAAATCTTGCAGTTCATGTGCTAGTGGTGGAGCTGCTTGACAAACACCTCAGCTCCTGAAGTGGAAACACACCTCATGTGTTCATGATTTTGGGACAAAATAGTGCTAGTGGCTAGTAAGTGCTAGTGGAAATACGTGGCGACTAGCACCTGTGCCAAGACTATGAACACATGAGGTGCTTTTGCACTTCAGTGGCAGGTGCTCATCAAAGGTCCTGTCTAACAAATGAGAAGGCATACTCATAGAAGCAGTTTAGCCAACATTACCAATGTTATTCCTTCCCTTCAATGTATATCTTGAGTAAGCATACTTAAAAGCAGTTATGTCAAAATTAACAATGTTGTAACCTTCACTTTAAGATTATATTTTATAATGTATTTAAATTACTTTTAGTATTTGTAATATTATTTTATATTTGTGTATGTTTTTAATAGTATTGTATTGAAAAGGGACTGTGTTATAATATAATAAGAGATCAAACATCTCAATGAAAGATGACCATTTAAACAATTCAATTATAATTTTTAATACAACCGAATTTAATACGAACACCATTGATAAAAAACAATACACGGAAATAAATACCAATCCACAAAATGATTAAATAATGTGTCCTCCCTGTTTCTTGTTACTTAACCGGCAATTGCCACTTGTAATAGTCCATTTTCTTCACAAAGGAAACACCTGTTCTATAAGGAAACACTTAACATGTTCTTCATGCACTAATAAGGTCCCGCAATTGTTTTGTTTGCTGCCCTCGCCATGAAATCATGTAGTTTAATTTAAAAAATAATAAAAAAGGGAATGTTAGTTTGTCACAAGGTTATGACCCGATTTTGGTGTGGTCACAGGCGATATGAACCGAGCCGAAGGCGAGGTCCTTATCACCCGTGACCACACACAAAACAGGTCATTATAAAGACCAAGCATCAAACATTTATTCCCATTCATATATGCCCGTATCGATTTCGTTTTCAAAATGTAACAAATTTTGGTTGAATAAAGCCAAATAGAAATGGGCAAATTCACCTTTTGGGGACACACGAAACACTTCCAAAGTACATGTACATGAATCAGGCGCGTGATGGCGAACAAGTGGCACATACGCGCTGATTTTGATAAGCCATGGCTTTACCATCAGTTAATACACCCCCATGTGATTACGTTTTGTCCAATCAGGTTGTCTAAACTGTCTTGGGCATTTATGAATATTAAATCATGTATATTGTAAAATGGTTCACATACAGTTATTAGTTTTCCTTTCCAAAGCTTCTTCTGGGAAAGAACACTTTTTTATTTAACCCTTTTTTATTTGACAGTTTTATCCCCACCGTTTCAAACACTGACAGACGAAGGGTTTTCAGGTCTGTCAACCAGCTGACAAAATAGACTGAGAGGACGAGGGTTTAAAATTGCTGGAAAGCACCTGAAATGGCGAAACAGATGGACGATACATGCTTCTCTTTGAGTAAACTGAAAATTAAGACATAGCCTTCACAAAGATGTTATCGCCTGTAATTTTCGCTATTCTACAAAATGATTTTATTTTCATCAGAACATTTGATTTTATCCCTTTAGAAAGGAAAACAGAAAATATATAAGTCTACTTTGAAGTGATTTTTTTTCCAAGATTTGTTGGAAGTTCGGTTAATAAGTGCCCAAATGAATTTATGACGGGACCCACAATAAATTCATTTTGGGATATAATTGTTTAGAAAAGCCAGCTTCTTGTAATTATTTTTTAAATGAGTCATTTTCAAGAATTTATTTGTTCTCTCCGCAAGTAAAATAGCATTGTTCCAATGAAAACGAAAATCTCAAAACATTGTTGGTAAAATAGCGAAAAACACGGGCTATACATCTTAAGTTTAAAACAAATTTTACAACAATACTGTGATTATGATTATACAAATACATGTTCACACAACTTGTTTTAAATAGTCCAGAGATTTTGCATTCAATTTCGTGCGAACGCCTGGGTACCAGACACTGACTAGTCTAGCCACGGACCCTCTGGTCTGTCCTAGACACTATTTAGTACTGTACACAATGGATAATCGTTAGTTACCGTCAACATTTTACCTTTTAAGTTTAATTTGATCTTTAATTTGCGATATTGTAAAAACAAAATTTAATTGTAATTGCTTTGTTACAAGCTAAGCCTTGTCTGTATAAAATAATACCCTAAAACAAACAAACAAACAAATAAACACGTGATCGTAGCAAACATTGAAACTCAAAAGGTTCCAGATGCTCTAAAATCTTGTATATTCTCGCAAATTCTCGGACCACTAAGGTAGTTTTTCAACAATGTACTTGGAATATGTTACATCATAGGATAAACACCAGAAGAAAAAAAAAGGTGTATGTACACGTATAATATATATGAACTTTACACTAGTGTACAATAGTCAGTTCTTTCTGTAATCACTGTCACTCCATCTATCCAACCCAGGGTTTAAAATGCCATTTAAATAAATACATTTTAGGGCTGTGCGTTTTCGGTTATTCGGGAACCGGATACCCGAAATTTGAAATCTTCGGATACCTGGGTACCCGTAAACAATTTTGTAAAAACACATAAATACTCCTAAATGTATAAAATAACCAATACGAACACAAGTTTCAAACAAAAGCCAGCAAGTCTGTGAAAGGTTGTGGGCAAATGTTACTTCTAAAGCCTTCATCCAATTTTTTTTTTTTCATTTTGTAAGCAACCAAAAAATAAAATAAAATAAAATAAATCAGAGACTTCCTTTATTTTGTGTGGCTTAAAATGTTCAGTCGGAATTTTAAAAGCATCGTTTACAGGTAATTGGAACCGAAAATGGAACTGTGTAATGACATTTTCGGTTGGGTATCCAGTTACCCAGGTATCCAGATACCCGACACAGCCTTATAATGACATTTTAACTTTGTGTGCAATAGTCAGTTCTTTCTTTAGTCACTGTCACTCCCTCAATCGAATCTGAAGAACTATAGGCCTATTCTTGGATAGGCCTACGTAGTGTGTTCTGATCTGCTGACAGTAGATTCGAATTGAGAGTCGAGTTAAACCCGTCACAGTGGCGTAACTATAGTAGGGAAAAAAGAAAACACAAGGGCCTGCACTAAATTTTCTCTAGTGCCTCCAGAAATCCTGGAATACCCCCAAGTGGCTCCCTAATACTGAACCATGTGACTGAAACTACTTAATATCTCAAGAGAGATTACTTTCACATCGTGAAACCACAAACCTACTTTCCACAGTTCAAAGCTTTATTAGTCTTACTTGGTATAAGGAGTTACAGAGGTACACATAATGTTTACTAAGAAAAGTTCAAAATATCTAGGTCTATACATATTCTGCATGATCAAACGCATGTTTCCCATGCATGACCTGCATTTCTCTCTCCAAATTCACCTACTGTGTATAGAAAAACTACACGATTTTCAAAAATATATTTCATTGAATAGCAATAGGCAGTGTTCGGCATTTAATGGCGTTTATTTCTCTGCCAGTACAATGGGAAATATAACTTTGAAACTGTACTCCCATTTTTGGCATACAAAAAGCAACGAGGCTGTCGTCTAGCTGTGCCTGAAATGCCAAATAAATCGGGTTCCATAAAACAAAGAGTATAAATTGACACTACACAGGGATAAACATAAAATTGATGATTATATAGTTTGATGATTAATGGACAGATGATACTGTGAGAAATGTCAAGACCACCGGGACCCTTTTGCGACGCTAGGTGGCAGCAGAGATGCCTTTGGTCATGCTGTCATTCTGAGCATGCGCACGAATGTAAAGAACGATGGGAAAATGACCGGCATGTCTGCTGCCACCTAGCGTCTCAAAAGTTTCCCAAACTCAACCTTTGTACAGCTTCCTCGAACCAAGCATCTTTAATAATACCCATCGGTTATGTGAGTTGTTGGAGCAACCCCATGCATATTCATCAAATTAATACTCTGACCATACCGATTATTTGTGAGATCTCCAGGGCGGGAGCCCAGATCACCAACCCGGCCAGGGGTACCGGTACCATTTCGGTAGGGCCCGCCATTTTGGTGGTGGTGCCTACTAGAACCACTGTAGAAACTTCTGGGATCCTCGTTGCCACGGCGACCTTCTCTCCCGTCTACGACCATCGTTCCACGTTCGTTGCCATAGTAGCCATTCTCATTGTTATGTTCCCTCACCGAAGCTCTCGGGATCACGTACTTTGGCCCCGTGCCAGTGTTGGTATGGCCGCCGTTTTGACTATACATCACCTCTTGAGGGCGCTCTTGATAGTGTTGCTCACCCCGGTATATGGCGGGTTCTCGGTTGAAGAATTCTTCTTCATAAGGGCCACGGATACCCTGTCCCTGCTGACGGGTAGACCCAGTTGTTTTTCTGGGTCGATTACGATCTTCATCGTAAATTTCCTTTGTGCATAATTGAAAAAGAAATCCCAATCATTATTATGAATATCTTAAAATTAAAATAAATGTTTGGCAACTTGCCGAAATCGTAACTCCACTCAAGGTCTAAGCAATTCAAATTATTTGCTCAGCAAAATTTAACCGAATTTAACAATTCTGCTGGTAACCCATATTTTGCTAAGCACAATTCTTCCGTAGTCAGCAAATATGTGGGCGTAGCAGCTCTATGACATATGCCCCTGGATCGAGGGTTAACATGAAGCCATTGGATGCCATGTTCATTGGCGGATCCAGGGGGGGGGGGGGCTAAGGGGGGGCTGTAGCCCCCCCCCCCAAAATCGTTTAAAAAAATATTTTAAAAAAGGGAGAGAGAGAGAGAGAGAGAGAGAGAAAGAGAGAGAGAGAGAGAGAGAGAGAGAGAGAGGGGAGGGGAGGGGAGAACGCACTCTCATTCCCTCACTGTGCTTTGTTTTTCACTCCCTTTAATTATTTCATTGTAATTTTTGTAGTACTGAAAAATAATTGTTTTTGATTCTCAGCGCCCCCCCCCTAAAAATGTTCTGGATCCGCCCATGATGTTGCTACTCTCATAAGCCATGTATCCACAGGGAGAAATAAAATGGCCCACTAGAGGCCTTCCTGATGAACCAATGAACAGACACTCTGTCCAGTCTAATCTGGGCTCACTTTCATTGAGATGCTAAGCAATATTTTCACTAATCATTAAAAACAGACTACAGGCCAAAGTACATTCCCTTTGACTCTGCAACAAGGAAAATCTGGCAAATTTATCTGGTAAGCAATTTTCTCTGCTGAGCAGCTCAATGAAATTGACCCCAGTAAACTAGAAATCGGTGGATCTTGAGTTTTGCCAGGAGCAGATGAAGAGTCTCGAAAAAGGGGGCGTAACACGGGGTATACTGCCAAAAAGAGGGGTGGGCGGGGAACACAAAAAACGTATGGTAAATTTACATGATAAGAAAGGGACATGCCCCCGCTCCCCCCTTGCCGCCAATGATCATTGTATGTTCTTACCGGAGAATCGTCCAAGCTAGAACAGCATATGATGCAATTCCAGACCAGAATCAAGACGAGGATGCAGACGGCCAAGAGCGCCTCTAGCCCCGTGATGATTGTACCCAGAGACGGTGGTGCCTCTGCGCTTCCAGTGAGGTTCTTCCGTAAGTCGAAAGCCACGCTCTCAAGGTAGGTATTGTAGCCGGACAGGGCGGCGCATACCATGCAGCAGAGAATGAGGAGGATATTGATGAAAACCAAGAAATATTTCTGAAGTGTAAAACAAAAAAATTTTAACGTTTTTTTTGGGGGTGCATAAACTGACCACATTTCTTGTAAATTCATCGAAGTAATGCCTTTTTCCTCTGAAATTAATGTAATGACTTTTTCTTTAAGATGAAATTACAGTCACAAGTTTCTCATGATGATTGATAGGCCTACTTGTACCAGGGTTATGACATCTCAACCCTTGTGACATTTCGACCCTTGCGACAACTTGACACGACAACTCGACCGTTGCGACAACTCGACCTAAAAACTCGTCCACGAGACCGTTGTGACAACTCGACCACAAAAAACTCGTCCCATGAGACAACTCAACCTCTTGTTAATTTTATAATCTGGTATTGTGCCATATATTGTCCCGTGTTGTGCCTTCTTTCAATACCTTTCAATACAATTCATTTTGCCTTTGAGAAAGAATCTGCTAGGTTCGAAACCTAAGGTCAATAACAATTATTTTCAATACAGTTATAAAACATGGGTATGAAACGACAATGCTTTTCTTTTCTCCTGAAGAAGATCAGAACATACTGATCGAAACGTCAAGTTGTAAGCACCAGGGCCCATATTCATAAAAGCCTGCTAAGCCTAGTTGGCAACTAAATTGGCCCCTAACTGCCAATTAAGCCTAGTTGGATACTAAGTGTTATTCATAAAATGCCGCTAAGCTTAGTGGACTGCTAAGTTGTCTGCTAACTTTAGAGGTGATCTTGGGTACCTCTAAGTCACTAGTTGACAACTAAACCCTTCATTTGTATGTTTGACTCTGACGTGAAAACATGGCTAGACGGATTCTGCAACTGGTACAGTTGCATCGTGCAATGAGGAGGGAAAGAGTATTCAGAGACAGGCGTAATCCAATTGAGATTTTTACTGATGATGAATTGATCAAGAGATCGATTGTTCATAGAAAATCTTCCCTGATATTGCGTGTAAATAGTCTTCCAAGCATTAGCTTTCTTTCGGTTGGTGTTTACATCTTTATGTTTACTGTCGATGACATCCTTGAATTCATCATATTTTTCAGCTATGAATAAGTTCTCTTCCAGAGAATAATTAGCTTTCCTTATTTTTGTTTTGCTTTCTCGTGTATCCGCCATTCTGAACCTGTGTGTTCACGATGCTGAGAACATAGAACTGCCTGTACATTGCATTCGATAGGCGCGCACACACACAGTTCGTGCATGCACAGCTCTCTTGTTAGACACATAAACATGCCACTCATATTGAAAGTGAAACTTACCCATATTGTGTTTTGTGGTTTGGAACAATGCCAACTGCTAAGTTAACAACCAACTAAATCCTAGTTGACAACTACCTGGCACTGTCCCTAGCAGGGTTTTATGAATATGAAAATAGCAAGAAACTATGGAGCAGGCAACTAGGCATTTAGCAGCCTGCAAAGGCCTAGTTGGCTGCTAGTTTAGCAGGGTTTTATGAATATGGGCCCTGTTTTCTTCAGAACTAATTACTACTCAATTGAGAATTTCACATGGTGGCATGGCAAGCAGTCTTTACTTGTCCATTTCACCGTGCAAAGCTACAAATAATACTAATGCTTTTCTTACCAGAACTTTATTCCAACAACAAATCAGGAAAAGCTGCAGCAACCCACTGAAGACCGCCTAAAAGACAAACATTTTCAGAGAATAATCAGTTTCAGAGAATAAACAGTTAGAGAACAACCCTATTCTGACCTTAAAGGGACTGTACACTATTGGTAAAATGTCTGTAAATGCATCCATACAAAAAAGCCTCTGGTTTCTGGTCATAGGTCGGCTTCAAAACGGTGCGGTGACGTGTCTTTTTGTTTGTTTGTTGGTTTGTTTTTGGGGGGTGGTGGTAAATGTTAACATGAATACGCAGTTATTGGAATGCACGACTCTCTATATATTGGTAATTAACTTACGATTCCACCGGTCCACACCGACGAATAATAATTGTACATTACATCCTTGCCTATGTCGCACTTGTAGTAGCAAGCGACCCACGTACCGACCAGGCCGCCGCCCAGGACCATGCAGAGCAGGGCGAGGGGGACCAGGCAGAACATACTCGGTCGACCGTACTTCTCCGGAGCGCACATCTTGAAGACGATTTGGGAAGCTGGGAGTATTTGGGGATGGTGGCTTTTGATGATTTCCTTCGATAAATAAATCAAGACCCAATATTGATAACAATAATTATGTACTAACTTTGTACAAACATTAAGCTTTTTTGATAATAGTTCGTTAGTTAATATATTAGTTAATAACCTGGTAATTCTCCTGAAGACGATCAGAGCATACTGATCGAAACGTCCAGTTGTAAGCTCCAGTTCTTTTCAGAACTAATTACTACTCAATAGAGAATTTCACATGGTGTCACCGCAGTTAGTCTTACTTATTACCTAATCTGGTAATTACAAATGATTGGAAGGTATTACATTGGTAGTGTGATGGAGAAAACTGTTTCTACGAGTATGCTTACTCTCTTTAAAATAAAGATGTACATTGAAGGGAAGGTACAGCATTGGTAATGTTGGCAAAACTGCTTCTATGAGTATGCTTACTCTCTTTTAATCAAGTTATACATTGAAGGGAAGGTACAACATTGGTAATGTTGGCCAAACTGCTTCTATGAGTATGTTTACTCTATTTGAATCTAGATATACATTGAGGGGAAGGTACATCTTTCATTGGTAATGTTGGCAAAACTGCTTCTATGAGTATGCTTACTCTCTTTGAATCAAGATATACATTGAAGGGAAGATACAACATTGGTAATGTCGGCCAAACTGCTTCTATGAGTATGCTTACTCTCTTTGAATCAAGATATACATTGAAGGGAAGGTACAACATTGGTAATGTTGGCCAAACTGCTTCTATGAGTATGCTTATTCTCTTTGAATCAAGATATACATTGAAGGGAAGGTACAACATTGGTAATGTTGGCAAAACTGCTTCTACGAGTATGCCTACTCTCTTTGAATCAAGATATACATTGAAGGGAAGGTACAACATTGGTAATGTTCGCAAAACTGCTTCTACGAGTATGCTTACTCTCTTTGAATCAAGATATACATTGAAGGGAAGGTACAACATTGGTAATGTTGGCAAAACTGCTTCTACGAGTATGCTTACTCTCTTTGAATCAAGATATACATTGAAGGGAAGGTACAACATTGGTAATGTTGGCCAAACTGCTTCTATGAGTATGCTTATTCTCTTTGAATCAAGATATACATTGAAGGGAAGGTACAACATTGGTAATGTTGGCTAAACTGCTTCTATGAGTATGCTTACTCTCTTTGAATCAAGATATATACATTAAAGGGAAGGTACAACATTGGTAGTGTTGGCAAAACTGCTTCTATGAGTATGCTTACTCTCTTTGAATCAAGATATACATTGAAGGGAAGGTACGACATTGGTCATGTTGGCCAAACTGCTTCTATAAGTATGCTTACTTTCTTTGAATCAACATTATACATTAAGGGAAGGCACAACATTGAAAGAAGCGCTTTTGAACCCGACCTATGACCAGAAACCGGAGACCATTTTGGCCTTAGGGCTAATCGAATCACTGTCTTTATTGATGTTGCTTTGCCCACTGTATTTTGTATCAATTAAAGTGGGCATGAAACACAATTATTTTCGCATTATGATCACCCAAAACCAGTGGGCCATCCGTTTCACGAATGACGTCATTGTACTTCAGAGGTATGTCTTTGTTGTGCATTTTGATAACATTGCATATCACAATGACAACAGTCGCAGACAATAACAAGCGAACTGCAGCAGTATAGAAGGTTGGCAGAATTCCACATTTTAACAAGTCAATTACACACTCATTTCATAAATACAAACTTTTTCAAGAAATAATGTTCAACCAACTTATAAAAAAAACATTATTTTGCAAAATCAATGTTCAAAAGTATTTTTACTTAATCATAAGTCCACTTTTCCTGAAATAAATTTTCATTTTAATGAAAATTTTTTAAATTTCATAATTTTTATGAAATAAATTATCATTTTATTTCAATTTTTCTCAATTCGACTTTATTTACCAAAATTTTTTTCATAAAAAATTAGGGTCAAAATAAGTCAAAATACTTTTGAACGTGTTTTATTTGGCCTTACGTTTCGAACCTAGCAGGTTCTTTCTCAAGGCAAAATGAAACAGGAGAAAACAAGATGACAGTATACATACACATATAATAATAATAATAATAATAAAGATTTTTAGCGCGCACATATCCACCCTGCTGGGCGCTCAAGGCGCGGAAACAAAGAAAAAACATTAATACAAACAATATACAATGATAGCATAGGGAAAACAAATTATGTACCGAGATACATGTGCCTACAATGCAATTACAAATATACATCATCTTTGAAGAGTTGTGACATAAGATGAGTTTTAAGCATCGACTTGAATCTGGTTATACTTTGACAAGATTTGAGTTTAGTTGGAAGATGATTCCAGAGTCTCGGAGCTGCGACAGAAAACGACCTATCACCCCAGTTCCGTTTTGAAGTTGGTTCCTTGAGGAGTGACATGTTGCTGGAGCGCAAATTGCGTGATGGAGTGTAGACTTTAAGTAGTTCAGAAATATAAATTGGAGCAATGTTATTAAAAGATTTGTGAACAATTAGCATAAGTTTAAAAACAATTCTCTGTGAACCAGGAAGCCAGTGCAGTTCTTTCAAGATTGGCGTGATATGGCATGACTTTCTGGACAAAGTCACAACACGAGCTGCTGTGTTTTGTATGTGCTGAAGACGAGATATTTGATTCTGCGGAAGACCGTAAAGGAGAGCATTCCCGTTATCGAGCCGTGATGTGACAAATTTTTATTCAAGTATTTCCTAATTCGGCTTATATTTCTGATATGAAATGATGATATGCGAACAATGTTGGAGATATGTGGTTTTAAAGTCATTGTAAGAGAGGAAGTTAGTCTGGTGTGAAATGAACACAAAAGAAGAATATATAAAAAGCAGAGTCAGGCGCTGGTTCCTGGGACCGAACAAAAGGACATTAAGTATGAATAGAGGTACCAGTAGTTTTTGGCTGGAGGAAGAGATTATGAGAATAGTGAAAAGCAATGACTCAGACAGGGCAAATAAACTAACAAGCAAAACAAATGTCTGAAAACAAAATGGAAAATAAATGTAAAAATGTCTCTGGAAAATATATTTTGTGAATTTCCGAAATCATATTTTCAATTTCCAATACATTTCAAGGATGCTGTGACGTACGGGGAAAATTATTGGGGTTTGTTATTTAGAATTAAGTGTTCTCATTGTCCGAGGAGAGGGGCAAGGTACTAAAATGTGTGCCCGCTAATAACCGACTTTCCCCATAGATATTTAATTTGGAGTTGGCTACCGCTCCTTTACACCGCAGTATAAATAATGGGCTTATTTATTAAACCAAGACACGAAAAAGCCGTTGTCTATATTTAACCCGGACACAAAACAGCCGTTGTACTTGCCTGCACAACTATCAGAAAAGTAGGTCGAACCTAACCCAACCGCCACTTGTGCACAATGTCTAAGCATGTGTTTTTAGCAGACGACAAAATGGCCAACACTCACTGGATGTGCATACATTCATTGCTCAAAATGTCCGAAAATATCGTTGTCAATCCTCACTTGACAACATTTCTCCTTATGATGTCATCTATCATCTTTTAAAGGAAAATTTGTGACATTTGTCCTATTTGGAAAGAAAAGTGGCGGTTGTATTCTACATTTTTTCCAGCTAATATTATTATTCTCGAAAAACATTAATGATCACATTATTTCCATGAAACTTATCGTATCTGAAATAATGTCGAATACAACGGCCACTTTTCTATCAAAATACGACAAACATCACAGATTTTCCTTTAAAAGATGAAAGAGGACACACTTGAGGAGAGGAAAGTGTAGTAGTCAAGTGAGGATTGGAAACGACATTTTGGGAGATTTTGAGCAACGAATGTATGCACATCCAGTGAGATGTTGGTCATTTTGTCGTCTGCTATTAAAACAAAAAACACATACTTAGACATTGTGCACAAGTGGCAGTTGCGTTCGACATTCTTTCCATGGTATCAAACAACCCAATTGTGATGTTTTAGTACAATAAATGAACTTGCTCTAGACGTAAACTCTACGTTAGAATCATGGGCGGATCCAGAACATTTTTAGGGCGGGGGGAGGGGGGGGGCTGAGAATCAAAACAATTATTTTTCAGTACTACAAAAATTACAATGAAATAATCAAAGGGAGAGAAAAACAAAGCACACTGTGGGAATGGGAGTGAGTGCATTCTCCCCTCCCCTCTCCCTCTCTCTCTTTTTCTCTCCCTTTTATATATTTTTTTAACGATTTTAGGGGGGGGGGCTACAGCCCCCTTAGCACCCCCTGGATCCGCCAATGAGAATGAATATGAACAATCTGAATGCATTTTCCAATATATTCGAGTAAACGTCACAATGAAATGAAAGTATGTAATGCTTATAAAGTATGGATGAATTCACAAACATTTTATTTTACCAAAAACTGATGCACATACAGCATATACTGGTTTTACAAAGCCGTAGTGCCTTAATCGTATTAACATGACTCACACGTATATTCCAACGGAACTAGTTGTTTTCCCAAAACTCCATTGACACACACGAATTCACAGCCATTACAAATGAAAGTCAAATTTCAAGGGCATAAACAAGAAAAAGTTTTAACCTACCGGGTAGAAGGAGACACTGCCCTATCTTCAGCCCAGTACCACCAGTGAAGTATTGCAAATCTCCAGTACGATATAACAGTACCAAAAGGCCCGTCAACTCTCCAAATTCTTGCTAGAAACAACCAAATTCTACGTTGAAAATCTCTACTCGGACGGTATTGTTAGGCACTCAACTTGAATCATATTTTGCACTTTACAGTGTGTTATTCTTGGGAGTTACCGTTTTCGTAGACTATATTTGACTTCATTGAATCGTTCATATTATAAATCATGATACGACTCACTGCCCCTGAATGAGCTGAACTTTATTGTTTGGTATATAAAATATGTACGGCTACTTCATGTCAAAGTTGTGAATTTTTTTCACGCCCAGTTTGTCTGTTTCCATTGTGACTAACTTCTTACACGGAAATTCAGTTTTTTAAAAGGGCGAGGAGATATTTGTATGATAATTATGTTTTATCATCAGTGGTTTCTTTTTGTAGGGGAAAATTTGTCAAACTTTTCTCATGACTGTTTTTTTAAAACATATAATAACGGGATTGAAAACATTTTGTCCTTATTGGAAATTTCGTGGTTTTGAAAAATTAAGTCGTTTTTAATAAATCAATTTTAAGTTTTTCCCAAAAAGGAGGCAAACTAAGTAAGGGGTGGCAATTGGCACCCCTTATAAACCCTCCTTCATATAACAGAACAAAGTTAAATTTGGTTGCTCCACAAACATTGGTTTTCAAAATTAAAATTAATGTTTATTGCCGAGAGTCTTCTGGATGTGAAATGGAAATGAGATCTGAGAATGTTTCCAATAAGGACAAAATGTTTCCAATTGTGTTTAATTATAATGATTCACATTCAAGTAAGCGTGCGGTAGTTTTGCTAACCAATGATGTACCTTCTCTTTTTTTTTAACCAAATGTTTTGGATTTTTTTTCTTGTGAAGAAAGCCCACATTAATCTATAAGTCAACGCTCTGCCGGACAGAATGGGGAGGGGCATAATCTTTCGCCTTTTACTAAAGATTTCCGTGCAGAGGAACAAATTTGTGGTGTGCAATGGTCGAGCAGTTTAGTGCGTCGGGTTTGTGTTCTGATGGCTGAGTCGTCAGAATGTGGGTTCGAATCCTGGCCGAGACCATGGTGCTTGTGTCCTTGAGCAAGACACTTTACCATAACTGCTTCTCTCCACCCAGGAGTAAATGGGTACTTGTGAGGACAGAGTTGGTTGTTGTTTGATTAGCCCTATATGCGCCGAAATGGCAGCAATTGAGCTGTATACTCCCCAGGGAGCTGAGATGGTTTCAGGAATGATTTGTGAGCCTGATGAGTAAATGGGTACCTGTGAGGGCAGAGTTGGTTGTTGTGTTTGATTAGCCCTATGCGCGCCAATAAACGGCAGCAATTGAGCTGTATACTCCCCAGGGAGCTGAGATGGTTTCAGGAATGATTTATGCACCTATGAGCAGGGGTAATAATATAATGCGCCTTGAGCACCAGTTTGGTGGATACGTGCGCTATATAAGTCTACATTATAAGAAAAGTAGATAGACAGCAAGCCCCTTTTTGTTGGCAGTGTGCTGACCCCTGTCTACATAATTATAAGTAATGTCTAAGTAATTAATTATTCTCCTGAAGACGATCAGAGCAGACTGATCGAAACGTCGAGTTGTAACCAACCAGTTCTTCTCAAAAGAGAATGTGTTCACATGATGTCACCGCAAACAGTCTTTTCTTATCTTTGCGATTCACAAAACGGATTCTCTGTTTCCCCATAAACATCCACATGAAACAGCCGACGATGTAAGAATTTTCGGAGTATTTCGAAAGTTGGTGACCCATACCTCAAATTGACTGAGCTGAGGAGGACACAATGGCTATGATGTGGGCACGGGTTGTGTGCCATTGAACTGGCCCCATTGTCTTGCAAATGAGCGAACGAACCCAAACAACTGACAAATACCTAGTCTTGGTGCAAGACGTTACTCGTGATGTTACACGGTATGCGCGCCGATCCGCTGTGATTGGGTAAACCAACCACCGCTGCGGGCGCCATTCATGCATGTCCATGAACCTGACTTAGTCCACTGATCTCTGTCAGTATAATAGAGATCAGTGTTGATGTTGTTGTTGTTGTTGGTTGGCACTTTGTGAGATCAGTGACCGCCCTTCCCAAGTTATAAGCGGCTGTGGATCGTCAAAATTGTAGCGGCAGCTATCGGTGGGTGATTTAAGACTAGCGCATAAATAACGTCTTGCACACAGACTAACAAATACCCAGTAGCTCGGTGAGTGTAGGTTAAATCATGGAGCTAATAGCTCCATGGTTAAATGCAGCACGGAATGCTCTAAGTCCTGTGATGTCATACGCACTAGGCCTACATTCTGACAGAGGAATGGTTAAATATTGGTACTGCATTTACACAGCAGTGGATAAAGAATCAAAATGGGAGGGGAGGGAGGGGGTGGGACGGTAACATATTTCCCAAAATTGTTCATCTTCAAAATTGCTCGACGAGGAGGGGAAGAGGAGGTGAACAATTTTGTGTTGGGGGGGGGTTGTAGGCTTGAACAATTTACCCCCGAGGAGGCGTGACAATCCCTCCTGAAATACTCCTGAAATATCTCGTAAATCATTTATGTGGTTAGGGTTAGGGTTAGGGTTGGGGGAACTGCAATTTTGTTGTGCACGTGGACATTCGGAGGGGTGCTAAGGGGATGAAGGGAATAAGGTCAGGAGGGGCCAGGGCAGGGATGGACCAGGGTAGGGAGGGCAGGGCAGGGAGGGGCCAGGGCAGGGAGGGGGAAGGGCAGGGAGGGGACAGGGCAGGGAAGGTACAGGGTAGGGAGGAGACAGGGCAGGGAGGGGCCAGGGCAGGGAGGGGCCAGGGCAGGGAGGGGAAGGGGTAGGGTGGGGCCAGGGCAGGGAGGGGATGGGGCAAGGAGGGGAAGGGGAAGGGAGGGGACGGGACAGGGAGGGGGAAGGGGTTTGGCTTTCAAGCTTTAATATAGAGAGATGAATTTGTGTAAATATTGTTCTTATAAATTATATCTTTATTGCATTCTTGAAGAAATCAGAGGACTATAAAATCTAGTACAATACACTTGTCTATTAAGCAATCAACATTAGCCGTTATACAGTAAATAAGTAAGTCTACTTTAAAAATATTTGTAAAGAAAATGTGTATGATTAATTAATTAATACAAAATGGTCGTTATTGGCCTTTGTGTACTTCCTTTCAAACCTGACTATCTTCTGCTCACTCTTGTGTTTATGTATGAGTGCATGTGTGTGTATATCGTCCATTTTGCCTTTGAGAAAGAACCTGCTATGCTCGAAATGTAAGGCCAATAACTACCGTTTAGGTTGGTAAGGTTTTTTAGGTTGGTAAGCAGTTTGTAATAGCCAATCCTCTATTTTTGAGTTAATCAAGTTTGTTGTGAGAAAACACAAATTTAGTGCAGCGGGATACGAACCTGTGACCTTCTTATTGCAGTACTGATGCTCCGACCTACTCAGTTTGTTTCAGCCCTACAGTTTGGCAATACACCAGTCCGTATTTGGCCATGCAGAGTCCCCGCCCACCCTTAGCAACGCTAGCAACTGCATAAAAGCCAAGCGCTTGACCGACATAGTAATAGTTGTCATGGAAAGATTTAACCTTCTTGGTTATTCCGTGCAGTTTGATTGGCAGGCTGGATGGGTGTATTAGTGGGAGACCATTAACTATATCTGGCACTGGCGCGCTACTCAGGAGGTCACAGGTTTGAGTCCAGCTTCAAGTTAAAGGGGCAGTATCGTCACGATCAGAGTATACTTTCAACAGGACATGGAATCGGTGTCCTAGTTTAAGATGAACACAGTGACTTGCTCATTTATGCAACAGCAACGGTAATATGACATTATCATGTGGGGTATTATGGCAGTCACTGAGTTAATCTAAAACTAGCATTCCGATTCCATGTCCTGTTGATCATGACGATTCTGCCTCTTTAAGTTTACTTTGTTCGATCTGAAAATAAATTTGTTTGTACGTGGTCATTTTCACTTGTTATTTATTCGATAATTTTGTGAAATAATTAAAGTATGCACATACCACAAACCTGAAACTGTTCCAATAATATTATTATTTGTTAAATTTTCAGGTGTATTTTTTCATATTAAAGCTGCACTCATTAAAACAAATCTCAAAAACACAAAATGGAGAACTTGCGTCCCATGCACCACTGGCAACCTGCGGTTCCCCACCATCTAATAATCTCCCTCAGCTCAAGAGAAATGCTAATCGATTATCCATCTTCTCTGTCTGATTCTCGTTTTAGGTAGCCCTCCCCCTTCAGTGGCATTTTGGTCTTGTGACAGGCAACCTCCATAACCATTTATAAAAAGGCAACATCACTAAACTAATGTAAAACTTATAAGTGCTTGCACATCCCCATGTTTTCTCCAGTAAATGCTCCACCATATTAAACAGCCAACTGACGTGTGCGTTTAATATCAACATGAAGCTCACTAAAGCCCACTCACTCTCCGTGCCCTGTCCTCTTGGGGCGGGCTATATGAGCGCCACCATTGTCGCTCAGCAGCAGTAACGGAAGCGAACCTTGGCCCTACCGCCGACTGCTTTGGGGCGTTGCGTCTCGGCGAGTCCCACGACGAGAACTTGGGCAAGTTGAACGAAGCTTGTGCGGGTATAGCGGACATATCAGGCGGGTGGCGGTCGTAGCTCGTGGGGATGTGAAGAGGGTGTACGACAGCGGGGGCTTGCCGGGATGCTCTGGGTAGAGATGTCCTAGGGACATCTCGGACGAAGGCCGGCGTCGGCTCCTCGTCTACTTCAATCACGTTTAAATGATCATCGCCTTCGTACATCTTTCCGCCCGAGGCCTGTTTTTACAATGAATTAGCCTTTAAAGTAAAGCTTGACCCTTTTTTATGACAAAAGTGGTATAAAAATTTTTTTTTAAAAACGCACTCTCTGAATGTTTCCCCGACTGCCACTAAGGTTTACCTTAATTGGGCCTTGATCCATGGCTAATTGAGAGATCAGGGACTGTCAACAACTGTAGAAGCAAATAGGAGCGACTCATGCATATTGATGAACCTCGTCATGATGAGAGGTCAACGAGTCTACCTTCAATCCAATCTTGACTTTATAGGTATCATGAATATTAATGAGATCACTCCCACAAGGGCCATTTTACCACTCCCATACAAAAGCAAAACAAAAGGAATATACACAGGAACACAAGGATGATTTTCCCTGTGTAACGTTGCAAGCCGTGGTTTATGAGAGTGGTAACATGACGTACAGTGGCTTCATTGTATTTAAAGTACGTGACTCTCGATCCAGTCAGATCAAGTGGGCTGGACTCAGTACAGTGGTAATATCATAAAGATGGCAGATTTGATGGTGCCAGCCACTGGCAACATGATAGCTTTTGCCCTGGGGGTCTTTTATAAACAAGTAATTTCAGGTGTCAATCTATGGTGAAAATACTAATAATATTTTGACAGACCCTTACAACTATATAATCATAAAACATAATTGTAATATGGATGACTCACCGTTGCCCGGTAACGCTTGAATGCGCACGTGCACGCCCACGTGAGACTGCCAAGGAACACCATGAAACAGAGGACAGCCATTGACGCGAAGAGGACCACGCCCAGTATCCCATAGTCGAATACGTCCAGAGGGCGCCCTTGCGACTCGTAGAGCTGGAATTCCTTGAATGACGCGTACACGGAGAGGGTTAATGCGGCAACGCTACACAGAGCTGCGACTAATGTCATGCCAAAAAGTAGTGTCTCCTGTTATAGGGAAGGTAACAACATTGGTAATGTTGGCCAAACTGCTTCTATGAGTATGCTTACTCTCTTTGAATCAAGATATACATTGAAGGGAAGGTACAACATTGGTAATGTTGGCCAAACTGCTTCTATGAGAATGCTTTCTCTCCTTGAATCAAGATATACATTGAAGGGAAGGTACAACATTGGTAATGTTGGCCAAACTGCTTCTATGAGTATGCTTACTCTCTTTGAATCAAGATATACATTGAAGGGAAGGTACAACATTGGTAATGTTGGCCAAACTGCTTCTATGAGTATGCTTACTCTCTTTGAATCAAGATATACATTGAAGGGAAGGTACAACATTGGTAATGTTGGCCAAACTGCTTCTATGAGAATGCTTACTCTCTTTGAATCAAGATATGCATTGAAGGGAAGGTACAGCATTGGTAATGTTGGCCAAACTGCTTATATGAGTATGCTTACTCTCTTTGAATCAAGATATGCATTGAAGGGAAGGTACAGCATTGGTAATGTTGGCCAAACTGCTTCTATGAGTATGCTTACTCTCTTTGAATCAAGATATGCATTGAAGGGAAGGTACAGCATTGGTAATGTTGGCCAAACTGCTTATATGAGTATGCTTACTCTCTTTGAATCAAGATATACATTGAAGGGAAGGTACAGCATTGGTAATGTTGGCCAAACTGCTTCTATGAGTATGCTTACTCTCTTTGAATCAAGATATACATTGAAGGGAAGGTACAACATTGGTAATGTTGGCCAAACTGCTTCTATGAGAATGCTTACTCTCTTTGAATCAAGATATGCATTGAAGGGAAGGTACAGCATTGGTAATGTTGGCAAAACTGCTTCTATGAGTATGCGTACTTTCTTTGAATCAAGATATACCAAGGGAATGTACAACATTGGCAAACAACAAAAACAGTTCCATGGCCGAGCGGTTTAGTGCATCGAATTTGTATTCTGATGGCCGAGTCGTCAGACAGTGGGTTCGAATTCTGACCGCGCCTGTTTCCTTGAGCAAGACACTTTATCATGATTGCTTCTTTCCACCCAGGAGTAAATGTGTAAATGTGATGGTCTAATTAGTTGTTGTGTTTGATTAGCCCTATATGCGCCAATAAACGGCTGAAATTGAGCTATATACTCCCCAGGGAGCTGAGATGGTTTATCAGCCTGATTGGCAGGGGTAAGTATTGAGGCGACGTGCGCTGTATAAGTACACACTATCACTTTTGCTAAAAGCCCCTCCTTTGAAAGTTTATAAATGTGTCATTCACGACAAAAACCTTGAAAATGCCCTGCCCTACTGAGTGAGCCACGCCCCACTGGGTGAGCCACACTTAGGTGTGATGAGAACGATCTTATTTATTTCAGTAGTAAACCAATGACAGATCACTTACGTTTTTACGTCTCCAGTACAGGCACGAAGCTATCAGTCCGAACGAGCCAACCACGACACACTACAGGACAAAATACACAAATGATACAAATGGGATTAATTTTGGATTTGCATTTCATCAAGCGCGCCCATATACCATTTTGGTAAAATTTCCTTTCCCACTTCATGATGATTAAGAAATTTGAAGAAATCAATCCTTGAAAGCTTCAGGTGTAATTTGAAATAAAAGTAAATATTTCACAAAATATAAAGAATGGTTAAACATTATTAATTGCCAAAACTAATTAAGGACGG
The DNA here is from genome assembly GCA_029582265.1 of Zoroaster sp. YZ-2022. Lineage (NCBI taxonomy): Eukaryota > Metazoa > Echinodermata > Asteroidea > Forcipulatida > Zoroasteridae > Zoroaster > Zoroaster sp. YZ-2022. The sequence continues at coordinate 51,223,742 of CM055817.1, forward strand.
CACTTTATTACTGTGTTAAAAATGCCTTTTGTTTATATGAAATGTGTCATTTTAAAGTATATTTTACAAGTAAATATATACTTATTTCAAATAAGATTTCTTGCATGATGTGTGCTTATTAAGTTTCTTACGATTATTCCCGTCCACAGGGGAGCAGCTGCGTCGTTCTCTGCGTCAAGACGGCTGAGGCACCGCTGATAGCAGGCGGCCCATAGACTTATCAGCAGCAGCCCGAAGACGAGGTTGCACAGACTCGTAAAACTCGTGCAGTTCCGGTAGTTGCTCCATCTGGTTGTCCGTCGGTGTCTCGGTTTGCTCATCATTTCGTCCGTTTGTCCTTCCATTTTGTGTTTGAATTAATGACTCTCTGTCTGTCGAGGCGAGTCCGTGTTTCTTCAAGACTGTCTTTTAAAGAGCTTATTTGGAAAGAACTGAATACGTTTGCTTATGTTCGTCCTTAGCTTGCTTTGTTTGATTGTCTGTTTGTCTTTCATTGATGTATTTCTTGTTTTCTGGCTTGCTCGCTTGCTTTCTTATTTGTCTGTTTGTTTGTTGGGGTGATTGCGTGCTTGTTTGTATACTTGATTGTTGCTATTTTGTTATCTACTCAGTTTGTCTGTCCTGTTGTTTGTGTTTGTTTGTTTGTTTGTGTGCTTGTTTGCTAGTTGGCTTGATTGTTTGCTTGACTGGTTAATTAGTTGACAGCATGTTAATTATTTCTTTAATAAGGTACTGCAGTTGAAGTCCGAATTCTTGCAGATTGTAAAACCGACTTTCGAAGATTGATCACACTTCCATTCAGATCCTAGATATGTAGCCTATCTACTTGGTCGAGATGTCTATAGTTCTGAAAACAAATTCACAGAATTCATGTTTAGTGTTTATTGATCATTCACTTCCAATTGCTTACCAGAAAAATTTGCTTAGTAAATTTCTTTGGTTACCAGCCAAACCTTCCTACAAAACGCATGCATTTTGGCTGGTAGTCTGTTTTATATTGCTTAGCAAAAATAAATTGTTGCTTCGTACAATTCTATGCTTAGCAGCTCCAGTGCAACAAACATGGATCCAGTTATATCATTTCGATTTCGCCTGTATCGCATAGCAAAAATTCCAGACAAAAATCACAATTTTGCTGATCAAAATGAAAGATTTGCTGATCAAAATTTGCATAAAAACACACAGACAAATATTTCTGGCTAGACATGTTTGCTAACCAAAATGCTTGAAGAAGGTCGTTTCCTGTGGTAGGCCTATTACTTAATATTGCAATGAAACACACTAGCTACTTTGTACAAAAAATGTAGAACTCACCTGCATAATTCCAGTAATAACATATACGGTAAACAACGTTTGAACGGCCCCATGTTCCATGTTAAGACGCCACCAACAGTCAATGTCTCGAGTGGGTTTCGAACACAAAACGTGTAAACCACCGCTGGTTCCACCACTGGCGTGCTCGAGTTATGTGGGCTATTTATTGCTTACTCACCTGTGTTCACCACGGTATGTTTTTCTCATTAATTACTTTTCATTTTTACCTGTAAATATGTGTCACTCACTCTAAATTCCCAAAAATACTTCTCGTCCCAAAATACTTCTCTTCATCGGAAACGAATAATAATTGAGAGCGATACCAGGATGATGTTTACGAACGGACCCCGAATGAAAAAAATCCTGAATACGATATCGGGGAGGATTGTAACTTTTAATTTGATTTATAGATGCGATTCATCAGGGATCACTGGCAAATTGTGTACATGTTTTAACCTTGGGAGTTTCTACAAAGCACCGTTCGTAATGCAAACACGACTGTTCATCGGGCCGTAACGATGAACCTGTTTGGGGTGCGGTGTGTGGTGTGGGAATTTTTCTTTCCTTTGTGATGATTTAAAGGGGTAATCGGTAATAATAATTAAAAAAATAAAATAGTAATAATAATATGATTACCCCTGCTCATCATGCTCATAAATCATTCCTGAAACAATCTCAGCTCCCTGGGGAGCATACAGCTCAATTGCAGCCGTTTCTTGGCGTATGTATAGGGCTAATCAAACACAACAACCAATTCTGCCCTCACAGGTACCCATTTACTCATCAGGCGCATAAATCATTCCTGAAACCATCTCAGCTCCCTGGGGGAGTATACACTCTAAAAGCTACCGGGTTAGATTTGACCCGGAAAAAGGGTCCCAGGGGGCTAGACCCATGACTGTCCTGGAATCTGAGTCAGAATTATTTGAGAATTATCTGAGTAAGCTCAATTGCTGTCATTGTCGCATATAAGGCTAATCAACACAACAAGCAACTCTACCCTCACAGATACCCATTTATACTCCTGGGTGGAGAGAAGCTTGTACTATGTACTCATAGTCATACTCGTATACTCGTACTCTACTGAGTACATTTCTCTGTACTCGTACTCATAACCCATGAAAAAGTACTCATTTCGATTTACAAAAACATTTAAAGCCCATTTTGTTTGCAATACCATTTTTGTTTTTATTTATTTTTTAGAGTATAAATACACTGACTTATATTTTTAAAGAGAAAGGTTACGTCAATAGCCAGTTCCTGCATGGGTGCATTCTCCCTTTAAATATACTGAGAAGTGTGTTTTGTAATGCATACAAATATCTCATTCAATCCCAGCGATTGTCACACGTTGTGGGAACATAAGTGTTCTCATGTGGAAAATCAGTGACGTAAATTTCTCTTCAAAGGGTCAGCTAAAGCCTTATTATGATAGCAGGTGGGTTAAATGAAATCATCACATTGGTGTATGGGAAAATGTCGCTGAAATGTTACCCCGATCTGTGTTATTCGCTGATGAATTTATCCGCAGTTATAACTATCAGTCGCTACGATTAAAATTTGTGTGAAAAATATAGTTTCTTGTGAATTGCGCCCTCTATAATTCATAATGATATTATTTGATAGCCCACTGGAGTTGGACCTACTAAACCAGCAGAACAGTGCATGGCTTAGCCTGAAGATCTGACGTCACGCTTTGAGGCTCATAGGATAAAGACAGGGGACCAGTCTATGCATGGCTTAGTTACAGGGGCCTGGAGGCGGCTAGTTAATAATAATAATAATAATAATAATAATAATAATAATGTATAGATTTATATAGCGCACGTATCCACCAACTAAGTGGCGCTCAAGGCGCATTATATTATTATCCCTGCTCATAAGGCTCATAAGGCTCATAAATCATTCCTGAAACCATCTCAGCTCCCTGGGGAGTATACAGCTCAATTGCTGCCATTTCTAGCGCATATAGAGCAAACCATCTCTGCCTTCACAGGTACCCATTTAACCCCTGGGTGGAGAGAAGCAATTATGGTTAAGTGTCTTGCTCAAGGACACAAGTGTCACGGCCGGGGCTCGAACCCACACTCTGCTGCTGGCAACACCAGAACTTGAGTTCAGTGCGCTAGACCGCACGACAATCCACTTTACGTGCATTATACAACACACGGGACCTACGGCTTTACGTCCCATCCGAAGGACGAAGCAATTATGGTTAAGTACCTTGCTCAAGGACACAAGTGTCACGACCGGGGCTCGAACCCACACCCTGCTGCTGGCAACACCAGAACTTGAGTTCGCTGTGACCTCTGGTACCAAGGTACCAACCAGCCAAAGCCTCCTTATGCTGCGGCTACTGGCTGCGTGCAAGGCCTGATGAGGGCGTCGTTTAGTCAACTCATTGTTTGTTACCAGGTCAGACTATCACTTGTACAATGAGTGTGCGATACTGGCTCCATATACATTCAACGGTTACCAGGGAAGAGTTTTTCCACAGATAAAAGAAAGTATGATATTTGAAAGGATGTGGGTGAGTCTGGTTTGTACGGAGTTCTGGAAGTGCCATCCGACTTGTTGAGATCCCAAGATACATTATCTCGGGATCTCAACAAGTTGGATGGCACTTCCAGAGCTCTGTAGGTTCGTATATAAAAAATGCTTCATTTAATCATTCAAGCGACATAACGGCGGCGATAGTACATGATATACGCCTATACGGGCCATAAAATGGCTCCACAAAATGCCCCAAACTCGGAGCCTGATGTGAATTTCACCGCTAGAGGGCTGCACGAAGCGGATAAACTTATGTACGTTATTATTTCAGTCATGGCGCATGTTCGTCATAATGATTTATTAGTGGTACCATGACAGCTTAACGTGAAATGTCATGATATTGACGTCTTGACATTTCCATGTTGATCATAATAGTATTCAGCGACGGTAATAATATTCCATTGTAGGTTCAGCGACAGTTCACTCCTGTTTGTCTCAAGTGGAAGACAATATAGGCCTATAGGACTGAATGTCAAACAGTCTGTGCATCAGACTCTCCACGCAGCGGGAGTCTTTGGATCACTGGACGGGGGCAGCGGAGCTAGACGACGGGAATAAAGTAGTCATAATACCCGCCACATGCTCTGGGGAAATATACCGAGACACTAAAATAGACAATCATGATATGCTCTCTATTCTGAGCATGGATGTTGGCTCTGTTCTAACGACATTATATTGTTTTTTGGTATAACTTATACTAACTTATATTAAGGAAAAACGCTCCATTGGTAACTGCTTCTATGAGTATGCTTACTCTCTTTGAATCAAGATATACATTGAAGGGAAGGTACAACATTGTTGGAAAAACTGCTTCTATGAGTAGACCGATGCTTACTGTCTGAGTTTATAGATTAAAGCAGTCACTTAATATCCCCACACCATAAGGACACATTCCGTGGCCTGTTGAAAGTCTGCTCTGATCATGACAATACTGTCCCTTTAAGGAACGTAGAGTAGTATAAAGTGACAGCACCTCAGACAAAAATCACTGCCTGGGCAGACCACCGCCGAGCGGACTAGCTTACCGGACTCAAGTTCTGGTGTTAGCAGCAGAATGTGGGTTCGAAACCCGGCCGTGACACTTGTGTCCTTGAGCAAGACACTTAACCATAATTGCTTCTCTCCACCCAGGGGTTAAATGGGTACCTGGGGCAGAGTTGGTTGATTAGCCCTATATGCGCTGTAATGGCAGCAATTGAGCTGTATACTCCCCAGGGAGCTGAGATGGTTTCAGGAATGATTTATGAGCAGGGGTAATAATATAATGCGCCTTGAGCACCACTCAGTTGGTGGATACGTGCGCTATATAAGTCCACACATTATTATTATTATTATTATTATTATTATTATTATTATTATTATTATTATTATTATTATTATTATTATTATTATTATTATTATTATTATTATTATTATTATTATTATTATTATTATTATTATTATTATTATTATTATTATTATTATTATTATTATTATTATTATTATTATTATTATTATTATTATTATTATTATTATTATTATTATTATTATTATTATTATTATTATTATTATTATTATTATTATTATTATTATTATTATTATTATTATTATTATTATTATTATTATTATTATTATTATTATTATTATTATTATTATTATTATTATTTAAGGCCAAAAATCAGTTTCCGGTTTCTGGTCGTAGGTCGGCTTCAAATCAGTGCGGTGATTTTTTTTTGCCAACCAGTGAAATACGTGATACATGTATACACGGGCCGCACAAATCCGGCAAACGTTCATACCCCTATGTTAAAAAGTCGTTTAAAACACAGCGCGCCAGAATTCCAATCAATCCAGCAATCGATCCAGCAATCGATCCAGCAATCGATCCAGCAATCGATCCAGCAATCGATCCAGCAATCGATCCAGCAATCGATCCAGGACATTCACAGCAAAACAAAAAAATTAAACTACAAATGCCGAGGTGACGGTCTGAGGCGATGCCCGCGGAGATCAGAAACCGGAGACCTTGTTTTGGCCTACCAATCCTGATATACCTTCAGGTTTCAGGTTTCAGGTTTATTTATTTTCACAGTATTAAACCAAACAAAGTTAATCACAGAAAGTTACATGTAAATGAAATATATAATGATGTGAATAAAGTAAATGTGATACTGCAGAGGGATCCATTAAGAAGCAAAGCTTGTAGACAATGGTCCCTATAAAGCATGCACGTGCATTGAGCCTATAGAAAAAGAAGTAAAAGAGAGCATACCATGAGGACAAAATAACAGGACTCAATGCACATGTTGCTTACAAAAACTAATTAAACATACAGATGTAAACAAAAACAGACAGGTACCTAGGGGCATGGACTACACAATACAATAGGCCAGCGAACTGGATTTAAAATGAACAATTGCATTACAGAGATTCAGTGATAAGCTTCCAACTCTTAATACCCTAAAACCAAGTGCAATGGACGTCCCTCGGCCCGGCAACATACGAAAGCCTCATACACACATACACACACAAGTATTGCTAAATCCTGACCTTGAATATGTAGGGGCTAAACAGCAAACTCCGTTTTTTTGTTTGTCCTTACAAGAGCAGGGGCCGGGGTAGGCCATTCAAAGCCTACCTTCTAAGCCTCTTAAATCCCAGAGCGGGAATCATGCCCCAACGGGTGTTTTGAAACGCTGCCGTGTGCACTCCCCAAAATCCGCTTTCAGCGCCTGACCCCAATTTGTTGTTATTTTAAGCAAACAATTTGAGAACCTACCCGATATGAACTGAACCCTTTTTCTATGGAACTGAATGCCTATGTACCCTGCGATGTGTTTTTCTTAGCTCAGGGTTGGGCAAATATGAAATATTGTAAAGCTGGCTGTACGTGCATCGATCAGTGCAGCGGCGTAGCCAGGACTTTTTCAGTGGGGGGGACACAGGGGGGCATTGCTTTTCAGTGGGGGGGCCCAGGGGTATGGGTTTTTTCCCTTTTCTTTGTCTTTTCTGTTTTTTGGGGCATTATGAGGATTTTTCGTGGGGGGGCACCGGGGGGGGGGCACTGGAAATTTGTGGGGGGGGGGGCACGTGCCCCCCAGGCTCCCCCGTGGCTACGCCGCTGGATCAGTGCTATGGAGAATGAAAATTCGTTTTTTATGAACATACATTTGCTAAGAATACGAAACGGTGTTTTTTTTCCTCAAACAAATTTGCAACAAGAAGTGTTGTTGTATTATGGGAACATTTTCTTTGACGTCTGTACTAATCTTATTATTATTTCTGGTTTATCAATACAAATGATAGGCGTATGCTTGTCGCTAAAGGCACGATTGTGCCAAACTGTACATTTTAAACATCTTTAGATAAATCCACTTTAGAGGAAGCATAGAGTAAAAAAATCAATATGTATACGTAAGCCTTTACTTTCATTATACAATCGACATTTTTAAACACTTTTTAAGCACAGACATTTACCGTTCAAACGGATACAGCTAAAAAAATAACTACTACAAAGAAAACATTATAGGATATGTAACTCTGCACCAACGAACACTGGTATCTAGTACAGACAACTCAATACTTAACAACTGTTACATGTATACCTGGCCATAGAATAAATCAACTAAAACATACATAAACATTTACAAAATTTCAAAGACAAACAAACCGTCAGTGCATGTAATACTTGTTGACGTATAAACTGTTCTGAAAATAGTCGTCTGGTCGGTTTTTGTTCTGGTCATTTTACTTGTCGCTTGGTCGTTTCTCTGATTGGTCATCTTTGGTTGTTGTTTTGTTTTGTCTGGTTGTTTGTTTGTTTGTTTGTTTAGGTCATCCTCTGGTTGTTTAGTCATTGCTTGCTTATTTGGTCTTTGTGTGTCTAAAACAGTTTGTTCAGTGCTTTACATATTTTTTATTTGGTACTCATTTTATCAGGGCCGGATTTAGACATGTGGAGGCCCCTGGGCAGTCTTCAGTAGTGGAGGCCCACCCTACCTTAGAATACTAAAAACTAAAAGGTGACAATCAGAGTCACAAGACATTGTTACAGTCATCCATAAAGTAATTTTTTTCAAGTAGAAAGAATCTGAATAAGCAAGCAAGCAGGTGAATCATGATCAATCATAACAAGAATATAGTACAGTACATATATTTACAGACCAGCCTACAGTTCAGGTCAGCCTACATTTTTCCTTACAATTTTTTTTTTCATGAAATATGTGGAGGCCCCTGGGCAACTGCCCAGCTTGCCCAGTCCTAAATCCGGCCCTGCATTTTATCAAACATTGTACAAAATATTTTCGATGTTTCAAATATTTTTATAATGCTTGTCAGTGCACACAGGATACAAATGTTCACGTTTTAATTTATTGTGTGACGAATAAATGAATGAATGAATGAAATGAATAAACGAATGAAAAAAAAAAAACATTATATATAACTGATAATACTTTGGGAGAAAAATGAACACAGATTGTATGAAGAAAACATTGGTTAATGTTGCGGAATGATTATTATGTACTAGGCCTATGTAATGACACGGAACGAAAATATCCACCATAACACAAGCGACCTTGTACCAATTATTTTTACTATCAACATTAGTTGTGTTCGACTGTCTGGACCAACAATATACATGTTGATATTGTCATTTTTATACCAGCTGTTCATTTTCTGAATATTCAATTAATTTGAGTTCAGTATAGTACAATGTACATCATCCTTCCATATGGTTTGAGCAGCTAGCTAAAGTATACATCGTAAACAAAAAACAAGGTGAGCGAATGAATATTCTCAACATAATAATCTACATAATTTGATGAGTTATAATTATCTAGACTCGCTATAAGACTGCTATCAGTGTCACTTGCAAAGTGAAAAAAAAATTGTTTTTGGTTTTTTTTTTCCTTTTTTTTTCTTCTTTTCATTTTGGAGAAATCTTGTCTGTTTATGCAATTCAATCACCGATGAAACCATTTCAACGTCAGGATTTTCTAGCCACAAACCTCAAAAGGGTTCTCGGTTCATGTTTCATTCATCAGATGTAAATTATGAGGTAAAGTACATGATTGGTAATGCAAAATAATCAAATGGTTTTAACGGGACAAGATCGTCACGATCAACAGGGCATGGAAACGGAGTTCTAGTTTTAGAGTAACTCAGTGACTGAAAATACTGAATACCAACATGATAAGGTCATGTACCGTTACTGCTGCATAAATGAGCCAGTAATATTCACGCACTGTGTTCATCTTAAACTAGGACACCGATTCCTTGCCCTGTTGAAAGTCTGTTCTGATCGTGAAGATACTGTCCCTTAAGGTAAAACTTACTTAGTACATAGAAAAGGAACTTATTTAGGAAAGATTACTATAAATTACAAATAACCTAGTGAATGCATTTTTAAAAAGAATTGCTTGTTTACGACACAGCACTAATAGCTGAAATTTTCACAGACTGGTTGTTAAATGTATATCTTGATTCAAAGAGAGTAAGCATACTCATAGAAGCAGTTTGGCCAACATTACCAATGCTGTACCTTCCCTTCAATGTATATCTTGATTCAAAGAGAGTAAGCATACTCATAGAAGCAGTTTGGCCAACATTACCAATGCTGTACCTTCCCTTCAATGTATATCTTGATTCAAAGAGAGTAGGCATACTCATAGAAGCAGTTTGGCCAACATTACCAATGTTGTACCTTCCCTTCAATGTATATCTTGATTCAAAGAGAGTAAGCATACTCATAGAAGCAGTTTGGTCAACATTACCAATGTTGCACCTTCCCTTCAATGTATATCTTGATTCAAAGAGAGTAAGCATACTCATAGAAGCAGTTTGGTCAACATTACCAATGTTGCACCTTCCCTTCAATGTATATCTTGATTCAAAGAGAGTAAGCATACTGTCTCATAGAAGCAGTTTGGCCAACATTACCAATGTTGTACCTTCCCTTCAATGTATATCTTGATTCAAAGAGAGTAAGCATACTCATAGAAGCAGTTTTGTCAACATTACCAATGTTGTACCTTCCCTTCAATGTATATCTTGATTCAAAGAGAGTAAGCATACTCATAGAAGCAGTTTGGCCAACATTACCAATGTTGTACCTTCCCTTCAATGTATATCTTGATTCAAAGAGAGTAAGCATACTCATACTAGAAGCAGTTTTGTCAACATTACCAATGTTGTACCTTCCCTTCAATGTATATCTTGATTCAAAGAGAGTAAGCATACTCATAGAAGCAGTTTGGCCAACATTACCAATGTTGTACCTTCCCTTCAATGTATATCTTGATTCAAAGAGAGTAAGCATACTCATAGAAGCAGTTTGGCAAACATTTCCAATGTTGTGCCTTCCCTTTAATGTATATCTTGATTCAAAGAGAGTAGGCCTATAAGGTCATATTATACCGCTGCTGTAATTTTTGACAAACGCGCTTGGCCTCATTGTAGCTGAGGCCAACTGACTGAGGACACACCAGTGGGGAGAGGTTGAAATGGTTATTACCCTTCGTATCCCCTAGGCCCTTCTGATTTCGCGGCAACCGCAAATATAATTTATTATCTGTTTCTCACTCTCATGGTTCACACTGTTATTATAAACAAATTGGATTTACCATTCTCTAGAGCTGGTCCTCTCAAAAATGATCACAGATTTTGGCCAACATGAAACTCTTATACTTGGTGTAAAGTTGATTATGGTATCAAACATTCCTTTTAAACATTTTTTGTCTGAAGTGCTATCATTTTAGTACAATATTATTAATCAAAAATTTTCTGCAAATGAATTCCAGTCCAACAGAGACCTTCGTCTTTTTGCAGGGTTCAACAATTGGCCCTAACTGCTTCTGTGAGAACGAGTGTTTGTGAATTAGTATACTGATATAGAAACGTTGTAACCACCAGTGCATTTTAGAACTAATTACTACTCAAAGCAGATTTCTTCTCGTTAACGACACAATGAAATCAGCTGAATTTTTCACAAGTTTTTGTTTATGCTCATCTCGTGATTCTTATCAAGTATTGATGCATTTATTGACATGTCTGGCGTACATTTATAGACATGTATGGATGCATTTACAGACATGTGAGGATGCATTTACAGACATGTATGGATGCATTTACAGACATGTATGGATGCATTTACAGAGATGTATGGATGCATTTCAGACATTTTACCACAAGTGTGTACTGGATTTAATTCATACAATATTAATAAAGATTTTGGATGTAAACAATCTATACATGAAGGAAAAGGTCCCAACCATTGAACTCGCCTACGGCGGGTCATTTGACCTTGCCCGTCAGTCGCATCGCCGAGACCCATACCACTACTCCACCGTGTACTTCGGCAGCATTTGTGTTCAGTTCACGGTGGCGTCGGTCTCGCCTCCCTGTCCGTTATTATTTTATTGTGTGCGACCTTCACTGATATTTTTATGAATAGACTGGCATTTCATGCCTTTCATTGCTCGGTTATTGCGCATCAGCGTATTGTATACAGCACATAACATGTACAGTGTACATCGTAGCCCCCAAGGTCGTTTTTGTCCGTTAATACCAACGCGGTATGCAGCACAGCAGAGTTCGTCTATGGTTTAATACCAGATGCATTGGTGTTTGAAAATTGTGCACGGTACCTGTGTGGAGCGATCTTTCAGTTGCGCTAGGCTGATAGCAGAGCGATTCTGCAGGGAAAACTGCTCTTGTGTCTTAAATCGGGACTTCGCTCCACATACGGTTATATAGCAGACACATAGTATACTCATACCTGGATTATAAGCTATACTTGAAGGTAAGGGATGAACAAGCTTACGAACGCGGAGGAAAATTCCCCCCACGGTGAGGAAATGTATACTTGATGCATAGGAAATACCTCGATCGGTGCAAAGATTTTTCTGCAAACGTTCCAAAAAAGACGAGAGTTCCTGGGACCTGTTTATTGAGCGAGGGGAAGTTTACGGTCGCCGAGTGTTGAGCACATCCGGCGTGTCCAGTGCAATATTTTTGTGAACGCTTTACGTCTAGGTGGGGTCGAATCTGTGAAGGCATAAAACTAGTCGATTTGCGTTGTATACGCTGATTGATTGATTCAAACCACAGTGTTCTAGTAGTATACTTATCATTCATAATTGGTACTCAGCAGAGAATCCCAATATTTACTCTCTTTGAATCAACATAGGGTCTGTGTATAAAAAACAAACCTGTAAAAGATTCAGCTGTGAATTTGTCGTTCATGGGAAAATAGTTTGGAGTCCGGGGCGCGTCAAAGAGCCCCGGACGCTTAAAGGGACAGTATCGCCATGATCAGAGTAGATTTTCAACAGGGCATGGAAGCGCTGTCCTAGTACTGCGACTGAAAATGACTGGCTCGTTTACGCAGCAGCAACGGAAACATGACCTTATCATGTGGGTATTATTTTCAGTCACTGCGTGAGTTAATCTAAAACTAACACCCCGATTCCATGCCCTGTTGATCGTGACGATATCGTTCCTTTAAATTAACGGTTCTAGACGCTCTGTATTGCAATCTGAGACATGTATTTAAAAACATATTATCGTACAATAGGTATTTATATAGCGCTCTTACACAAACGGTATCACAGCGCTTACAGTGAGATGCAAGTACAATTTAAAAATACACAATGCCTAAAATAAATGAGTCTTGAGAGATGTTTTAAATTGACTCAATGAAGAAGCATAACGGATACCAGATGGTAGCTCATTCCAAATGCTGGGTGCAGCAGTATAGAAACCCTTGTTAGCCGCAGTTAAATGTGTAGTTGGCTTTTCGTGGAGATTTATAAAGTGTCCGTATAAATTTAACGGGTTACAGAGATTAAATAGGAACCAACAAAGTTACCCCCTTCTTAAATTATTGGAGGGGTATGTATCCCTGGGATTTGAGCACCTGTAGCTAGGCCTTTCTGATCCCCACCCATGGTGCACCTTGTACCCCTGCCGAGCATCCTTGACGGTATAATCTGCTGCGCCACTATCCCGATACATAAAAGAACTCTGACAGCGGCCCAGTTCCGTTAAAGCGGCAGCAACAGTGGTCCTGATTCGTTTCTGTTGGTTTTCTGTTTGTAGTGTAATTACAGGCAGTTGTTAAATTAATTGTGGAGCAGTTTTTGCCAACATTGCCAATGTCGTACCTTACCCTTTAATTTGCTTCTGCTCGAATAAATGTTGTTGACTATTACATCTGGTGCAATAGTACACAAAGGCATCGGGAAACCGATGTGTAAATAAACATGTAAGTAAGGTGCGGAATCGCGACAATTGACATCGCAAAAGGACATGTTTTGATAATGAGCCAGTGTAAACGTTTGGTAAAAATGTCTGTAAATGCATCCATACTTTATAAGAATCAAGAGATATGTAGAGAAACCAACCAATGTCTGTAAATGCATCCATACTTTGTAAAAATCAAGAGATATGTAGAGAAACCAACCAATGTCTGTAAATGCATCCATACTTTATAAGAATCAAGAGATATGTAGAGAAACCAACCAATGTCTGTAAATGCATCCACTCAAGAGATATGTAGAGAAACCAACCAATGTCTGTAAATGCATCCATACTTTATAAGAATCAAGAGATATGTACAGAAACCAACCAATGTCTGTAAATGCATCCATACCGGTAATTGATAAAAATCGAGAGATATGTAGAGAAACCAACCAATGTCTGTACATGCATCCATACTTGATAAGAATCGAGAGATATGTACAGAAACCAGCCAATGTCTGTAAATGCATCCATACTTTATGAGAATCAAGAGATATGTAGAGAAACCAACCAATGTCTGTAAATGCATCCATACTTGATAAGAATCGAGAGATATGTACAGAAACCAACCAATGTCTGTAAATGCATCCATAAGAATCAAGAGATATGTACAGAAACCAACCAATGTCTGTAAATGCATCCATACTTTATAAGAATCAAGAGATATGTACAGAAACCAACCAATGTCTGTAAATGCATCCATACTTTATAAGAATCAAGAGATATGTACAGAAACCAACCAATGTCTGTAAATGCATCCATAAGAATCAAGAGATACGTACAGAAACCAACCAATGTCTGTAAATGCATCCATACTTTATAAGAATCGAGAGATATGTACAGAAATCAACCAATGTCTGTACACGCATCCATACATTAGTGACTGAAAATAATGCCCAACGTGATAAGATCATGTTACCATGTTGCTGCTGCAATGAGCCAGTAATGTTCAGTCACTGTGTTCATCTTGAAACGAGGACACCGATTCCATGTCCTGTTAAAAGTCTGCTCTGATCGTGACGATACTGTCGCTTAAACACCAAGTAAGCCGAAGTTTCATGTGACCATTTTATGTTTTTCGAGATTATAATAGTGTAACATAATAGTAGATTTAAACCTATTTATTCTCAAAAGAAATACAGACCAACATTTATTTATCACTTTTCAGGTAATAGTACCAAATATTCTGTGAAATTATTCTGCCAGAGGTTATATTACTTCAGGGATAGGGCGTATATATATAAGTGAAGGTACAACATTATATGCTTATTGTTTGTAAGAGCATGCTTAAATTCTTTGATTCCAGTGATAAACTTTTAAATGGACATGTACAGCATTGGTAATGTTGGCCAAACAAGTTTCACATAACAAATAAACCATTTGGCTATTTTTTTTAAATTACTAATTCTAAACGGGAAGACACAAAAAGGGAAAATACAACATTGGCAATGACCGAATTGGAGTGCCATGGTCGAGCGGTTTAGTGCATCGGATTTGTGTTCTGATGGCTGAGTCGTCAGAATGTGGGTTCGAATCCCAGCCGCGATCGGGTTACTTGTGTCCTTGAGCTGAGCAAGACACTTTACCATAATTGCTTCTCTCCACCCAGGGGTAAATGGGTAGAGTTGGTTGTTGTGTTTGATTAGCCCTATATGCGCTGTAATGGCAGCAATTGAGCTGTGTACTCCCCAGGGTACCCATTTACCCCTGGGTGGAGAGAAGCAATTATGGCAAAGTGTTTTGCTCAAGGACACAAGCACCATGGTCGCGGTTGGGATTCGAACCCAACATTCTGACGACTCAGCCATCAGAACACAAATCCGATGCACTAAACCGCTCGACCATGGCACTCCATAAGTGGAATCGGTGTCCTAGTTTAAGATGAACACAGTGACTGAAAATTACTGGCTCATTTATGCAGCAGCAACGGTTATATGACCTTATCATGTGGGTATTATGGCAGTCACTGAGTTAATCTAAAACTTGCATTCCGATTCCATGTTCTGTTGATCATGACGATTCTGCCTCTTTAAGTTTTCTTTGTTCGATCTGAAAATATTTTTTTTTTGTAACTGAGTTAATCTAAAACAAGCACTTCGATTCCATGCCCTGTTGATCGTGACGATATTATGCCTTTAAAGGGGCAGTATCGTCACGATCAACAGGGCATGGAATCGGAGTGCTTGTTTTAGATTAACTCAGTGACTGAAAATAATCTCCCACAAGATAAGGTCATATTACCGTTGCTGCTCCATAAATGAGCCAGTAATTTGCAGTAAGTGTGTTCATCTTAAACTAGGACATCGATTCCATGCCTTGTTGAAAGTCTAGTCTGACCGTGACGATACTGCCCCTTTAAGCCAAATTGTACCGAATCAATGTAAGCCTCAGGTCGGTACCCATGGCAACTGACTTTAAAAGAAACAGTATGAACTGTTCGACCGTAAGACTGCGATTTAATCGGGTCAAGGTTGTCTATATTTAATAATACGGCTGTGTAGGATTTGGTATTTTATCAATAATGCAGAATCCATTAACGTGAAATGCAAAAGCACTTACTGATATGTATTTATACAGAAGGGACTTCTGGAAAGTGGTGCAGAATATTTCAATGAAATAGAAAGTGGGGCTTAAAAATTTAAATTAAAATGAATAATCATAAGTAAAGACTGTTTGCGGTGACACCACTGTGATGTAAAAAATTCTCTTTAGAGCAGTAATTAATTCTGAAAAGAAGTGGTTGGTTACAACTCGACGTTTCGATCAGTATGGTCTGATATGTAATGAATGAATTTCACTATTTAAAAAAAACACTTTTGAAAACAGAAATCTTCACAACTGAAATTTTTTAAATAATAATAAATAATGCGAATAAGTAAAGGCATCATTTCAGTTATAACTCACACGAGAAAATTATGAAAATTCTACAAGTCTTTAACCAAAAATACATAATTTTAAATGGTTTGAGTTTCTCTCTGCAATATTTTATAGTAGTGTTCTTTGCTTTTTGGAAATAATCCAATTTTCCCAAGTTGTATATACGATTCTTGACATGCATTTTTTTAAATTAAATGGCAGAATAAATATTTCGCACCAGCATATCATACAAGCAAAAATATGTTACTGCATTATTCTTACTGTAAACTCTTTGCATTACAAATATGCATGTTTGTTTGGGGTCATGCCGTATGCAGAAAACGCCATGTAGCTAATAGGCTCTGTTATGCTGAACGTAAATGCAATTATATATAATTCAGCAATATATAACAATTATTCGATACATCGCCCATTTGTTCGCTCCAGCAAAGGCCTTTTGTTTGTTTGTACAGCTATTTCAATGGTGTATTGCACTGTTATTGGTTTACAAGATGTTTTATCATGTATTCGTGAGTTCTTTGTATGGCATTACTAGTTGTACACTCGACATAAATTGTGCATAAACCACAAAGCAAGGAATACACAAAAATGATATATGACTTTCGTTCGGCCTAATCGAATTACATGATAACTGTATTGTGATAATACCAGTGACATCACTTGCTTACCAATAAGGCTGTGCGTTTTTCGATTATTTCGGGAACCGGATACCCGAAATTGGAAATCTTCAGATACCCGTAAACAAGTAAAAATAGGTAAAACTTGCAGCTTTGCATGGTGAGGAGGATAAGTAAGACTAATTGCGGTGACACCATGTGAAATGCTCAATTGAGTAGTAATTAGTTCTGAAAAGAACAGGAGGTACAACTCGACGTTTCGATCAGTATGCTCTGATCGTCCTCAGGAGAAAGTAAAAATACATAAATACTCCCGAATGTATAACATTACCAATATGAACACAAGATTCTCTTGTTTTATTAGAGTCATAATAAATGTGGACTTACTGTAATACTTCCCTGTTTCTATATCAAAAACGACTCATGGCATCGCCATTCCTCACACACATTTTGTTAACAAAACATTGGAGACTTCCGTTTGTGTGGCTGAAATGTTCAGTCGAAATTTTAAAAAATCGGTTACGGGTAATTGGAATCGAAACATGGATCCAGGTAATGACAGTTTCGGTCAGGTATCCGGATACCCGGCACAGCCTTGGTTACTAACAGTTTATGCGGTTCTGTGTTTCTTGTACCGAGTTCAACTTGCCAATATGAAATTACAAATAATATTTGTAACTACGAATTCACATCCAAGATTGATTTTATTATTTTGGTTGTTGTTAAGCTACATCTTTTGATTCTTAAAGGGACAGTACCGTCACGATGAGAGTAGACTTTCAACAGGGCATAGCATCGGTGTCCTAGTTTAAGATGAACATAGTGAATGGAAATTACTGGCTCATTTATGCAGCAGCAACGGTAATGTGACCTTATCATGTGGGGGTATTATTTTCAGTCACTGAGTTCATGCCATGTTGATCGTGACGATATTGCCATTTTAAATGTTATTAATCCACCAACATAATGCTTTACCATGAGTATACAATGCCTTCATGTTATCTAGGGAGTTCAACTTGCCAATATGAAATTACAAAAAATACTTGTTATAACGAATTCATAACAAATATTTATTTATTATTTTGAATTATTTGTCATCAAGCTACATCGGTGAAAGGCAAAAAAATGTTATCAGTTTGGTCCACACTGACGCAAGAATGTAACCAATAAATTTAAGACAAAAAAAAATATGTCTCCGGTTTCTGGTCTCCGCGCGCGCCTCAGACCCGCGCATCAGCATTTTTATTTTTAAAAAAAGTATTTTTTTGAAACGATGTCCAATTGCAGCTAAAATTGCTGAATCCATTGGAATTCTGCCGTGCTGTGTTTTAATTAAACGACCTTTTCACATAGGGGTATGAACGTAGATTTGTAGTAAGTCGAATATTTTTCCATGTGTACAAATGTGAGTACAGAAAAATGTTCTGGATTACGATTACTAGTATGAGTACAGCTATAGTTGTAGTCGAGTGTTTTTTATGAATACGAGTTTACCAGTACAAACAAATATCACGAGTACGAGTACATCAGAAACATGTACTCGAGTATGAGTACGAGTACGAGTACTCCGACTCTATAGTTGTAGTCGAGTACTCTTTCATGAGTTTGCGTATCAGTACAGGAATATTGGTAGTTGTAGTTCAGTACTTGATTAGGTACGAGTACGTATACAGAAACATGGAGTGTCGTGGCCGAGCGGTCTAGCTTACCGGACTCAAGTTCTGGTGTTAGCAGCAGAATGTGGGTTCGAATCCCGGCCGTGACACTTGTGTCCTTGAGCAAGACACTTAACCATAATTGCTTCTCTTCACCCAGGGGTTAAATGGGTACCTGTGAGGGCAGAGTTGGTTGATTAGCCCTATATGCGCTGTAATGGCAGCAATTGAGCTGTATACTCCCCAGGGAGCTGAGATGGTTTCAGGAATGATTTATGAGCCTTATGAGCCTTATGAGCAGGGGTAATAATATAATGCGCCTTGAGCACCACTCAGTTGGTGGATACGTGCGCTATATAAGTCCACACATTATTATTATTATGTACTCGTGCACCAGTAAGGCTGTGTCGGGTATCCGGATACCCGACCGAAAATGTCATTATCCGGTTCCATTTTTCGGTTCTACTTACCCGTAAACGACTTTTAAAATCCCGACTGAACATTTTAAGTCACACAAAATAATGGAAGTCTCTGATTTTTTGCTAACAAAATGAAGAAAACTTGGATGAATTTATCATACTAATGTGGACCTTTCATCGCTTGAAGGAGATCATTAATTTTGAAATTAACCTTACTAAGAATACTTCAGACAGAAGTCTTGAATTTAGCCCAGGAATGTTTTATGTAAAAGTGTGATAGTTTATGTGTTTTTTGTTTGTTATTATAGTGTATGGGGGATGTATGCGTGGAGCACAGTCCATGATTAGACTTATGATATTAAATTCACTATCACTGCACAACTATACAAATATACATAACAGCAAAAGAAACGTCACCCATAAAAATATTTATTATTTTCATTTTATAATTAATATAATTTGTTTAATGAAGAATATTATGAGTATGGAGTGTAACACGAACACAATGTGGCAAATTTGGTTGACCTCAAAATTCGTCATGCATGACGTCTGAGGACACATAAGCTAAACACGTTCTCAGACTTATCAAAATTTAGGGGGTGACGTTTCTTTTGCTGTTATGTATATAAACATGGAATGACAAAAAGAAGGAACAATTGGAGGGAATATGAGATAACATTTTCTCCCATTACTGTCAATAGAACGAGCCCATTGTGTGGTAAAATGACAGACTAAAAAAGAAAAGAAAAGAAAAACCGTTCAAAATACCAGACGTATCATGCTGTTGCCATAGGTGTCAAATGTCGTGCATGAACCTGATATGGATCACTGTGAACTGGGTCACCACCCGTAGAGCACCAGACTAATTTGGATACGGGACGAATCTGCATAGGCTGACGTGTATTTGAACATAAGGGTACAACATCGATGAGGCTGTGCCGGGTACCCGACCAAAACTGTCATTACCCTGTTCCATGTTTCGGTTCCAATTACCCGTAATCGACTTTCAAAAATTTTGACTGAACATTTAATCCACACAAAATGGAAGTCTCCCATTTTTTGTTAACATTTTTTGTGTGGGGAATGGCGATTCTACGAGTCGTTTTGAATATAGAAAATGGGAAAATTATTACAGTAAGTGCACATTTATTATGACTCTTGTAAAACAAGAGAAACTTGTGTTCATATTGGTTATTTTATACATTCAGGAGTATTTATGTGATTTTATAAATTGTTTACAGGTAACCGGATATCTGATGATTTTCAATTTCGGGTATCCGGTTCCCAAAATAACCGAAAACACACAGCCTCACAACATTGGTAATGATGGTAAAATTGATTGCTTGAGTATGGTGGTTACGCCCCAACTGTGGTATGGGCCTACTATAGTTGGGGCGCTGCCCGCTATTTTTTATCTGCAGCACACTTCGTCAATGGCTTAGAAATTGGCTTGGGAATATAATTTAAAAAAAGGTTATTAATTCACCGTGTCAGTCGAGTGGCATGGTAGTCTAGTGGTTAGAACGTTCGCCTTGCAATGAGAACGTACCGAGTTCAAGACTAGGTTTTTTAAACATTTTCAAAAGAAATTTAACTACAAAATTAATTCAGAAGCAAAGCCTTCCTATATAAAAGTAATTCACGGTTGTGGAGGATTTTTTTTAAAGGAAAAAAGTCAAAAATTCATTTTTAGTATACAAATACATGCAGTTGACGAAGTGTACTACAGAACAAAAAAATCGCGCACGGCCCGACTATAATTTGGGTGCGGCCCATAGTGTTGCAGTTGGGATTACAACACTCAATTGGGTTACAACACTCAATTGGGTTACAACACTCAATTGGGTTACAACACTCAATTGGGTTACAACACTCAATTGGGTTACAACACGCAATTGGGTTACAACACTCAATTGGGTTACAACACTCAATTGGGTTACAACACGCAATTGGGTTACAACACTCAATTGGGTTACAACACTCAATTGGGTTACAACACGCAATTGGGTTACAACACGCAATTGGGTTACAACACTCAATTGGGTTACAACAGTCAATTGGGTTACAACACTCAATTGGGTTACAACACTCAATTGGGTTACAACACTCAATTGGGTTACAACACTCAATTGGGTTACAACACTCAATTGGGCCTGTTCTTGGGATCAGTGCAATAGTTGGGTGTGACATGGTTACTTTCTTTTTTTCTATCATGAACTTTACACCAAATAACGATTTAAAACCGTGATCACTTATTTCCTTCAGAGATTACCAATGGTGTTTAGGGACTGAAAGGGACAATATCGTCACGATCAGAGCAGACTTTCATCAGGGCATGGAATCGGTGTCCTAGTTTAAGATGAAACACAGTGACTGAAAATAACTGGCTCATTTATGCAGCAGCAACGGTATGTCCTAGAACTGCGATTGCATGCCCTGTTAATTGTGACGATACTGTCCCTTTAAAACGTGGCGCCGTCGCTGCATACTAAAACACAGTTTTCAGCAAAAAGCAATAACATTTATTTGATTTATTGATTTTGGTTGCCTGACATCACTTCACTCATTTTGTACGGTCTAAAAGAAACATTTGAATCAAATCTATTTCCAGATTGAACCTTTTTATCGGGAGCAGCCGTCTTTGATTATTTGTATAATACAAGTCCATGTGAACCAATGTAAGACTCGTGCCCAAACGTAGACAGGTGCATGTGTGTTTTCACAGTGATTTTCAAATGGCAGTCCATGAACCAGACAAAACATTGTCAGCCCGGGGATGCTTGACCAGCATGCAACGACTCGCTACCATAAACTCAACGCATATTTCCCCAGGATCCGTTGCATCACTGTACCACCAAAATAACTCGCCCTGCCTGCCTAGCGATATTTAGATATTTGTTTCAATTGGCGCCATGCGTTTATTTCTACAGATTCATATCCGTCATATTATCATTATAAGTGAGCATGTCATGTATTATTTTTAAAGCTAGCAGACCAAAACACTTTTGTGTATAAAATGTCTGTTAATGCACAGTCGCGTAGCAAGAAATTTGTCAAGGGATGGGGCGGTGAAAAATAAATTTAATAAAAGTATAGCCCCTGGAAATTTTCGCCAGAAAAATAGTTTGAGGTCACAATTACCCCTACATTTTAAGGGTAAAAAATGGTGTAACATATTTCGCTGTGGGGCCAAGGGGAGGGATCTGCTACCCTCCAGTTGCCCCTCCCTCCGGCTTCACCCTGTAAATAAATCAGAATCAAAAGTGTATTTACGCCTTCAAACCTTTAAAAGGAATTAGGTACAGCATCGGTAATTACTTGATCACCTGATTACCTTAATTAGTATTCGAAACGTAACTTTATGCGTTAGTTTGTAAATCATCCTGGCAAATTATTCTGGCTAGAGTTCTCTTATAACGCTCATTTTACCAAAAAAATTGCGGATGTCAACGTTTTGCTCCAAATGTTTTCTGTACAAACTGTGAACGCTTTTTCACTCTTTTCTCATGACTTAGCATTGAGCTGAAACTTTCACAGGTTGGATGTGTAATGTGTACGCCCTGTCTTGATTCAAAGAGAGTAAACATACTCACAGAAGCAGTTTGGCCAACATTACCAATATGTTGTACCTTCCCTTCAATGTATATCTTGATTCAAAGAGAGTAAGCATACTCATAGATGCAGTTTTGCAAACATTACCAATGTTGTACCTTCCCTTCAATGTCTATCTTGATTCAAAGAGAGTAAGCATACTCATAGAAGCAGTTTTGCCAGCATTACCAATGTTGTACCTTCCCTTCAATGTATATCTTGATTCAAAGAGAGTAAGCGTACTCATAGAAGCAGTTTGGCCAACATTACCAATGCTGTACCTTCCCTTTAATGTATATCTTGATTCAAAGAGAGTATTAAGCATAGTCATACAAACAGTTAATAATGACGCTGTACCTTCCCTTTAAGAATTACATAAAGGAATTTAACCTATACAAATGTATTATAACGACAGCGGTATCTCTTTCAAATGTGCACGTGAAGTAGCCGAAACCTCATCCACGCGATCTTTAGTGAGTTAATTAACTGGATCTCACGCTGTCATGTTAATAATGAACGCAGTTGGACGCCGTGCAACCGTTACTATATTGAAAGTGCTCGTTCCTACACCTGTTTCGTGTTACTTTCGAAATTATTACTAAGACATAACCTGTCAACAATTTTTACTGATAAACAACTTCATCACTCAGGCAGAAAGAGATATTTCATTTCTCATTGCATGAAGTAACTCTTTGATTGTCCTGGACAGGGGAAGATGAGCGGCAATAAGGTGTTGCTCACGGCAAAAATGATAAACTTACGTTCACTATTACTACGTTTCGATCAACATGCTCTGATCGTCTTCAGGAGAACCGGTTGTCCAACCCGTTCTTTTCAGAAGTTTTTACTACTCAATGAGAATTTCTACATGGTGTCACCGCAAACAATCTTTACATTGCTATTTTAATATTCATATATGATTTATTTAATTTTCTCTTTTCAGCAAGGGTAACAAATTCAAGATGGCGTACGTCTACTCGAACGCCCTCAACGTCAGCATAGCACTGATCGTCTTCGGGTTGATACAGATCGGCATGTTCGTCAGCTGTCTGTTTGCATGTTACGCCGGCTTCCCAACGGACTTTGCGTCTCCTGCATGGAGCGGGGGAATTGTGAGTTTATGTATAAATCATATCTCCCTTTTCCCAACCAATCAAAGAAGGTGTAAACTGCTGTTTACGATTTGCTGAGCGTGAGATTTTTGGAGCTCTTTGCGTGTGAGCGTGAGATTTGGAGCAAGAGATTATGAGATCGATGCGCCTGTGCGTTAGAAACGTGGAGAATTTGTGTCAGCATGAGATACAGAGCTTAATTTGTGGGAATGTGAGATTAGGAGCTCAATGCAGTGAACGTAAAATTTGGGGCTCAATGCGTCAGAGTGAGATTTAGGGCTCATGTGAGAATAAGATTGGGAGTTGGAACTCATTGCATGAGCGTACGTAGGATTTGGAATGCGTGTGAGCGTGATGAGATTAGACACCAATATGAAATGCATGTGACACACGCTTAATGCTTGTGACATGACATGACTGTATATTACATTATGGTTCTTTTTTTAATATTTCAGAAAACAATTTATGTAAAAATGAAAGCCATCAGATATTTCTTATCGTCTGAGTTTTTGTCTTGATTGTTTTTTTTAATCACACACAGGCCGTTTTTACCGGGTTATTCGGCATTTGCATGATCTGCACATACAGGGAGATCCAGTTGGTAAGTGTGAATGTTTTAAAGTAGGCTTGGGCGATATCGATTTTTTTTCATCCACGATATATCGGCAAACGTACATATATCGCGATTATTTTTTTCATTCATGCATATTGCTCTAGAGCCGATAACCACTGGTATGTACCCCTCTACAAGCATCACAATAAATCGTAAATTCGTTTGCATAGTGTGTACGTACTTCTGAAGTAGTTCACTTTTGTTTCTCACTTCCAAAAGCTGAAAAGACTGTCCTAATTTTGTTTCCATGGAATTTCTGGCATGACTCACAATGGCGATTTTTTTTTTCATGGCGATATATTTTTTTAATCGCGATTTGCAGATATCTCGATAAAACTTTAAAAAGGTTCTCGATATCGTAATCGAATAAAAAAGGTATCGCGATATTCGATATTATCGTGTTATCGCCCAAGCTAAATATCTGTAAATGATTCCATGAATCAAGAACAACAGCAGCTGTCATTTAAAAAAAAACATCATGGCCCGTATTCTAAAACCCTCCTTTAAATAGGCCTAAAGTAGACCTTTATAGAGGCTTCCTTTACTGAGGAGTTCCTTTGCTAAAGGCTCCTTTAACAAATGGTATTCAAGAACCACACTTTAACTTCCCTCATGTTAAGGTCGTCCTTTACCACAAATTTTTTAAAGGCTCCCTTTAAAGAAGGGACACTTTCTCTAAGGCTCCCTTTATGCTCCTAAATGATCTGTTGTAACAGGACGATGTCAGTTTTCTAGTCCCGTGTAATACCTCTGGTTATTACGCTGCCATTGTTATTGTATGCAGTAGAATTTCCTTTTGTTTGCAACAGCGTCCTGTCCAATTGGAAAACTAATTACTTCGGCCCGTTTTCTTGCTATCACTGCTGAAACACTTCTGACGATTCTTGAAGCCGATGGCTGGGACACTCCTTGCAAATCTCCGTGAACAATCTGAAACGAACCCGTCGCATAGTAACGGAGTGCAACCAGCAGTTGGGTTCTTGGTGACAGGGGGCGTCCACGATTGTTCTCAGGTTCTGGTATGTCGTCGCCGATGAAGTTCATCAGGTGGTTAAATCCATCCTTGGTGAACCGAAAGCGTTTAAAAAAGGCGTCATCACTGAAATCATCCTCTTGAAACTGAGGAAGACGTGTCCTGATACGTGGCATACCCCTAATGACGTCATAGAAACGCGCTAGTCGGTTGACGTAATCACCCATCGCTGAGGTATCAGAAGAGATCCTTGCACGTTGGCTGCTAAAGGAAGACTAAAAGATACTCCAGACCAACCTTACGTTTAAAGGCCTCCTTAAGGCAAAATAAAGCATTTCCTGTAATAAAGGAAGGTTCTTGAAACGACCCAACCTTTGCTAAAGGAAGGTACCTAAAGGCGTCCTTTGACCCGAGATAAAGGTTGGTTCTTGAAATAAAATTTAGCTAAAGGTTGACTTAAAGTCTCCCATGTCTGAAATAAATTGCAATTGTTTCTCCCTCAAGGCCGCCGCGTTCTTCTTTCTGAGCGTCGTTTCCATGGTAACAAGCCTGGGCTGCGTCGCCATCACTGCCGCCCACACCATATTCATCGAGTACCTGGTGGCAGACCATGAGGCCAGGGAAGGACACGAACCGGGCTCACGTGGTCCGTTCAACGCCACCGGAATGGCCATCGATGTAGCCATCATTGTCTTCGGGCTGGTCCTGGTGATCTGCGCATGCTTCGCGAGCTGTTTGAACTGCTGCTGTGACAGCAGACCGCCCAAGGTAATACACCCCCTCTGTTGACGGAAATGAGACAGGCCATAGATATGTATTAATAGTGAGTCATATTTATGTTTTACCGTTTTCTTTTTCGATGAAGTGTGTGCAAAATCTTTCTGCAGGGAAATTACTCCACTAAGTGCAAACGTGAAAGAAGCCATTTTGTTTTTTACAAATATACATAGGTTTTTTCTGCATTGAAGACAAACGCCAGGCGTTTTGGCCAAAATTACTTTTTCGAATATTTTACCATGTGTTTAGATCATAAACCGTATGTTGATATTTTCCTTATGACAAAACCTTTAAAAAAATGGTCAGGTCAGTTATTGATATTTGCATTAAGGTCAGTTATTGATATTTGCATTAAGGTCAGTTATTGATATTTGCATTAAGTCCCTATTTAAAAAGATATCCCGCCTGGCGGTCGATTTGATGGTAAAATAGATTTAAATGTTGAAACACTATGGTTAAGGAAGTTACATGCTTTCATTTGAGACATTGAACGAAAAAACCCATCAAGGATTTTATTTTTTATTTTATTTTATTTATATTTCTGGTAATGAAACCAAGGAAGCCTCAGAAAAGCGCACTTAAGCACTGTAAGCTCGAAAGCCTGAGGGAACCTGTAAACAAGGGCGCTTGCAATGTGAACCAGAAACACCCCTACTCTTCCAGGATAAGTGTTCTGGGTTCTTTTACGTGCATTACTTAATCTAGTACACGGGACCTACGGCTTAACGTCCCATCCGAAGGACGGAGCAATTATGGTTAAGTATCTTGCTCAAGGACACAAGTGTCACGACCGGGGCTCGAACCCACACGCTGCTGCTGGCAACACCAGAACTTGAGTTCGGTGCGCTAGACCGCTCGGCCACGACACTCCACGACACTGGATTAGTACCAGTAAAATAAA
The DNA here is from genome assembly GCA_029582265.1 of Zoroaster sp. YZ-2022. Lineage (NCBI taxonomy): Eukaryota > Metazoa > Echinodermata > Asteroidea > Forcipulatida > Zoroasteridae > Zoroaster > Zoroaster sp. YZ-2022. The sequence continues at coordinate 51,250,423 of CM055817.1, forward strand.
AACTCAAATTAATAAAATACTGGGTCACTGTTTTAATCCTCAGCTTGCACGAGGGCGTGTGCAGTCTTCTGATTGGTCAATCAGAATCAAGTGCGTTTTAAATATCGTTTTCATACAGTTTCCGACAGCCGAATTTCATAATTTGATTTTGTTCGTTTTGATAACGATATTTTCTTTCAAATTATTTCGCTTTTTCAATTTTTTTTTGGGGGGTCTCGTGAGCCAAACGCGGGCGTTATAACTTTAATATCCTGGATGGATATAATTATGTTTATTAATTTGTTGTTTAGGGTTACACCATGACGCTAGAAACAGTTCAAGTCGAAAACACTCACCACGCACACTCGGCGGAGAAGACTTCGTAAGAATCAGGTTGTATGGGCGAGATGACCTGACAACAAGTACGTTCTGCACATGCGCAGGGATATCTAAGCATGGGTCTTCAATGAGCGTGTCGTCACACCGCAATGTTTGGACCGTCTTTACAATGCTGCCTCTATTGTCTTATTCCCCGATTGCCTATAGAAATATACTCAGAAAAGTGTCGCCTTGACTAAGGCACCAGTCTATTTTGGATATGAGGCTCGATTGTTTTTTATTTTTTATTTCTGAAAGATTTTTTCCTAACTTCTTAAAGGGCATAGGAAATGTAAATCTGTGGATCTGCACGTGCACACTTCATAAAGAAAGAACAAAATGCCATGAAGAAAAACATTTTCAGGGTGTATAACATTTTTTAAAATAAATAATGGACAGTGTAAAGACTACTTTAAATTGGAATACTCTTAAAATTTGTCCAAAAAGGTTCATGCTTATCCTTGGCACACGAGGGCGCTGTTTTGTGAGAACATAACAGGAACTCGCTGTCACAGTAGTACTGCAAGTACACAAAATAAAAACAAATTGCCCTAGAAAACAGAGATTGAGACCTCGCTACTCCTACAAAACCAGAACAAAGTCTCCAGAAATATTTTGGTTTTTTGTTAGTGTTTTTTGGAGGTATTTGAAGGGTTTTTATCACCTAGCCCCATACTCAGTGGGTGATACTCACACCCACTGAGGATACCCAATTGGACCACCCCCAGGTGATAAAAACCCTTCAAACACTCATAAACACTAAAAAAAAGTATTTCTGGCGACTTTGTCCTGGTTTTGTGAGAACAGGCCTTAATTGGTTACCGAACAAGACAACACAACATTTAGATAACTGACTTTGAAAAGGGCCATGAGTTTGGTCAACTGTTATGTACAAATCAGCCACGAAATGTTGCATCATTCTGATCTCGCAATGACATCACTGCATTGCTCATGAATATTCAATCTAACATTAGCATAATTATACGACCAACCAATGCCAAAAAAAAAAGTAAAAACACACACAAGTTATCAGTTTAATAAAGGCTACACAATTGGTTTCAAATAGGACACAGTGTTGTGCACAATGTTTTCAAGTAAAAATTCCTTTATGTTTTTAGTCATAGACGCTTTATCTTTCTTACTGTCGGGTACCCGCGTTCAATGTGTAATACTATCCCTTCCAATCTATACTACTCAAAACAATGTAGGGAACACCGGATTTACTACAAGAGGTGGTCACACCCACCCGTTATTGAAGTGTTCCATGAACCGGGATTTTCATTTGCAACCCCCTCTCTCTTTCAGTAGTCATGTCATGAAATGTGTAATCGCTACATGCATCCTTTATCATCTGTTTCATTGTGCAGTTGTTTCTCATCAATTCTCTTAAACATTGTGTTTATCTGAAATAAATGATCTTGCTTTAACTGAGATTATTCCAGTGTTCCCTAAATTGTTTTGTTCCCTAAATTGTTTTGAGTAGTATATTACCAACCATACAATTCTGTTTCTTACACAGGGAAAATTTCACAGAGCTGCTTAGCAGAAAGAAATTGCTTACCAGAAAAATTTGCTTAGCAGATTTCTTTGGTTACCAGACAAACTTTCATACAAAATGTAGGCATTTTGGCTGGTAGTCTGTTTTATATTGCTTAGTAAAAATGTTTGCTTAGCAAAATTCTCTGCTTAGCATCTCTATGAAATAGCAACTGCCCTGATTTACTATTACATGGTTGCTAATTGTCTTCAATTAAAATAAAATTGTAATAACGCATGAGGGCGCTATGCCCGTTACTTTTCAATGTGTTTTCAGCCATTCAAAGTACTTGCATGTGGGTGAACAACAGCATTGACTAACGTATTCCTTTCAAATGATTGACTTTGGAAACGGCAAAAATGGTTTTCAGGTAATATTGTCTTCGGGCTTTAGTATTCTCAGATGGTTTCTATAAATTATAATCGCATGACATTAAAACGTTGCTGTTGTTTTCTTCTAAAATCTTAGCGAATATATGTAATTTGAAGAACTACTCATTTGTTCATAATTAATTGGAGTTTGTTACTTATTTTTTAATTGATTTGGACAAGGAATCCTAAGTTTGTTTAGCTTTGCAAAGAAATTTTGTTCTGTACCAATATCACAGTGCGCATGAGCAAGCCGATTTGTGCAATGCATGCTGGTCTACCTAATGATCAAAATACTGCACCACGGACCATACCTCTAGAGATGGTGTCCATCAATGTTACAGCCACACTCAACAACAGTGAGCCATGCGTTTCCACTGTTGTATGGTGTGTTTCAGTTTTATCATAAACCTACGCAGATTATTCGATCATGAAATACACAGTATTGGTAATGTGAACGATGATCGCTAACTACCCCAAGATGCAACGCGAGTAGCCAGGACCCAATTTCACAGAGCTGCTAATAGCAGATAAAATAGCTCAGCAGAAAAAAAGAATTGCTTAGCAGATTTCTGTGGTTACCAGCCAAAACAGTTATACAAGTCGTATGGATTTTGGATGGTAGTCTGTTTTATATTTCTTAGAAAAAATGTCTGCTTACCAGCTCTATGAGAGCTGTTAAGCAGACAATTTTAGCTAAGCATAACTTTTCTGTGCTCAGTAGATTGTGTACTTAGCAGCAATCGTCCCCTGCTCACTATAATTTTGTGTTAGATACAGCAGTTAATAATTGTATATATTTTTTATATATTTGTGATACATATATTAGTTAAACGTCTTATGCTGCCACGATATGTGATGAATGGCTCTGGCAAAACCCTAAACTTGGACCCAATTTTCAAAAGTGAGATTTTGGTGTAGTATGATTCTCTAGATTTTCCTCTTTCATTTGATACCAATTGTAGAAATCATATATTTAAAAAAAAAAAAATTATTTATTTTTTATTTTATTTTATTTTTTAATAGATTTTGGTATAGTTTGATTCTCTAGATTTCTAGAAATCAGAAAAAAAACTTTTTTATATTTTTTATTGATTTCTACAAATCTGGTATCAAATAAAAGAGGAAAATCTACAGTATATAAGATTTTTTTTCTTCTGATTTCTACAAATCTGGTATCAAATGAAAGATGATTAAACTATACCAAAATCTCACTTTTGAAAATTGGGTCCAAGTTTAGGGTTTTGCCAGAGCCAGTCACAAATGTGAATTCGGTGCAGCTGGTCACTTCCACAAAACAAAACAAACATTGAATCGGTAGCAGGATTCGAACCTGCGACCTCCGCACTGCCGTGATGGCGCTCTGATCTGCCGACTGAGCTATCAAGCCCTATAGTCTCTGTTTTCCCCATTGCCAATACAAACATGAGTTTGACGATACCTTTCCCAATTATTTTGTTTCAAAAAAGTTCAGCAAAAGTACCAAAATACTTAGAAAAACACCGGCATCTTTCCTTTTATGCTTGGGAGAGATTATTTTCTCTAAACAAAACAATGGTTTGAAAAGCACCATTGTTTATTGAAAACAAGCCATAATCCGTGTCCAAATTAAGCATTTTTGTAGAACTTGTAGCTTTGCATGGTGAGGAGGATAAGTAAGAGTAATTGCGGTGACACCATGTGAAATGCTCAATTGAGTAGTAATTAGTTCTGAAAAGAACTGGAGGTACAACTCGACGTTTCGATCAGTATGCTCTGATCTTTCTCCTGAGGACGATCAGAGCATACTGATCGAAACGTCGAGTTGTACCTCCAGTTCTTTTTAGAACTAATTACTACTCAATTGAGCATTTCACATGGTGCCACCGCAATTACTCTTACTTAAGCATTTTTGGCTACGGCTATGGCTATTGGCTGCAGCGGCAATGCTGAAGTATGGGAAGAAACCAGTGATCTAGCCATAGCCATAGCCAAAGCCGTCATTTCGGATACGGCCTAAGTTTGATTCTCATAGACCTATGTATGCGAAAAACCATGATGGCTATACTGTATACATGTTTATTATTTGTTGTTCATGAACGACTTGATTTTTTTGTTTTGTTGAGGCATTTTTTCAGTTGGAGTGAATGATACATGTTTTTATTATGTTAGACATGCAAGTTATAGCCTAGAAACTAGTCTTAGTTTTAATGCGGTAGCTGATAATTGGACCTTGAACAAAAATGCAATCTTAATGATATAGTTTTGCCTTATTTATGAAATAGATTATTATAGAGAACACTAGATTTATTTAGTTTTTCATTTTATTCGTCATTTTAAGCTTCGCAAAAAACACAACACATTTTGAACGTGTTCGGATTCATTATTGAAATAAACATTTTTCATGTTTTAACTTTCCTCACTGGTAATTTGTCACCGTTGTCAGTGCTTTATACGGCTGTTCAATGTCTGTTTTAAATTGTCGGTGAAGAGGCGAAGGGTATACACAGGGACTCGGGAAACTTGTTTGCACTACATAGGGGGGTGGGGAACGGGAGAAGTAGCGACTGTTTCATGAATCAGTAGCCGTATTTCTAGGCAAACGTGCCGTTTGTATAAGTTTACGGGATCAGAAATACAATTATATATATATATATATATATATATATATATATATATATATATATATATATATATATATATATATATATCTATATACATAACAGCAAAAGAAACGTCACCCCTAAATTTGGATAAGTATGAGAACATGTTTAGCTTATGTGTCCTCAGACGTCATGCATGACAAATTTTGAGGTCAACCAAATTTGCAACATTGTGTTCGTGTTACACTCGATACTCATAATATTCTTCATTAAACAAATTATATTAATTATAAAATGAAAATAATAAATATTTTTAGGGGTGACGTTTCTTTTTCTGTTATGTATATATATATATTTAAATACCGAATAGCTGAAATTTAAGAGTAGTGAAAAATATCAAGTGTTGGAAAAGTCCATGACAAACTACCACACCATGAGGGCGCTGTTTATCTTATCCAGCGTCTACAACTTGGTGCGTTTGAGTAGCTTGAACTTGGGTACATTGCTCAGAGTTTTAATTAACCAAGTAATATTTTTCAAGTCAAGTCAAGTCACAAGTATTTTTTGTGAAAGTTAAAGTTATTAACAAGTCATATTTTAGGCCAAACAAACAAAATCTCATGTTTCTGGTCTCCCGCGTGTGTTGCCTCACAGACCCGCTCGCCGGAATTTCTAGTTTGTTGTCAGGCTACATGAAACCATAGAGATGAAACGATGTCCAATTGCAGCCAAAATTGCTGGATCGATTTGAATTCTGCCGCTCTGCGTTTTAAACGGTACGCTCTTTCTTACATAGGGGTTGAACGTTTGCCTGATTTGTGCAGCCTCTCTTAGCCACACTTTGTATATGGGAATATAAACAGTGGTAAAATAGTGTATGTCTGTAAATTCACACACTTGTTGGTATTTCTGGTTGACATAATTTGTTGGTTCATTTGAGTTTAGTGTCGGTAAATTTATCCCTTAAAATGTTGGTACCCCCTAAAAATGTTTGTCCCGCCCCCCCTACACTGGAAATCCTGGCAACGCCAATGAATAATAAGGTTATGTAAGTACAGCGCTTTGACAGGCGCCTCCCTAAAGACACTTAACAAATGACAATGTATTTATACTGCGTTAATTATTTACACATTAATGAAACAACAAATACCAACACTGAAAAAAACCCTCTACCCTGACAATCAGAACAGTAGCCGCGACGTTCACTCATCACTAATTCATCATTTTCTTAAGACCTGGCGTTAAGCCCCTTTTAAATCACATTCCATCATATCTTTTGAAGTCCACTCTCAGCAATTTGCGTTATAATAGAGATTCACCGGTCACACGTCCTCCCGAATCCCATTAAATTGTCAATCTGGGTACGTTGTGAGACCGTAACAAAAGGAAGGTTGGTATAGGTGACCTCTCCCATTTGTTCACGCTTCAGTTTACCCTCTTTCAAGTGCACTGGAGTGTAAATGTCTGAGTTACCAGAGAGGTATGTGTACTCGACCTGGCCTGTCAGCATAAGGTATCAACGTGCCGCTCCCAACCCAGTTTTTATGCGTTGGACATTGGGAAAAATACTGTGGTTTTATGAAGCATTTTTACCGTCTTTTTGTGTACAATTAGTTTGATATTTTTTGTTTATTACTGTACGTCAGCACCAGGAAGGCAACACTGTCGGCCATTGGAGGCGTCCCGTCAACGTGAGGTGAGTTGTAAACTATGTTTGCGTTTTTAAATCGATCGGGATGGGTGGTACGGCTAATGAATGATTTCAAGGGTATCTGATGAGGCCTCAAAATGGCCGCCAGTAAAGGGAAATTACTTCTATGAGTATCCTTACTCTCTTTGAATCAAGGTATAAATGGAAGGGAAGGTACAATATTGGTAATTTTGGCCAAACTGCTTCTATGAGTATGCTTACAACATTGGTAATGTTGGGAAAACTGCTTCTTATAAATATAGTATGCTTACTCTCTTTGAATCATGATATACCGGTAATGTTGGGAAAAAAATGTTGAATCCAATCGCCACTTAATGCACATGTCTAAACATGTGTTTTTAGCAGACGACATTTGTTCCAAATGTTTTATAACAAACACTTTTTCACTGGATAGAAAGAAAATAAACAGTTCATTGACACGGAAAATTGTTACTAAATGTCTATTTACTGCATCTAATGAAATCAATATTTTGTGTAAAAACATTTCATATCAAATTCATACTCATATCCTGTCATTGTCGGTTGTAAATTTCTTGATTTTAGTTCCTTTTATGAACATTTTATTTCCTCATGCATTGTTAAATATAGACAGCATTTGGGCTATTCGACTGTACTGATGCACTATAGCTTAAAACGTAAATAAGTCCAAACACAATGTTTATAAACATTTTGGATATTTCTTGAATTAAATGCAAAACTGTTACAATGTTGGCATCATTTTTCAAATTTTTGTTGCCAATAATATTTGGGTGACATTTGTAAATTTGCAGGTGACAAGTGTTAAATTAGCATGATCATGTGCACATCTGTGATGTCGAAGAAGGGTTATGTGCAATTTCATGTATGATTTATGCATAACAGTAAACTGGATTTTTTTTTTTCGTTTTCAAGGAATAATTATTTATTTATTTTATTTCTCTCCACAACAATTCTAAAAGCACACGGGAAATACATCAAAAACTCAAATCATTAAAATTAATGAATGAGGAGACAGCAAGACTAATTAAGGAGAAAATTTTCAATTCCTATAACCGGAAAAAATGTCGTATCCAACCGCCACTTTTTAAGGATTTTTTTATTTTCTTTGCAACCACTAACCAGCTAAAAATGATTCTATCAATTTTGGGAAAGCGGAAACTATCTTTACAATCCACTTTTATGATGGTATTAGGACTTTATTTCCATTCTAAAATGGAGTTGAAAAGATCAGACTGACATGACTGAGGAAGTCATCGTATACCAAAAATGCTTGATTTTTCAATAAATATCCTGGAATAATTTGAAGTATATGTCCATCATCATCCATATGTTCTCCACCTAATTACTAGGTAGGTAAGATTACATTATTGGTTATATTGAATGAGAAAAAGTGGCGGTTGGATATGAAATTCTACCCCCCCCCTTATAACCAAAAGGTTCAGTCTTCCAATGAAACAATAAATAAATATGAATTAAAATCTAAACACATTAAAATGAATGACCAGCATTCAATCAAAAACATTAAAAGGCTACCACAACCAACCAGAGACATCACCAGTGCCACAGTAATCGGAAAGAATGTCGAACCCACCCGCCACTTGTGCACAATATTTATTGCGTGTGTTTTTAGCAGACGACAAAAATGGCCAACATCTCACTGGATGTGCATACATTCGTTGCTCAAGATCTCCCAAAAATATCATTTCCAATCCTCACTTGACTACATTTTCCTCTCCGTAAGTCTGTCCTCTCCTTAAGTGTGTCCTCTATCATCTTTGAAAGGAAAATCTGTCATATTTGGTCATATTTAGAAAGAAAAGTGGCGGTTTTATTCTGCATTCGTCCCCAGTAATCGTCCACACTATTGTACTTCCACCATGTAAAACAATGGTTATATGAACAAATTGGAACCTATCTATACTACTCAAAACAATTTAGGGGACACCGGATTTCTAACATCAAATAGGTTTGAAATGTTCCCTAAATGAAATGTTCCCTAAATTGTTTTGATGTAGTATATATGGATATTATTGCAGGTCCTGTACAATGAGGTGGGGGACACCTTTACTCCTCGAAACGGTGAAATAAACTGAAACCTTGTTTTTTCACATTTTGATTCTTATGGATGATCTTATGGATGATCTTATGGATGGAGACTTTTTACCAAAGTGAAGTGGCGTTGCCTCACAGTTGGGGGCGAACATTTTTGGGGGGTAAATTTACCGACACAGAATTCAAATGAACCGACAAATATAATTGTTTTATAGGTTTTCCCGGCCAATTTCGGAAAAAAATTATTCAATTTGATACCCGGCTCATTCAATTTCGTTTGAAAATAAATGCTCAGCTACATCAGCATTCAACAGTTAAAGAGTCATTCAATTTCAACACCTGAGCATTCACTCGACAAATAAGATCATTTAATTTCAACACTTGAGCATTCACTCGACAAATAAGATCATTCAATTTCAAATGGTCGCTAAGTTCATTCAATTTCGTCAAAGCCAGCCAGCAGCAACAGGCTGGTGCGCTTCGATGACTCTGAATTTGATTTCACCTATTGCGAAAATGTGGTAGATATTCAACATAAGAATGGTGATCTTGTCGTTTTGAATGCCTATAAACGAAATAGAATGAAAAGAAAGAAATCATGTGTGCACGAAAACGAAATTGAATGCAATAATATCTAAAGAGAAACCCTAGTTGGATTGAATTATCAAAATCGCGTGAATTTGAAAGCGTGTTGATGAAATTGAATGATTTTTTGTTGAAATTGGCCGGGAAAACCTATATTATATTTTTGCATTCAGTTTTTGCATGCATGCCTGGGTAGATGTTATTTCCACCCTCCCCCCCAAAAAAAAAAAAAAAAAAAAAAAAAAAAACATTGTTTATAAAAAAAAAGTAGCCTACATAATGGACTCCGTCACTGTAGTACACGAAGGTGAAAGTACAATCTGGGCTGTCCCAATCACCGGTGGTGCACTTGAACTACGTGTTATACTTTAACTATGGAGTTGTTTGCATTAAGTTCAATTACAATTAATAATTACACAAACTAATCATTTTTTGGTTGAACATGATTTAAATAAAATAAGTATTTACTTGTAGAAAACCTAACCCCCATGTATTATGGCTAAGAACCTTCCTGAATCCTCCAAAATCCTCCAGTGCACTTTTGGAAGCATGCCCTTTATATCTTCAAAATGCACCATGCATTTTCGTTGATCTTTCATATTCAGCACTTAAGGCCTGTACTTCTTGCCAGGTAGTAATTTTGCCCCATTTGAAGAGGTGAAAGTACCAATTTCCAACAGTGCTGAATTTTTGGAGGATTTTGGAGGATTTGGGGTGGTTAGGGTATACACTGAACACTGTTTACTCGGCCTATGTATTAGTAATGATTCAACTCGACAACATACATGTAATGCCCAGTTATGTATCTGTTTTGATATCCAAGTTGATACATTTTAATTGCCATTTTTTAATCATATTTTGTCACTTTTGATGGTATCTATGATAATGCAATTTTAATACGCACATTGTGTGATGTTAAAGTGGAATCAGATGCACTGTGAATAAGTTAAAATGAATTTGTGGTCTTTTGACAATTCAGTTCTCTCATGGAGGAAGGAAAATAGATCTGTATTCCTTTGACACGGAAAATTGTTACTAAATGTCTATTTACTGCATCTAATGAAATCAATATTTTGTGTAAAAACATTTCATATCAAATTCATACTCATATCCTGTCATTGTCGGTTGTAAATTTCTTGATTTTAGTTCCTTTTATGCAAATTTTATTTCCTCATGCATTGTTAAATATAGACAGCATTTGGGCTATTCGACTGTACTGATGCACTATAGCTTAAAACGTAAATAAGTCCAAACACAATGTTTATAAACATTTTGCATATTTCTTGAATTGAATGCAAAACTGTTACAATGTTGGCATCATTTTTCAAATTTTTGTTGCCAATAATATTTGGGTGACATTTGTAAATTTACCGGTGACAAGTGTTAATATAAATTAGCATGACCATGTGCACATCTGAGATGTCGAAGAAGGGTTATGTGCAATTTCATGTATGATTTATGCATAACAGTAAACTGGATTTTGTTTCGTTTTTATGGAATAATTATTTATTTATTTTATTTCTCTCCACGACCATTCTAAAAGCACACGGAAAATACATCAAAAACTCAAATCATTAAAATTAATGAATGAGGAGACGGCAAGACTAATTAAGGAGAAAATTTTCAATTCCTATAACCGGAAAAAATGTATCCAACCGCCACTTTTTAAGGATTTTTTTATTTTCTTTGCAACCACTAACCATTTAAAAACTGATTCTATACATTTTGGGAAAGCGGAAACTATCTTTACAATCCACTTTTATGATGGTATTAGGACTATTTCCATTCTAAAATGGAGTTAAAAGATCAGACTGACATGACTGAGGAAGTCATCGTATACCAAAAATGCCTGATTTTTCAATAAATATCCTGGAATAATTTGAAGTATATGTCCATCATCACGTAAAAAAGAATGCGCCTTGAGCACCACTTAGTTGGTGGATACGTGCGCTATATAAAGTCCACACATTATTATTATTATTATTATTATCATCCATATGTTCTCCACCTTACTATGAGAAAAAGTGGCGGTTGGATATGAAATTCTACCCCCCTTATAACCAAAAGGTTCAGTCTTGCAATGAAACAATAAATAAATATGAATTAAAATCTAAACACCTTAAAATGAATGACCAGCATTCAATCAAAAACATTAAAAGGCTACCACAACCAATCAGAGACATCACCAGTGCCACAGTAATTGGAAAGAATGTCGAACCCACCCGCCACTTGTGCACAATATTTATTGCGTGTGTTTTTAGCAGACGACAAAATGGCCAACATCTCACTGGATGTGCATACATTCGTTGCTCAAAATCTCCCAAAAATATCATTTCCAATCCTCACTTGACTACATTTTCCTCTCCTTAAGTGTGTCCTCTATCATCTTTGAAAGGAAAATCTGTCATATTTGGTCATATTTAGAAAGAAAAGTGGCGGTTTTATTCTGCATTCTTCCCAAGTAATCCTCCGCACTATTGTACTTCCACCTTGTAAAGCAATGGGTGTTACCCCTGGTATATGAACAAATTGGAACCTATCTATACTACTCAAAACAATTTAGGGGACACCGGATTTCTAACATCAAATAGGTTTGAAATGTTCCCTAAATGAAATGTTCCCTAAATTGTTTTGATGTAGTATATATGAATATTATTGCAGGTCCTGTACAATGAGGTGGGGGACACCTTTATTCCTCGAAACGGTTAAATAAACTGAAACCTTGGTTTTTCACATTTTGATTCTTATCGATGATCTTATGATGGAGACTTTTTACCAAAGTGAAGTGGCGTTGCCTCACAGTTGGGGCAAACATTTTTTGGGGGTAAATTTACCGACACAAAATTCAAATGAACCGACAAATATAATTGTTTTATTATATTTTTGCATTCAGTTTTTGCATGCATGCCTGGGTGGATGTTATTTCCACCCTCCCCCCCAAAAAAAAAAAAATATATATATATATATATATAAAAAAATAAAAATTAAAAAAATTAAAAAAAATTAATTAAATAAAAAAATAAATAAATAAAATAAATAAATATAAATAAATAAATAAATAAATAAATAAATAAATACATAAATAAATATAAATAAATAAATAAAAACAAAAAATCACCTCTTAGAACAATTTTTCTTTTCTCTTTTTAATTCTTTTTTATATTCTTAAAATTTTGTTTTATACGACACTGTGATTAAGTTCAGAAATACCAACAAGTTTATGGATTTACCGACAGACACTACTTTCGCCACTTCATGCCGGCTGGCACACGTCTCATGATAATGACGATGCCTTATGGGATCCGTTTACGTTCGCCTCGCGTTAGTTCAAGGTTAATACTACTAGTATTGTAAAAATAGATGTCGCAATATCACAATAATAGACGCATTGTCATGCATTGTGTTTTTTTTTAGAACCCAGCCTGTATGATCATTGGTAACACATTTAGAGAAAAACAGTTTAGTTCCGCATAAGGTGGTGCTCAGAATTCAGTCAAATGAGAAACTATATTTATATGGATCTTGTGTACTAAATATCCTACTACCAATTATTAAGCATTGACCGTTTGAACATTTCTTAATCTCGATGAAAATGGTGAGTACTTTTTTGATCTCGTAGGCCTATTTAAAAGGGACAATATCGTCACGATCAATTACAGGACATGGAATCGAAGTGCTAGTTTTAGAAATTGATACCCCCACATGATAAGGTCATATTACCGTTGCTGCTGCATTAACTGAACCAGTAATTTTCAGTCACACCGTGGGCTGGTTTAAGAACTCCTACAAACAGTGCCTTATCTCCCAGTATGTAACATAGTTGATTTTATACTTTTCATTTAACTACAGGTGTGGTTAAATCGCCAGTACATTATACACATGGCCATTTCTCTATGGTCATTTGTACTTTTTTATCCGTCTTTTTTGTTTGTCTGTCAGTTTAAGTCCTTTGTTGTAATTCTGTTGTATGTTTAAGGCAATCCGATACAAGCCTTGGCTGTTCAGGACTGCCTCCATACACAAATTTTTTGTCATTTTTAAATATTGCATCACACATTTGACTGTGCTTGTATGGAAATAAATGTATGATTGAATTGAACTCCATGCCCTGTTGAAAGTCTCCTCTAATCGCGGCGATATTATTCCTTTAATCGAACAGACATTGTACACCCATTCATTGTGTTCACTTGACCTGAGTAAAGCCTGTTTAGCGATGTTGTTTAAAACCCTCCTACTACTTACAAAGGGCAAAATCAGTCAAAATTTTGATATACTTGCCAAGGTATATCTAGTGCACTTAAGTCAAACACTGTCAAACCATCTCTATGGTCAAACCGTGTAGAGTAAGTACATTTACAGGTCAAGATGAGTCGACCATTTTTGACTGGTAAAAGCATTGTCTGGTATTGTTCACTATGTTCAGGGTGGTCAAAATGACAGTCAAAACCAGTCAAAAATGCCCCTGTGTGCACATTTGGTCAACAGTCAAAACAGGCAGTTGACTGGTTTTGACCTCTATAGGAACTTCCACTAAAGTGCAGCTAGTGTAAAGTTCCTCGTCAGTAAATTCATGAACTTGTGGTACACTTCCTCATCGGGCAAGGCGTTGTGGTGATGTGTTTTGTACACATCTAGTGCTGCTGTAACACTGAACTCATGTTGTGACATAAGGGTGAAGCTCTCTTCCTGTGTCAAAGATATAAGCATGAACGTAATTATTTCCCTTTTGTTTAAAGGGACAATATAGTCACGATCAGAGCAAACTTCCATCAGGGCATGGAACCGGTGTCATAGTTTCAGATGAACTCGGTGACTGAAAATTGCTGTCTCATTTATGCAGTAGCAACGGTAATATGACCTTATCATGTGGGGGGTAATATTATTTTTCAGTCAATGAGTTAATCTAAAACTAACACTCCGATTCCATGCCATGTTGATCGTGACGATATTGTTCCTATAAAGTGTCCACCAGCATGTAGACAACCAATTTCATCGAGGAGAAAAATGTATTTACATGAAATGTTATTTCATTATATACCGTACCCATTTATATTTACATACCCATTTATATTTACATACCCATTTATATTTACGTACCCATTTATATTTACGTACCCATTTATATTTACGTACCCATTTATATTTACGTACCCATTTATATTTACGTACCCATTTATATTTACGTACCCATTTATATTTACGTACCCATTTACATACCCATTTATATTTACATACCCATTTATATTTACATACCCATTTATATTTACATACCCATTTATATTTACATACCCATTTATATTTACATACCCATTTATATTTACATACCCATTTATATTTACATACCCATTCATATTTACATACTCATTCATATACCCATTTATATTTATATACCATTTATATACCATTTATATACCATTTATATACCCATATACATTTATGTACCCATTTATATTTATATAATAGCTTTAAAACCCTAACCATGCTCGATGCAACAACATGCGGAAAATGTAAAAGAGCTGTTACATCTCATTTCAGCTCATTTCAGCTCATTGCATTCAGTGAAAAGAGAAGCATTTTTTGGTACTAACCCTTTCCAGCATTCATGACTGGGGTTACAATTTGCCACTAACCTATTATTATAAGGCTATGGTTTAGGATTTGAGGTTTTGCATGGTGGAGATAGAAGTTATTGAGTTCTTTTGGGTGACACCTTGTAATGATCTCGTCTTGGAAGAAGTGATGGCTCTGAGAAGAGCCGGTTGGTTTGTTCTCAACGTTTCGACTAGTCTGCTCTAGTCATCGTCAGGAGAGTGAAGAAAGTGTAGAATGCAGGAGCTTTTATCTTGTGTAGAAAGATCTTAAACCCAACCATGCTCGATGCAACAAAATAATGTAAAAACAGTTGACACATCTAGTTGTCCTCGGCAGAGAACAAAAGAAACCATTGTTCTAGCTGGTGGATCTTGTTGCTTTGAGCAGCAGCTTGTCTGGGGGAATGTCTATAGAGGGTGTAAGGGTTAACAAAATTATATTATACCAAAATATCAATATTAGGCAATACAAAAGTACCAATATAAATAAGTGTACTCGTTGATTAATATTTTATACAAATATTGTCACAGATTACGCAAAAACCACAAGTGACTGTTGTCACGATAAATGGCCAAGATGTTCATTTGAGTACGTTGTTATTAGCGTTTGAGCCTGTATGTAGACGCACAAACGGGAAAATACTTGTTACGTGAACGTGAGGAAACATAAGTAAGTGAGGAAACATAAGTAAGTAAGGAAACATTGCCGACAAAGTACTAATGCACTCACTCAGCTTAGCATAATATTATGTTTTAAGAGGACACACACAAACGTATACGGACTACTGTACTAAATATTGACATGCATAGTTAAAATTAAAGGGGCAGCTTTGCACTCGGCCCCACCCCCCATTGGTGGCCAATGGATACGCCATTGCTGATCTCTAATGTATACTGAACAGCAAAAGAAACGTCGTGATTTTAAATCGTTGACATAACTCAACCACAAGAGTTTTACATGTATCGTTTTCGGGAAATATGCAGTCTAACATTCTGAATCATGACTGTGCCTGAAAATCCTATAGGCGGATGGAATGCGACTTGAATGGTTTTCAAAGTGTACGTTACAAAATATACCTGTTGATATCTTGTATTCATACGACGTTTCTTTTGCTGTTCAGTATAGTTCGGGCATTTTAAAGACAACATCAGTGCCATTCAATATGTGTGTTCCACACACACATCACGTAGAACGGAAATCCCAAAGTAATGGAAACTATTCTTGGCCTGTATACATAACAGCAAAAGAAACGTCACCCCTAAAAATATTTATTATTTTCATTTTATAATTAATATAATTTGTTTTATGAAGAATATTATGAGTATGGAGTGTAACACGAACACAATGTGGCAAATTTGGTTGACCTCAAAATTCGTCATGCATGACGTCTGAGGACACATAAGCTAAACATGTTTTCAGATTTATCAAAATTTAGGGGGTGACGTTTCTTTTGCTGTTATGTATATATCGGCCTGAAAGTATTGCCAATGAGGAAAAACCCGGTCTTTATATTCAGGCCAAATTGAATCTATAGATTGATGAAATTCTTGCGTCGGGCGATTAAAGGGACAGTATCCTCTCTATCAGGGCAGACTTTCGCCAGGCATGGAATCGGTGTCCTAGTATAGTTTAAGATCTAAAAATCTAAAAATTACTGGCCCGGTTGATCTAAATCTAGCACTCCGATTTCATGCCCTGTTGGTCGTGACAATATTGTCCCTTTAACCCTAACTCCCTAGGACCATTTGCTTACACATAACCTGAATCCTTCCTAACTCCCTAGGCCCATTTGCTTACACATAACCTGAATCCTCTAAAATCCTTCAGTAGTAAAGCAAGCACATGACATGTATGCACACATGTTTCTAATCTGTGATACATGTACATGGCCAGGGACCCTCCCTGCATGCATGGAGCAATAAACAGTTTCCACTGACCCAAGCACTGACCTTGCAATCACTACAACAAACATGGATGTACATGTACATGTACCATGGAAAGGCAAGTATGCCTAATAGCCTCAATCCTCCAAAATCCTTCACTTTAGCAAAGAGCATGTAGCATGTAACCTCAATCCTTCAAAATTCTTCACTTTAGCAAAGAGGATTTTTGAGGATTTGGGAAGGTTAGGGTTAATCAATTTAGATATTGTTTTATTGTTAACATTGTAATAAATGTCATTGATAGAGCAGGAAATTGGTTTTATTTATATATGGCAAACACTGCTCGGTCCGGCGGCCATTTTGTCGACATATGTCGACATATTACTTCACCATGTAGGCTAATTAATATGTAAACCAAGCATTGTTTACCAGTTGTACTGAATGCAGGTGGTGGAACGTATAGTCTACAGACTTCTTCACAATCTCAATGTCAATGACGATCCATATCTGACAGTGTGCTTTTGTCAGGAGAACAATAGAACTAATTAAGGTCATCCACTCAGACACGATAATAATCCTTGTCAGTAATACTGCTGACGTCACTTCTCTGCCTTTATGCAGTTTGATATATACTACTCAAAACAATTTAGGGAACACCGGAATAATCTCAGTTAAAGCAAAATCATTTATTTCAGATAAACAATGTTTCACAGAATTGATGAGAAACAACTGCACAATGAAACGGATGATAAAGGATGCATGTAGTGATTACACATTTCATGACATGACTACTGAAAGAGAGGGGGTTGCAAATGAAAATCCCGGTTCATGGAACATTTCAAACCTATTTGATATTAAAAATCCGGTGTTCCCTAAATTGTTTTGAGTAGTATATAAAATGATTTTAGTGAACAAACCCAAATTGACTAGAGCAAGTTTTGGACCCGCGACCGTACCGGTGCTCTTCCAATTGGCCACTCTTCCAATTGGCCACTCTAGCTCTGTTGCCCGTCTCTATTTTGTAAATAGGGAACGTGAGCAGACATAATTATACAAATGTGACGTCACACATTTTGCGTTCATAGCCTAGTAGAAAACAATACGTGTGACGTCAGATTTGTATATGCACACGTTTACAGTCAGTCTTCCAACGATCCCTAGCTAATTTCAGTTCGCTCAGCATATTTGTTCCACAGCCGTGAATTACTAATATACAGAAATATATAGATTTTTTAATTTGTTTATTCTGACAAAACGTCAGTAAGATTTGAAGTTTGCATGGTGAAACGGATAAGTACATTAAAGTCTGCTTGCGGTGACACCATGTAAAAACTCTTGAGTGTAGTAAATAGTTCTGAAAAGAACCGGTTGGTTACAATTGGACGTTTCGATCAGTATGCTCTGATCGTCTTCAGGAGAATCTGTGAGTGAATTAATTATAGAAGTACCTTTTTTAAATTAGCTTTTAAGGTAATGTAATTCTTTACTGCAGACAAAAATGTTGAGTTCGGTGTACTATAAAAATATAAAACATAAGTAGCTCTGCCCTTCATAAACATGACTCGGCATCGTACACGCTATGCTTTCCATTGTCTTTGGGGGTAAAAAAATCCAGAGGCGACCCAGGTGCGATTCGAATCCACAACCTCCTAACAAGTCTAATATACCCCAGTGCTTAAAATAATGTGTTTTTACTCCTTTTCTTATCCTACAGATTTTCTAATTATCCTGCCATTATCATATCGCAATGTGTTGTTCGTGTGGGTCGGTAAGATGCCGGTTTCGCTGTCTCAAGTGCAGCGGTGCCTTGCTCGTCTCGATCGGCGTCTTCTATGCCGCTGCAGGGATACTCTTCAACTTCTTCGACTTTCTCGTGATATTCACCACCGCACATGCTCTTATATGGGGCGGGACAGCGGTAAATTGAAATATCAATTCATACTCGTTAATTACATTGTTAATTACATTGTTTGTTTTGTAATCAATCCTAACTACTCCAAGTCTATCAAAGTCCACCACCTGGTTTGCCATGATTTTGATGGATTCAGTACTCCACAGTATAGCCCAGCGAATAGAGCATGTAGCCATGTGTACCAAATCCATCAAACTCCACCGGCTGCTTTTGTTGGATTCAGTACTCCGCAGTAGAGCCCAGCGAATAGAGCATGTAGCCATGTGTACCAAATCCATCAAACTCCACCGGCTGCTTTTGTTGGATTCAGTACTCCGCATTATAGCCCAGCGAATAGAGCATGTAGCCATGTGTACCAAATTCATCAAACTCCACCGGCTGCTTTTGTTGGATTCAGTACTCCACAGTATAGCCCAGCGAATAGAGCATGTAGCCATGTGTACCAAATCCACCAAATCCATCAAACTCCACCGGCTGCTTTTGTTGGATTCAGTACTCCACAGTATAGCCCAGCGAATAGAGCATGTAGCCATGTGTACCAAATCCATCAAACTCCACCGGCTGCTTTTGATGGATTCAGTACTCCGCAGTATAGCCCAGCGAATAGAGCATGTAGCCATGTGTACCAAATCCATCAAACTCCACCGGCTGCTTTTGTTGGATTCAGTACTCCACAGTATAGCCCAACGAATAGAGCATGTAACCATGTGTACCAAATCCATCAAACTCCACCGGCTGCTTTTGTTGGATTCAGTACTCCACAGTATAGCCCAGCGAATAGAGCATGTAACCATGTGTACCAAATCCATCAAACTCCACCGGCTGCTTTTGTTGGATTCAGTACTCCACAGTATAGCCCAGCGAATAGAGCATGTAGCCATGTGTACCAAATCCATCAAACTCCACCGGCTGCTTTTGTTGGATTCAGTACTCCACAGTATAGCCCAGCGAATAGAGCATGTAACCATGTGTACCAAATCCATCAAACTCCACCGGCTGCTTTTGTTGGATTCAGTACTCCACAGTATAGCCCAGTGAATAGAGCATGTAGCCATGTGTACCAAATCCATCAAACTCCACCGGCTGCTTTTGTTGGATTCAGTATTCCACAGTATAGCCCAGCGAATAGAGCATGTAGCCATGTGTACCAAATCCATCAAACTCCACCGGCTGCTTTTTGTTGGATTCAGTACTCCACAGTATAGCCCAGCGATTAGAGCATGCAGCCATGACTTGTACCAAATCCATCAAACTCCACCGGCTGCTTTTGTTGGATTCAGTACTCCGCAGTATAGCCCAGCGAATAGAGCATGTAGCCATGTGTACCAAATCCGTCAAACTCCACCGGCTGCTTTTGTTTGATTCAGGACTGTATAATAGCCAAGCCATGGATGCTTTGCATTTGCCAATGTACCAATTCCGTCAAAGTCCAACAATTCCGTTGACATTAACGAAGTTCTAAAATTGCTGTTAAAGCGATATTACTACTTTTGGTTTTTGGTAACGTATGTTTACTTCAACCCTCTAGTTTTCAAAATAAAAATATCAAATCAAACCAGGACAAATTGACCATGATATAGGTTCGCACGAATTTGGGAAAACGACGAAATACTGTTATTAATGTTTTACTATAATTTTGTGTTTTACAGTTTTGAAAACCGATATGTGTACCAGCTTTACACAAAGTTAAAGTTTTTAGATAATAATTAATGTGTGTATTGTTTTGTAGATTTTTATGGCTGGCGTGGCATCGATATTCATCGCAAAGAAAATGAGCGACGATGATTGGGTAAGTATGACAACCGAGAGAGGGCGCTAGCTGTAAGTTCTTCATCTAGGACTGTATCCCATTATTCTGGGATGACATTCAAAACCAGTCAAAAATGCCCCCAGTTGGTTCAACAGTCAAAAACAGTCAAAAACAGTCAGACTGATGATGACCACTTTAACTACTTTAATTTTTTTCATTTCATTTATCATTTCTGGTAATGAAACCAAGGGATGCCTCAGAAAAGCGCACTTAAGCACTGTAAGCTCGAAAGCCTGAGGAAACCTGTAAACAAGGGCGCTTGCAATGTGAACCAGAAACACCGGGGTAAACCCTTTACACTTCCACGATAAGTGTTCTGGGTTCTTTTACGTGCATTACTTAATCTAGTACACGAAGCAATTATGGTTAAATATCTTGCTCAAGGACACAAGTGTCACGACCGGGGCTCGAACCCACACCCTGCTGCTGGCAACACCAGAACTTGAGTTCGGTGCGCTAGACCGCTCGGCCACGACACTCCACTACTTGCCACAAAAGTTCAGCTATAGTAGGAGGGTTTTCAAGGGACAGTACGGTATCGTCACGATCAACAGGGCATGGAAGCAGAGTGCTAGTTTTAGATTAACTCGGTGACTAAAAATAATACCCCACATGATTAAGGTTATGCTGCATAAATGAGCCAGTAATTTTCAGTCACTGTGTTCATCTTAAACTAGGACACCGATTCCGTGCCCTGTTGAAAGCTTGCTCTGATCGTGACGATACTGTTCCTTTAACGAAATAAGCTTAAACTTCCACAGGTTAGTTTTTGTATAATTATAAATCTCTTGATTAGTGTGTGGATGCGTTTAGACATCACTATTTAAGTGTCCACACGCCTTCACTAAATGGTACTTGTATCCTTGAGCAAGACACATACTTTTGTAAAGATACTGCTGTTCATGATGCTTTATCTTTTCATTCCTTGTAATTTGTTTGCAGAGCTCTCGGGGGGCCGCCTTCATGTGTCTTCTCGCCATTGCATCGGCTCTCGGCAACGTAGCCATCCACACGTATACCCTCTACGAAAACCAGTACTTTATGGAATACGAACCTGAAACGTTTCAAAACCAGTCCTTCAACGTGACCTTTGAACTCTGGGTCGGGGTCATCGCAGTGGATGCTGGGATTGACGCTTTGGCTCTGTTGACAACTCTGGCGGGATTGGCGGCGTTCGGGATTGGCTGTTGCTGTTCCGAATATTCCGAGGTATGAATTTTAACAATTTTTGTCTTGTTCTAAACTGCAGAGGGCGCCCTGACCAAGTCACACAGAGCTGTATAGACTCGTTTTTTAAAAATATGTTACAGTCGTAGTTTTTGCCGTGAAATGCTTTGAAGATCCATCCCACTTAAAAACTTCGGGCATTTCATTTTGGGCACACTATTTTGCTAACCACGTCTAAAATGTTTGATGGCTGCATTTACAAAAAAATCATATTTCCTCAAAAATGCCATTAATTATGTCAGACGGAATTACTATCTCTAAACCAACTAAGCTTTTAGATATAAACACTTTTTCTGGGTAAACAGTTTTTTCTGGGTAATTACCAACAGCGTGCAACCCTCTGCCCAAAGATCTGACGTTATGCTTTGAGGCTCATGAATTACGCCAGATAACTACCGTGTGGCCGCCATGTTTGTTTCCCGGAGATTCAACTTTGACCGTGGTCGGTTGCTAGCGCGAGCCTGGAAGCGTGACGTCAGATCTTCAACACAACTTATCCAATGAAATCCCTTGAATGGTGCGCCAGAAGCCTTGTCTGACGATAAAGACAGGGGACTAGTGTAACAACCCAGTAGCGTTTGGGGAAAAATTAATCCATGCTCATTTGACTAGGGCTGAACCAATTCTGCACAATCACCGTTCTTCATTGCCGAAGCATAAACCCAAGTTTGTAAACATGTGCCATTGTTTCCTTTCTACAGATTGTAGATGATATAAAAGGAAGGATATAGGGTGCCATCAATTGAAAGAATGATTCACCTCAACTTTGATAATAGCTGACAAGACTTTTTTTCGCTAATAATCCGTGCCCATTGCATCTCGGTCTAGCTAGCGATCATTATCCCATACGTTATAGTAAAATAACTGGACACAACAATAATCTCAATCTGTTGTTCGGTGCGGTTGGAACATTGATAGATACGATATCTTGGGAGGTAGTTTTGCTGTGTTTGATCATTAGCTAGACCAGCATGCATTGCGCAATTCAGTTTGCGCTTGCGCACTGTTATTTGCGAAGAAGTCTTGGCCTGTAATGGAAGCAGCTAGTAAATCATGTAATTGCACGACCAGTCATCCAGGATTACGTCTTGAATTCCGCCTCTTGAACCGCCATGACGTTGTACACTGAGCTGTAGGACTTAATGTTATTGTCAAGAAACAAAGCTGTGGCTTTTATACACAGAATTAGCCAACTTTTCAGCCACCAGAACCGACCAACTTTTCAGCCACTAGAACCGACCAACTTTTCAGCCACCAGAACAGTCAGTGGTGTTGGTACGGCATGGTACACAACTCGAATATAATTATGTGACCCGCTCTGGCAAAACCCGCAACTTCTCGGCATTTAACATAATGCGTAACAGCCATGAAAATGTCAAAAACTGACCCCAGGGACCAGTTTGAGATTTTCATGTCACCATATAGAGTTAGAGCATTTTCTCTAGATTTTGATGGAAAAAGAAAAATCCTGAAACGTTGTTGGGAACATTGTTAATTGTCACGATAAATTTGGGAGGTCACTCCGAAAAGTTGGGTCCAAGTTTAGGGTTTTGCCAGAGCCAGTTACATATTTAAGTTATATGCGTCCCCTCTTTGCATACTCATTTCAGTATTTGTATCAAATAGTTTTCAACCAAAAATTTACAGAATACACATTTCTTCTTAAAGTCGGTGTACACTTTTGGTAAAATGTCTAAGTTTCAGCCGATTTAATTGTATACTACTCAAAACAATTTAGGGAACACCGGATTTTTAACATCAAATAGGTTTGAAATGTTCCATGAACCGGGATTTTCATTTGCAACCCCCACTCTCTTTCAGTAGTCATGTCATGAAATGTGTAATCACTACATGCATCCTTTATCATCTGTTTCATTGTGCAGTTGTTTCTCATCAATTCTGTGAAACATTGTGTTTATCTGAAATAAATGATCTTGCTTTAACTGAGATTATTCCGGTGTTCCCTAAATTGTTTTGAGTAGTATATATAAAAAACTGTCTGTGAAAGATTCAGCTTGTTTCATTGTACTGTTAACAAGGAAATCATGAAAATGCATTCCGATTTTTCGTGTGTTCATTCTAATGTGGATTACAATACAATACAATGAAGGCATTTATATAGCGCTCTTACACAAACGGTATCACAGCGCTTTACAGTGAGATGCAAGTACAATTTAAAAATACACAGTGCCTAAAATAAATGAGTCTTGAGAGATGTTTTAAATTGACTCAATGAAGAAGCATGACGGATACCAGATGGTAGTTCATTCCAAATGCTGGGTGCAGCAGTATAGAAACCCTTGTTAGCCGCAGTTAAATGTGTAGTTGGCTTTTTGAAGATCCGGGAATCAGAATTTGAACGGAGTCCACTGTGGTTAGGTTGGTATGGTGGAATTAAAGGCTCTTGAAAATATAATTCATTTGCAATTTTATATATGCATTAATGATAAGAAAGGCGTTTAGGTAAGGTATACTGACAGGTTGTAATCCATTAGTTTTAGTCTTTTAAAAGAATTATCCATGTACATGTATACAGTATATATGCACAGAAATAACATGTACAGTACAACACAGCCATAATGAACGTAAAGGGTCAACGTTATAAGCAGTGGCGTTGTTCTGTATTGGTATCTGCAGTTTCGTCGTAACTGCAATCAAAGTGTTTTATTCACTTATACGAAGGTGGGAAATTTGTTTACATATAGAGCGCCCCCTGTTGGCGTTAATGATATACATAGCAGACAAGAGTGTATTTATATTGTACAGGTTTTTATATTTTGAACTTTGACATTCATGTTCACAACATAATGATTAATGATAAATAAGATGACATTGCGTTCTACTTAAAATGTAGCAAGTATTTCATCAACAAGATGCTCAGTAGAGGGCGCTGTGTAATGGTAAAGATGTGATGTCATCTTTTGACAGCCTCTTTCAATGAGTTCCAGTTGCAATAGTACCTTTCTTAGAAAACTTAAGTCTGGGCAAAATAGGACAGTTCGTCCCTAATTTGCCATAGTGACCAGTCCGATTTTTTTCAATTTTAAGTTTCCCCGCCCATTAGTACATTCAGGAAGAGATACCATTGTATCTAATCCACATGCATGTATTCCTTATAGTTTTGGAGATAGAGCATGCATTCAAATGACGAATGCTCTAACTGGCTATTTTTGTAATTTGGCAAAGTGACCAATACCGCATTGGTCACTATGCCAACTTAATTCGGGATTGGTCACTATAGCAAATTAGGGACGAGTTGTGACTCAATCTTGCAAATCGATATTTTTGTGTTTGGGAGGAGGACCAAAGTCATGGTACAGCCAAACCTTTCAGAAGCCCAGGCTTTGCCCAGACCCAGAGGCCTATATAATCCCCTAGCTGAGCACAAAAGACGCTTTACTAATGAATAGATCTCAAATAGCTCTTATTGTTAACGCTGACTTGACTGACACCCTGACTGTCTTTTCTTCACAACTGCAGAAAATGAGCTCTACTTGGCTGGGCTAGGCCGGCCAGGCCCTCAAGAAGCCCGGGTTACGCTCATTGACAGGATTAGGACTCGCAAAAGACAGCTTAGGAGGCCAGGTAGCCAGTCAGGTCTGGCCGGACTTCACAAAGGCTTTGCTGTATCATGACATTGGCCCTCCTGCCTAACATGCCCTCAAACATGATCGACTTTAATCATTTCAAATCGATATGAATTGTCACTTATTTGTACCCATAACCAGGCACGTTTTTGAATTGGAATTGCACACATGTATCTGTTTTCCGGCCTACTAAAAAGATATGTTTGAATTGATGTAATTTTGCTATCGAGATATGTTTGCCATGTTGACCCAAATATGTGTACAGAGGTGAATTTTTGTCTCTTATTTTAAATCTATATTTTTTTGTACTCCGTGTTTAAATTAATTGTGTGCGAATGAATTTAATATTGTTCTGTTACACATATATGTACATTTTTAAATTCTAAAAATTATGTAATTTTTTTTTTTTGGTTGACCGGGAAATAGTGCTTGCGGTTAGTTCGCTAACCGTTTCACCAAATCATTCAAGGTCGGTTAACCGAAAGTCGGCACCTGACGGCCATACAAACTAGTTAGTTACAGCAAATGGAACAATGTGTATACATTTTCAATCAAAAATCATCAATAAACTTCCCACAATGATTGTTTAATAACCAATGTGGCAAAAAAGAAGTCTAGAACAGCAAAATGGGCGGCAAATTGTTCCAGAGGTGTGATTTTGTTGTTGTAAATATTGGCTCGGTTAAAATTTCTAAACGGTTAGTGCAGTTTTGGTCGACTAACCGTCCAAGCACTACAGGGGAGTACGGTGTTACCAACAAGTCGTTAAGAGGCAATAACTACATGGATCTTAATTCGGGATTTTTTTTATCATACTATTATGGAATGAAATAAATATAATAAAATTATGAAAGTGGATTAATTCTGTGCTTATAATAATTATTGTGTTAACTGCTTGATACATGTAATAATTACACTAGAGTCGAGTTCAAATGAGGACGAGGATGATGATAATCAATTAAAATAATTATTGTGGTAATTGCTTGATACATGTAATAATTACACCAGAATAGCCAAATACTATAATAATAATAATAATAATTAATTTGATTTTTTTTAATAAGGCACTAACATTACAATGTACATCTTAAAATGTAATTCATCAGAAAAAATATGTGGAGAAATACAAAAAGTATAAACTCTGCATACAAAATACACACTACTTTGTACAAAATACACACACACATTCTCATTTTTGCATCCTTGTGGAGACCTCTATTGTTCTTTCCTTTGTTCATGTACTTAATAATTTCTCATAGGTTTTGTACACAAAATTCCTTGTGGAGACATGACTCCTTTAGAAATTCCTTGTGGAGACCAATTGTTCTTGCCTTTCCCTTTTGTTATAGGACTCCACAAGGTAGCGGTTATAGGTACACTTCTTTGTTCAAAATACACACTTTGTTTTGTGTGTGGCTTACGGGTGATAAGGATCGTATGACCACGCCCATCAACCTGTAACGACCGCACGACAAATGTCTATTCCCTTATTGGTATTAAAACCAAGTAAGTCGTTAGAGAATCTTTGAAAGAATGTCGAACCCAAACCGCCAGTTGTGTTTTTAGCAGACGACATTATGACTAAAATCTCACATGGACGTGCATACATTCATTGCTCAAAATATCGTTTCCAATCCTCACTTGACTACACTTTTCTCTCCTTAATAATTGTGTCATCTATCATCTTTAAAGGGAAAATCTGTGATATTTTTCATATTGGGATAGAAAAGTGGCGGTTGTATTCTACATTCTTCAATTTTTTCAGTTTCGTTGTGGGTAAGTACACCCCCTTTAATTGATGAATATTTATTTGGTTTTTTTTGCCATGCGCTGATCGGCAATACGTTGATTCACATACTGTTCAGAGGCACCTACGTGTATTTCCCTGCCGACTGGAGGGTCGCAATAGTCATACGACGGCTCTTCTATGTACTCATAAGCTCCGTCGTCGATCGCATCGTCTGGGTTTTGAGTTGTTGCACTTGGGTTCGAAGGCGGCAAGTAACTGCCGTCGTCTTCTGCGGCTGTATTTGGGCTCCTTCCAGGTGACTGGGTAAATGTATGATGTGTAATCGGAGGAGCTTCTGGGGTTTGCTGCCTCTCTCCCGACGTCTGGAAGTATGTATTCTCGATTTCCAAATCCCTTTCGGTGCTCTGGATCAGCAACGGTTGGTAGAAGGTAGGAGCTGGCGCGCTGGGAACTGTGGTGGTGTGAACCGGCTGTGAACGGTTTTGACTGGCTGACGTAGCCGGTCCTGACCGGTTGGAGACTGATGCTTGCGTCTGCGAGCCGTTTTGCAGCAGCGGTGCCGTTGGCTGTGGGTATTGCTGCTGACACGGCTGATGTGGTCCCGTAGGGGCATGGTAGGTTGGGTGAGGGGCGCTGCTTTGTGCTGCATATGGAGGTGGTTGCTGTGGTCCCATCGGCTGGTATGGGGCGCCACCTACCAGCTGGACGCTCATCTGCTGCATAGGGTAGGTTTGCTGAGTGAGTTGACTTCCTGGATATGTCCCGCCGGTGTTGACGAATACCACCTGTGGAGCGACCGGTTGCTGAGGAGCGACATTGTTTGTGTTGCTTAAGATGATGTTTTGAGGAAGATTTGCACCGCCCTGGTAAACAATTACCGGCTGTATCTGAAAGGTATACACAAACTTGTACAGTTTATGGGAGGGGCCAGGAAAGATTTCGTCTTGCTTTGATCCGTAAATTAAACGTAAAAATATTAAGTGAAGAATTCGATGAATTACTGATATTCTGGTTTTCAAATGGTATCGCCTGTGTTTTCTGTTGTTGTCAGAAGCATATAAGTATAATAGTAAAATGTTTCAGTGGTGGTCAAATATGAGACCTACCTGTTCCTACCTGGGATTAAATCTCTTGTAGTAAATATTGTTACATGAACAAAGGGTGCGAGATGGTCTGCCCATTGAAAGCATATCCAAGATGCATAATGGATCGTTGTCAATGAGAGATATATGAAAATAACCATAAGGCCAACAAAAAAGTCTCCGGTTTCTTGTCATTGGTCGGCTTAAAAAATCGGTCACGCGATTTTTTATTTATTTATTTTTTTGTGGGGGGGGGGTAACCTTTTTTGAAAACGTGAAAAATATACGCGGTTACTGGAACCAGACCAAATTTCCAGACACAAAGTATGGTTGGTGGCTAAGAGATGAGGCCTCACAAATCGGGCAAATGTTATTTTTTTCATGTGAACAGTCATTTAAAACACAGCACGGCAGAATTCAAATCGATCCAGTAGTTTTGGCTGCAATTGGATATCGTTTCATAGAAAAAAAAACCCGTAGACTTCTATTTTGGCCTAATCTTGTATAGGCCTATATCCTAATAATATAAGAGCTTTTCCTAGTCTTAGGAAAACTCGCTCACCACCAGACGTTCCTGACAACAGCAGCAGAACTGGCATGACGTCACGCACGTTATGATGCTCAGGATAAAAGCCACGCCCATCATAATTATCCAAAGGATAAAACCCGTCACGGGGTTGGGCGTGGCAGCAGTAGTGGGCGTAGCTGGTGTAGTAGTGCCGTACGTAGGCCTATAATACGTAGGTATATAATAGAAAACCTCGTAAAGAGAAGAGTAGAGGGTTAACCCCATGCAGGCTAACGTGACGAAGATGCAGATTATGCTCAGGGATAAGAACAGGCCCCCCTGCAAAAAAGAACGGAAATAGTATGACAAGTAAAGACTGTTTGCGGTGACACTATGTGAAATTCTCAATTGAGTGATAATTAGTTCTGAAAAGAACTGGTGGTTACAACTCGACGTTTCAATCAGTATATTCTCTGAGAATGCCTGACTGCCTGTCTGGGTGGAATCTGACAATATAATGACCATATAATATCACCATTATCGACACAACCTAGTTCCCCGGGTCTATCTCGTTGTCACTGCTAGACCCTGGTGGATAAAGTGATTCCCAAAACACTGATTGCCTATTACTGGAAATTAATATGCAAACAAAAAACATTTAAATATAATTTATGTCAGAAGAAACAAAACAATTTATATTTGTTTTAAATATGTATAACAGTGCGTTGTTATGTGCAGGCGGGGGAAATTGGTGGTACCAGGATCATTGGAGTGGAGGAGAGGACAAAACTATTTCCGGTGACACCATGTGAGAATTCTCTTTTGAGAACATTTTTTCACACAAGTTTACACACCACTAGTCAACAGAGGGCGTTTTCATTCCCATAGTGGGCGGATTTGTTGTAATACAACAATTTGTTTTGTGATGCGCTTTTGATCATTTTTAAATGGAAACAGCGCAATAGAATTTTTTTAATTTATTATTATTAATAGAGGGCGTATTTATTCCCATAGCGGGCACTCGACTTCTGAATGTCGGACTCGGTACCAAGTCTGTATAATTCCAACTAACAGTTATGGGCAATAATGTGTACATTGGGCTTACGACGTTCACCGTGTGTTGTGTGAAAATGATCTAAATACTTACACATCTTTTCTCAGATTTCCTCGCTGACATAAAAATCCCAATGGTCCCAGTTCCCAGGGCCTGAGAAACACAAGAGGGAAAAATCATACAGATTAGTTTGTTTTTTTCAAATGAAAAGGATATTTCCTGTTTAAGGTGCATTACTGTCTGAATACTGTCTCATTATAGAAGCAGCAACAGTAATAACTATGACCTTATCATGTACAAGTAGGGATGTTAGACTCAAAATTCAAATTCCTTGTTTCTCTACAAAACTCATATTGATTGAAAGGGCAAAAAATATCAAACTTAATAAAACAAAATTACACAAATTGATGAAACGGTTCAAAAGTTACAGATTTTTAAGTAATTAATATTCGGGGTCCTCCC
This sequence comes from Zoroaster sp. YZ-2022, assembly GCA_029582265.1. NCBI lineage: Eukaryota > Metazoa > Echinodermata > Asteroidea > Forcipulatida > Zoroasteridae > Zoroaster > Zoroaster sp. YZ-2022. The sequence goes on from CM055817.1 coordinate 51,280,461, forward strand.
TGAAAAAATGCAATGGAACTTTACTGTATAAGCGTGGAACCATGAGTGAAAACGTTCTAACTGATTCTTGTGTACTTTGTGTCTCTGTGTCCAAATCTATTCATATTAATATTACACTGAAATTTTCAAGACTGAACATCTTTCACAAATGTGTTTGTGTTTTGTCTTGTAAGAGTTTACATAAAATATTATATTCTTATTTCGCAAGCCCGTCACAGTTGGAGTAAGTTCAATAGGCGGAATAGTCAAAAGAGCCAAGAACGGGGCGACCCTTCCAATTAATGAGTGCGTTACAGATCACGTGATGCATTTCCTACTATTCCGTGTTAAACTTACTCCCTGTACACAGTGTTTAAATCACAAAACATTCCTTTACACACGTTATTTCTCACTTTATTATTCAATAAATTTCGATATTTAAGTAAATATTACTTATTTGGAATTTCAAACTCTGTCACAAGTTTTGAAATTTCTTCGAGAGACCACATATCTGCTGTCAAATCCCCAGCTTAATTAATATCAGCTGGGGATTAAAATTAAAACGGGGTCCCACAGAAATGCGTCAATCAAAAGGTGATCCCAATTAATTATGCATCTTAAACTTGGTGAACATGTACACAAGATATTTATAAGTGTTCGTGTAGCACGACCAGTTCGAAAATTTGCGAAAACTTGAAATAATATAAGGTCTGGACATTAGTCATAATTTCAACCGATCCGTACACCCGAAAATGTGGCTTGTTTCGGTAATCGTCGGAACTGTGTTCAGATGTATTACGGTATGAATGGGACTTCCAAAAATGGGCATTGTAGGAGTCCAGGATCACCTTTTGATTTATCCGTCATCGCCCGAGCTTGCAGAACAGCCAATTCGGTTTGGTGCCGTGTGCACTTTCCCTCGATTTCAAACAAGGGCTGCGCGGCAAGTGTTAACAATTGAACCATTTTCAAGCAATACTAGTAGCACTTTCCCTGTTTTTTCGTAAGGAAACTTGGTTTATATTGAGAAGAAGTCTTCCTCTCTTCAAATCTGGAATCATAATTTTAAAAAAATGTATTCTTGTATTTAAAAAACGATTTTGAAAAGGGCATGTTTTTGCGTGTGTGAGCGCATTCAAACCGGGGACGTATAACAAAAGGGACAATGGTCCCCGGTTGCTCTCACAATGGAGAACAATGCGTCCCCGTATTTTTGGACAAAGGAATTTGACAAAGGAAGTCCCCGATTGCAGGTGTTTACACACGTGTGTGCACTCGTATTAGCTAGTGTGTGTGTGTGTGTGTGTGTGTGTGGGTGTACGTACCGCTGCAGTATTTCAGGATTTATTAACGGTTTGTCATTGCTGGGCCTTGTTGATGGACATTGCGAAGAATTGCCTGGAGACGTCTGAACAGAAATGTCATGATAAATTAACGAATTTGTTGGTGAAGTGGTGTTCCCTTCCTCTGAAGGCTCTCCTTTGAGCGATTGATTATTTTCACTCACTGAACTTGCACTCTGATTCCATGCCCTGTTGATCGTGACGATAGTGCCCCTTTAACAGTAATTTCATAAGGCTTAGAAGTGGTATGCGATGGCAGTCAATTGGGATTAAAACTAACAGGTACTTAAATTCATTTGTTCCCTATTCCATTCCACTTCTCAATGATAAGCCAGTGTAAATTATATAATTCCCTGCTTAAGTTTTTTTGGTGATATTATGATAGTATTGATTCTGTTCTTTTGTCTAACTAATTAATTTATCGATTGTAATTTAATTATATATTCATTATTGTTTATTATTTGTGCTGCATGTAAAGTAGGTAAATCTACCAATAAATTGAAAAAAAAAGAAATGAAGTAAATAATTCAATGTCAATTATGCTCGACCGCAAGAGGGCGGAATAGTAATGATATTATTTTTTGGGGTACAACACATTTTCCTAAACATTAATGAGACAAATTTCTGAGCAAATGTTACGGTTTCTTTCTTACACTTTTATATTTTTGAAAGTTTCATTGAAAAAACACAATTATTTTGTAAATTATTTTTTTTAAAGAAGTCTTACCCCTAAAATTGCGCCCTCTTGTGGTCTACTGAAAGAGTCTGTCCTGCGCATTTGGTCAATAGAAATGAGAATACAGAGAACGTGACAGGTAAACATATCAAAATAACTCAAATTGAGAACGAAACCAACTGTAAAAGCCTACAGGTGTTCACAAAAGAAAACATCCACATGGGAATTAAACGGGAATTCCCCTAATTCCACTGTTCTTTGAAATCGAACAATGGAAGGATATACGCAATAGCACCGGTAGTTCACGGCCATTATTTTAAACTATAAAACAAAATCTAATAACATTTCATAAGAATTTGATAAGAGATCTTATAACTGTCCCAACAATCCTAAATCTATTGCTTGGCCATACTTCTCCACAATGAAGTGGTAGGGTTATAGCCATAGTAATAAGATTGAGAGTTGTTGGGGGTAAACTGTCGAGCTTCAGGCACTTCTCTGTAGGAGGTGGTATCCTTCGTCTGCGAGCACGTTACTGCTACACGCTAGATAAAAAAAAGTTCATGGCCAACACCTTGAAATTTAACAATGAGGTGTTTGTTTCCAGCTGGTTTCTGCCCACACCCACCTGTTCTTTTCTCCGTGGTTCAGAGGGTCTATGAAATGTACAATTAGAGATGTATACGGTGGCATGCTTCCGGATAAGGTTGTGCGTTTTTGGTTATTTCAGGAAACGGATAACCGAAAATGGCAATCTTCAGATACCTGCGTAATATGACCTTATCATGTGGGCTATTATTTTCATTCACTGAATTAATCTAAAACTAGCACATTATTTTATTTCACTCTGCAACAGTTCTAAATGCACACAGAACTAAAATCATTAATATTAATAATAATAATAATAATAATGTGTGGACTTATATATCGCACGTATCCACCAACTAAGTGGTGCTCAAGGCGCATTCTTTTTTACGTGCATTACACAACACACGGGACCTACGGCTTTACGTCCCATCCGAAGGACGAAGCAATTATGGTTAAGTACCTTGCTCAAGGACACAAGTGTCACGACCGGGGCTCGAACCCACACCCTGCTGCTGGCAACACCAGAACTTGAGTTTGGTGCGCTAAACCGCTCGGCCACGACACTCCTTATGGAGAGGGCAAGATTGAGGAGGAATTGTTCAATTCCTATAACCAAAAGGTTCAGTCTTCCAATAAGACATGCATACAATAATAAAATAATATAGAAAAATTAATTAAACTCTAAACACATTAAAATGAATGACCAGCATTCAATTAAACACACACTGTCACTTCTTCGTCTTGTTTACATCTCTCTAAGCATAGAACATTCGCATTCTAACATAGTATTATGTGGTCAGGGCTCTGTAACTGGAATAATTTCCCCTCAAATACTGAAGGAATTACTTCCTACTGTTTTAGCCTAAATATACAGATAGCCTAAGGACTGCACAAGTCTAATAACCTAATAAATTGAACAGTAAGTAACGTCCAGTTCTTTTCAGAACTAATTACTGCTCAATTAGTGTTACTTATCCTCTTTCACCATGCAAAGCTACAAGTTTTACCTAGTAAGTATGTAAGTGTATGTATCAAGAGCATGTGTGGCCTAAGATGGTGTACTAACGTGTGTCACAACAAGACTGCCTGTAAAATCTAACTTATATTAGCATGCTAAACCTATAGTGACCAGTGAGGCATAAAACTAACAATAGGCATTGTAACCGTTCTGAAGATGCTATTTGCATAAAATGTGCAATCCAGGCTCAAGACTGGGCTAATCCATAGTAAGTGTGCAAGTAAAAAATTAGGAATAATACACAAGATTGAGGAGGAATTGTTCAATTCCTATAACCAAAAGGTTCAGTCTTCCAATAAGACATGCATACAATAATAAAATGCTATTTGCATAAAATGTGCAATCCAGGCTCAAGACTGGGCTAATCCATAGTAAGTGTGCAAGTAGTGTCGTGTCGTGGCCGAGTGGAGTGTCGTGGCCGAGCGGTCTAGCGCACCGAACTCAAGTTCTGGTGTTGCCAGCAGCAGGGTGTGGGTTCGAGCCCCGGTCGTGACACTTGTGTCCTTGAGCAAGGTACTTAACCATAATTGCTTCGTCCTTCGGATGGGACGTAAAGCCGTAGGTCCCGTGTGTTGTATAATGCACGTAAAGTGGATTGTCGTGCGGTCTAGCGCACTGAACTCAAGTTCTGGTGTTGCCAGCAGCAGAGTGTGGGTTCGAGCCCCGGCCGTGACACCTGTGTCCTTGAGCAAGACACTTAACCATAATTGCTTCTCTCCACCCAGGGGTTAAATGGGTACCTGTGAAGGCAGAGATGGTTTGCTCTATATGCGCTAGAAATGGCAGCAATTGAGCTGTATACTCCCCAGGGAGCTGAGATGGTTTCAGGAATGATTTATGAGCCTTATGAGCCTTATGAGCAGGGATAATAATATAATGCGCCTTGAGCGCCACTTAGTTGGTGGATACGTGCGCTATATAAATCTATACATTATTATTATTATTAAGTAAAAAATTAGGAATAATACACTTACAAATATGGGGGAAGCATAAATAGAATTGAACACTACGGTATCATCTCTTGTTAGAATCTAGGTTCATTTCAATTTAATATGTGGTATCTTAATCTTATTTTTGTATTTACTTGTGCTAATTATATCTTAGGTAAAACTTGTAGCTTTGCATGGTGAGGATGATAAGTAAGAATAATTGCGGTGACACCATGTGGAATCTCAGTTGAGTAGTAATTAGTTCTGAAAAGAACTGGAGGTACAACTCGACGTTTCGATCAGTATGCTCTGATCGTCCTCAGGAGAATGCCGGACTCTGGAAAATGCTGCTGCTTAAGTAGGCTGCTGGAGGATCATTCCATGAATGGATGCTGGAGGATTAGTTCGTTGAGGCGCGCAGGCGGGAACTGTTGAGACTAGGATCCTAGGGGTTGGGGGAAAGGAGTGTGTGCTCACTGAACTGAATCAGTTGTTAACAAGCACAGGGGAAGGAGGGTGGTTGACTTAGGATATAGGAGATCCCTCAGTCTGGGGTGGGTTATGGACTTTGGATATAGAAGATCCTTCAGTCCGGAGTAGTGGTCGCCAAATGTCGCTGATGTAGAAACCGATGTCCTGTGGCACAGTGTCGTGTTTGACGATTTCGATGGCCTCTCTGATGCGTCTGGGGTGCCATGTGCCGATGGGTGTGATGAGTTGGGCTGCCTGCCAGTCGAGTTGTACCTCCAGTTCTTTTCAGAACTAATTACTACTCAATTGAGATTCTACATGGTGTCACCGCAATTATTCTTACTTAATTATATCTTAGTTATTGAACACAACGCCTGAAATAGTGTCTGTTATTCTAAGTAGTTGGCAACAGCTAATTCTCTATGTATTATTCTAATTGTTAACTTGAAGAAGAAGAAGAAATGAATATTTATCAAAACAAAAATACTTACCAGGATTCCTGTCCATAAGGGTGATCCAAACGATTGCGCCATCGCATTACATCTTACGCCGCTACACGCTGCGTACAAGGATAGCAAAAACACAGCCCCAATAACCAGGGCCACGCTTGCCCCCATGGCCACTCCCTGCTTGTACACCATCGCACTCGAACTCAAATCACTAGCCCAGGAGGACAAGGTGGTTGACAATCTACAGAGAAAATCCAATGAATGGATTTGTGAGGACTTTTATAAGTCAAGCTTCTCAATCATGACGATGGTTATCCAGGGCCAAGTTCATATGTGACTTGTCACCACGAAACCCGGACAAAGTTGGATTTTTTTTTTTGAGTTTTTGGTATTTTCATATTCTCCAGTTCATAAGCTTTTAAATGATTATAAACTTGTAGGGGTAACCCTTTCCTGTAATCCCCTCAGGAGGGGATTAAACCCCCCAACATGCCCAATCAATAACAAGTCAATCAGAGAAAAGAAGGCTTTTGTACAGGAAGTCCACGCTTCTTGTTCAGTACCAACATCGCTCCGAAAATAGGGTAAAAAAGTATTTTACCTTAACAGATTTAATTTATTTTTAAAGTAAAATGATAGATGAATTATGTAAAGCATACGGTCATCCCAAAATCCAAAAATGGACGATTCCACCCTGAAATGACTTTGCACGCTGTTTACTCGAAATGGATCGGTGCGACTTTGTCCGGGTTTCGTGGTGACAGGTCACATATGGAGATGCTAAACAGAAAACGTTTTCTAAGCAAATATCTTTAATGTAATAATAATGTGTGGACTTATATGGCGCACGTATCCACCAACTAAGTGGTGCTCAAGGCGCATTATATCATTACTCCTGCTCATAAGGCTCATGAGGCTCATAAATCATTCCTGAAACCATCTCAGCTCCCTGGGGAGTATACAGCTCAATTGCTGCCATTACAGCGCATATAGGGCTAATCAACCAACTCTGCCCTCACAGGTACCCATCATTTAACCCCTGGGTGGAGAGAAGCAATTATGGTTAAGTGTCTTGCTCAAGGACACAAGTGTCACGGCCGGGATTCGAACCCACATTCTGCTGCTAACACCAGAACTTGAGTCCGGTAAGCTAGACCGCTCGGCCACGACACTCCAAAGCAACATAAAACAAAGCAATATAAAACAATATAAAACAAAGCAATATAAAACAGACTACCAACCAAAATGAATACATTGTGTGTGAACGTTTGGCTGGTAACCAGATCGGTCTCATAAGCAAATTGTTCTGGTAAGCAAATCTATGACATTGGCCTCTGATAAAGTGAAAGTAATAACGAAAGGATGCACACCACTAAGTAGTGATAAATTCATGCGCTAAGCTGATTGTCATAAAGTGTAGGTCCTTAATATTTTCTGAAAAACAAAGATTTGAGGCCCATACATTTGATGGATTGCGTAAAAGTGGCCCAATATCATAACCTGGGATCCTTGACTTCCAACTTTGAGTATTTTAAATATACTACACCCTAAAAAAGTGGTCCTAATTTGATTTAAAGCGGAAGGCCTTTTTGTCAAAAATGGCTGCTTTTCACTACGGTAACTGTAGAGAGTGCTTTCCATTGGGATGAGAATAACTCGATCGATATTTTTTTCTTTTGGTTTTAAAAACTGTACGACTTGTAAGTATATTTTTAATGATTTTTGAATATTTTGTATTTAGCACTGTTTACTATGGTAATTTATTTAGTGGGGTGCACCCGGATGTGCATTGTCACTTCCCAGTGACAAATCAATACCCAACCTCGCCCCAGGGTTTTCAAGCAATATCCTCTATAGACTGGTCCCTTGTCTATATCCTATCAAGGATATAGACAGGCTCCAGGCGTACCACTCAATGGATTTCATTGGACACGTTAACGCGTTGTGCTGATAGATCTGACGTCACGCTTCAAGGTTTGCGCGCTAGCTGCCGACCAAGGTCAAAGTTCAGCATCGGGAAAAAGATGGCGGCTGCACGGCCAGGATCTGGCGTTATTCACGCTAGCTCAAAGCGTGACGCCAGATCTTTAGGCTATATCCTCTATCTCACTGTTCTCTCCAGCGCCGGCCCTGGAACGGGGGACGATTATAACAAAAAACGCGTGCATAAATAACGGAAGACGACAAAACATCCCAAGGAAACCGTTGTACCTGAACGGTCCGTATTCCCTCAGTTGACCCTATTCAAATCACTCCATAGTGATAGACTATTGGGACGAGATTGAATCTGGCAAGATTGATCCTGTGGGTTTCCGCTCTGGAAATCCGGTATCGTTTTGAGCTGACGTCACCAACAAAAGTAATTTAGAAAACACCTGTTGCTATTTCAAAATAGATGCATATTCAATGCATATGTTTTCTTTAAAAAAAATAATTGTTATGTGGAGTTTACATTAAAGGGACAATACCGTCACGATGAACAGGGCATGGAATTAGAGTGTTAGTTTTAGATTATACTCATAGTGACTGAAAATAATTACGCCACATATGGCCGGTGATTAGGCCGGCTATTTTTCAGTCACTGTATTCATCTTAAACTAGGACACCGATTACATGCCCTGTTGAAAGTCTGCTCTGATTGTGACAATACTGTCCCTTTAAGCTTGCCGGACGGCAAATTGTTGTAAAAAAAACATAAAAACATTTCACAAGGAATTACTCATGTTATTTCCCATTTATGTACCGTCAGAATTTTGAAAACGAAGCCGTTCTCGATGGCAATACCATGATAAACATTAATACATCGTTCTTGTTTGCCCAGTGATCGAAACATCTGAATATATTTTTCAATAATCTCTTGTTAACTAGCATGGGCGTCAACAGCTTATGAAAAGTGGGGGGGACATGAGCCCCAATTAGTGATCTGTGTCCTGGGGAGTTATCTAAGGGGAGGGGGTGTCCCCTTGCCCTTAGAGATTGTTTGCATAATTAAGGGTGCTTAGGTGCTAAATGGTGCTATATTTTGTTAAATAATTGTATATTTCTTGAAGAAAAATATTGATATTTATACTTTTTGTTAAAAATAATCATGCTACAAAAAACTGACCCCCCCCCCCCCCCTGGATCCGCGATCATCCGCTCCTGAACTTGCGAAAACCAGCGCTAGGGGAGCCTCCGACCCCGTATACGCGTCAGAAATGAGAAATGTCGCTGGCAATCCGCACTGCACCAGTGCACTTTGCGCGTACACGATGCGTGAGTAACGTTAGAAACAAGCGACGTCGAATCGCCTGCTCGCCCTGTATAACGCTATGAACTGGGGCGAAATATACATACGCACGCAATACGATCTTTGGCTTTCAGTGCGCATGTCTCAAAAAAGTGTCGCTGGCATTCTGCACCGCACGCCGTTTGTGCATAGTGAGCAGTGTTGGAAAACATGCCTGCGCGGCTGGCTTCTAATATGTTCCTACTGTACGGTACAGGAATATTAAGCGTCCACCTCCTCTGTCTCCGTGAGCAACGTTATAGGTCTACCTAGTAGGCATACACGGCGGCAACGGTTCGTCTGCCTCTAATTTTTGATGATTTTGATAATGAGTCGAAAAATGGCTGTTTTCACTAATATCGAGTTTGATTCTATTTGAGTCAGCAATTGATACAAAAAATCGAACATTATGCCTGCCATTTTTTTATATTATTGTTCTGAAAAGTGGGGGGGACAAACGATTGATATCCCCCCCCACTTTCAAAAGTGGGGGACACATGTCCCCCCCGTCCCCCACCTGTTGACGCCCATGTTAACTAGGTAACTTTATGAGCTGAGAATACCCGAACCGAGTATCACAATATACTTGACTTACCGTGATTTACCGTAATCGCACGCTCATGTGTAACGGGTGACTCTCAGGGGAATTTCTTCCTTCAATATTCCAATAAGTTAACAACGAGATCGAAGCTGACTTTTGAAGAACTCCAATTATTTGATATTCTTGGCGAAAAAGGGTTCGTCTCCAACAAACGTCGCGTTAAGGTAGGTTCATACTGACGGTGAAGCGAATTTCATGACGCCAACACAATACGGTGACTTATCACTAAATCATTTCACTTCCGATTTCGCATGGTCACCGCACCTTAATCCACGGCACAGATTACAATGTGTATCCATTGTTGAATAGGCATAATAAGTAACGCAACAGGGTTGCTTGTTTATTGATCTATATCACAATGCTACTCAACCAATATTAAACGTGGTTTTGAAATTGAGGAAATGCAGGGAAATGAGGAAATGTGGTTCATAAGTCTCGGTTCAAGGGCAATGTTTTTATACACCGTCCATCAGGGTGAGCGCCCAGCAGGTTGGATATGTGCGCGCTACAAATCTTTCTTCTTCTTCTTCTTCTTCTTCTTCTTATTATTATTATTATTATTATTATTATTATTATTATTATTATTATTATTATTATTATTATTATTATTATTATTATTATTATTATTATTATTATTATTATTATTATTATTATTATTATTATTATTATTTCGCGTTAGCACAGCATGAAAAGAAAGATCTTGTTTTCCTTTCTGCCGGTTACACCTCGAGTCAAGCTACATCCCGTAGCCTTAGATCTCGAGTGTCTTTCGCAGAATCCTTGCTGTCCATAAAAGTGCCGCCTTCTGTAGTAATTCTACTCTAACAGATGTTCCTATCTCCTTGAGATGTTTCTCCAACGCCTTCGGGATTGTACACAGTGCTCCCACTACCACAGGAATAACCTTCACCTTGACTTGCCACAGCTTGCGGAGTTCTCTCGCTAAATCCTGATATTTATGTACCTTCTCCTTCTCCTTCGAAGCTATACTCTACTATCACCCGGCACAGCTATATCGATAAGATGACACATCTTCTCATGCTTATCCAAGACAACAACATCCGGCCGTCTATGTTCTATAACATGATCTGTCTGGATGTTGAAGTCCCAGAGAATCTTGACATGATCCGTTTCTTCAACCTTTTCCGGCACATGGTCGTACCACTTCGATTGCACCTTGACACCGTACTTCTTACACAGATCCCAATGGATCACCTTGGCCAACTTGTCGTGTCTGCCTTTGTACTCTGTCTGAGCATGCACTCTGCATTCGCTGACAATGTGAAATACAGTCTCCTGCGCCGCATTGCACATTCTGCACATAGAAGAGACATCTGACTTCTCGATCCTTGCCTTCATCACATTCGTCGGCAGAGACTGGTCTTGCGCTGCAGTAATCAGACCCTCAGTTTCTTTCTTTAGTTCTCCTCTCCTCAACCATTCCCAAGTCTTGCTACTTGCCACTTCTTCAGTACATCTCAGGAATCGGCCGTGAAGTGGTTTTTCCTGCCAATCTCGTGTTCTTTCTTCTCTTCTTTGATTCTTATACTCCTTTGGACCTAATTCGTCTGCCTTCATGTATTTCTGCGCAACCTTCAACAACTTTTCCCGAGTACTTCTTACATGACACTTCAAGCTCCTTCTCTCGATGTTAACGCTGTCTGATACACTAAGTAACCCTCTTCCGCCCTCTGACCTCGGTAGATAGAGTCTGCTGACATTCGACCGTGGATGTAACATACCGTACATCGTCATCACTTTCCTCGTTTTCCTGTCAGCAACATCTAGATCTGCCTTTAGTCCACTCGACAATTCCCGCACTGTATCTCATTAGTGACACAGCCCAAGTGTTGATCGCCTTTATCATATTCCCTCCATTCAGCTTGGACTTCAAACACTTCTTCACTCGTCTTATATACTCTTTCTTAAGTCTCTCTTTCGATTCCTCGTGCAGTACATGATCTGCTTCAAGCACTCCAAGATACTTATAACTTTCTTCTTCACCCAACGCCCTCAATTGTGTGCCATCTGGTAAAGCAATTCCATCCGAATATACCCTTTTACCCCTCTTCATGGTCATCGCAGCACATTTCTCCAGACCAAACTTCATGCCGATGTCATCGCTGAAGATCCGTACAGTCTGCACCAAGGAATCAATCTCTTTCTCGTTCTTCGCAAACAACTTCAGGTCGTCCATGAAGAGAAGATGATTAATCCTGCATCTATCCTTCGTCATCTCGTATCTCGCACTAACCTTCCGCAAAATCATCGTCAAAGGGAACAGCGCCAAAACAAACAACAGTGGAGACAGAGAATCGCCCTGGAAAATACCTCGTCTGATGTTTACCTTACCAAGACATTCATCACTGGCCATCAGATTTGTTCTCCATGTCTTCATGCTCTCACCCAGGAGACATTTCACCGCATCAGTTGCCCCTATCATATCCAAACATTCCATAATCCACGAGTGTGATACCATGTCGTATGCCTTCTTGTAATCTATCCATGCCATCGCCAGATTAGTTTTCCTGTTCCTACAGTCCTTGCTTTAGCACCGTCTTATCAATGATGAGTTGGTCTTTCGTTCCTCTTGACCGCTTCTTGCAACCTTTCTGCTCATCTGGAAATAACTGCTGATCTTCTATGTGACTATACAGATCTTCTGCAATGATACCGGTCAGAAGTTTATATATCATGGGTAGACATGTAATTGGTCGATAGTTACTTGCAACGTTACCCTTCTTAATGTCCTTCATGATGAGAACCGTTCTTGCTTCAGTCATCCACGTCGGAACATTGCCACGCACTAAGCATTGTTGCAGCTGCTGGGCTATTCTTTCATGAAGACTACTGAAGTTCTTTAGCCAGTATCCGTGCACTTGGTCTGGTCCCGGGGCTTTCCAATTCGGCACTTTCCTCAACTGTTTCTTCACCTTGCTCACATCAATCTGAAATCCCTCTTGTTGTTGTACATTCTTTAACTCGTCTTTCACGTCTGCTAACCATTCTGCTTGTCTGTTATGATCACCAGGCTGATCCCAAAGACCACCCCAAAAATTCCTTGCCTCTGCTGGCTCTGGGCCCACTTGTGAGTTGTCACATTTCCCGTCCAATTCTTTGAATAATTGACGTTGATTTGTATTGAATAGACGATTTTGATGAAACTGCCTGACCCTGTCGTCATACCTTTTTACTTTCGCAGCCTTCGCCTTAACCCTTTGCTTTATTTCCTCCTTAACTACATTCATCCCCTTTCCTTTTACTTGATACTTCTTTATTAATCTATTCCTCATATCTGAATCTTTCATTGCACCTTTATCCATTTGCTCTATTCTACTAAGATCTTTGCGTAACTCGTTAATTTGGCCCTCAAGCCTGCGTTTCCACCAAGGTTTATTATCTTTATGTTGTGATTGTGAAGATTTAACCCCTAATTTGTCCACTGCTACAACTGCACCTGCAAAGACAAGATCATTAATTTCAGTAAGGTTAGTAGTACTTACCGTCCCAAGGATTCTACTTACCATAGCCGACACATTTGTTAGCTTTTTCCTTGGGACCTGACGCAATGCAGGAATACTGCACTTACCTGTCCCTTTTACCGATACCATTATCTCTTCAATCCTCTTCCTAATCTCTAGCTCTTCCTCCGTCAAGTCTGTACTTGCATCTTCTGTTCCCTCCTTTACTCCTCCACTGACCTCATCCGCACTCTGGGAACTTGCCAGTTCTCCAGCGACCACGTTGACCAGTTCCTCCTCCTGCACTTCTTCAGCATCATCCCCAGCCTCTGTCCGTGATATTTTTCTACTCATCTCTTCCACCTCAACTTTCGTTAGCCACTGGTTATGTTTGATTTGCTTTACCTGGTCGGCAAGCCGCTGTTCACTTATTTCAAACATGCCTTTATCCTGCCATATGTTAATCATTCTCCTTCTGTACCCTCTGTTCTCTGGCTTGCTCCTTATAAAACATTCCATTGCAATTCTGTTATCGTCCTTACTTCACTTTCTCCTGTTTACAGCACGAATTCTGTTATTGTTCTGAGCAGTGTGTATACGATCTGGCGGTACCTGCTCAAGCATACCGACCAGAACGGGCGATGGACTTCCTCTTTGAGAGTTCGTCGCTGATTCACCGTTGAGTTGATGCTGCATAGCATTCATTATTATCATCACAAAATTGTGAGAAAAGTTGTATTGTTTCAGGGGAAATTACATGCAAAAGCGATGTGTATTTCACCCTGCAGTAGTTCACTCAGCGTTAGGTGCTATTATTATTATTATTATTGTTGTTGTTGTTGTTGTTGTTGTTGTTGTTGTTGTTGTTGTTGTTGTTGTTGTTGTTATTATTATTATTATAAAAGAGGGCGCTAGATAGCGGCAACGTTCGTCTGTAGACAGCGCCTTCTTGCGGCGATCGATCGTATTTCAATTTGACCCAGTCTGCGCAGTTCCACATTGAAACCGAGGCTCTCTGTGTCAAGTCACAACACCGATGCGAGGTAGACAATAGAACGACTCATGCTCCCATCATACAGCGCATGCGTCAACACTGAGAGTCTCGTTATCAAACCCGGAAGTGCGCAGATCAACGTTAATTTCGTCATCTTGGGATTTGTCTATAATTATCAACTTAAAAACAAAGCAAAATCGTCTGGAACCAAAAACAAATGATCTGTTAAAACTGTGGTCACTTTCAATAATTATGTTTTTCGAGATTATCAATATTATATAGGGACTTTAAAACTCAATACCATAAAATTATATGGGAATAGGGCTGTGCGCTTTCGGTTATTTCGGGAACCGGATACCCGAATTTTGAAACCTTCGGATCAATAGGGAAACGAGCCCAGTCTAATGTCACGGTCGCAAATCCCCGATTCGGGGGTTCGAGGTGTGATATTCTTGGAGTCCTCCCAGCTTGGGGTATCCACAGGTTAACAAGATAAACTTCTCTTTTCACACCTTTGTAATTGATTGGGTCACTGAGTGGTCAACTTCCGGCCGTGTATACAAGAGTTAATGACTTGCGCGCAGGTGCGATTACGGTTGTGCGTGACAACGTAAAAGTGTGTAAGTTTTACTTATGTTATAAGTAGACGCCGCTGTTGTGTTACAACGGAAAACTATGTTGATGTACAACCAAAATTACGGTAAATCTACTGTACATAAAAGTAACCATTGTGGTACCAATTGACATAAGAAAACACTGTAAATGTACAGGAATTTTTTAACAGTGTATACAAGAGTTAATGACTTGCGCGCAGGTGCGATTACGGTTTATCTTCACAATGCAACCATCATGGTGGAACTGTGTACACATACACATACATGCATCCTGCCCCTATTTACGTCTTCAACTTCAAGTTTTTCAACTCCAAGTTTCTACAGTCATCTCCTGTATTCCTCGACGTCTCAAACGTCTTCATCGAAGGTTTGGCAATTGTCACGTTAGCTATTATTCTAACTCTACTTCTACCTTTCAACTTGAACTCGGTGGTGATGTTCATCCCAATCCTGGCCCTACTGATGCTGTTTCTTCTAGAAATACAAATTCAGCAAATATCCCTCAGATCAACAATGTCTCAAGATCAAGTATTAACTGTGTTATGTTTAATGCTAGAAGTATTGTCAACAAAAGTGTCTTGTTTCAGACTGAACTGTTGGTGAACAACTATGACATTGCTTTTATCACTGAATCCTGGCTGGACTCTGCAATAAATGACGGTGAATTACATTTTAACGCCAACTACTGTATCTTCAGGAAGGATCGCAATCGGCATGGTGGTGGTGTATTTATTGCGGTATCTCATCATTTAAAGCCTGTACGTATAAATAAATTTGAACATTTGGATTTAGAACTTATTTGGGTTGAGATTCATTGTAAACATGGTACTATTCTTTTAGGATGTTTATACAGACCACCTAGTGCCGGTGTTAAATTCTTTGAAAATTATCAAATGGTTTTGAATTCAATTTTGCCATTTTCTCATAATTACTTGGCCATTGCTATACTGGGTGATTTTAATATTGATATTACCTCATCTGTTTCTAGTCCCTCATATGCAAATGTGCAACGCTTATTCACTGCCTCAGATATCCTTAATTTTCATCAACTGGTAGATTTTGTAACACGTCCCAATTCATCTGGGAATCTTGGCTCTGTAATCGATCTTGTTTTCACAAATAGACCTGATTTGTTTACAAACATTCATGTACAACCAGGCCTAGGGTCAAGTGATCATAATGGTATCTCATGTAATATTCTCACTAGCTACGATGTTAAATCTATTACCCGGTACATTTATCAATATAATAAAGCTAATTTAAATACTCTCTGTGATACCCTGAATAGAACTCCATGGGATATATGCTTTTGTCCAGAGTTTAATATTAATGATGTTTGGGTTAATTTTAAAGATTTACTATTTGCAGTAGTCAAAGATGTGGTTCCTATAGGAAGGCAAAATGGTAAAAAACGTAAACCTTGGATCACTAATGAAATTGTTATTCTCAGCAGAAAGAAACATCGCGCATATAATGCAGCTAGAAGAAATCCTACAAACAACTATCTGTGGACTAAATATAAATCAATTCGTAATAAAGTTAAATATCTCACTGCTCAATCTTATGCAAACTTCATTAAGGACCTATCTCAGAACTGCTCATCCTCTCCAAAACGTTTCTGGTCATTTGTTAACAGTCAGCGCGGTAAGAGTAGTCCTAATAGCTTTCGTATAGCTAATGGATCTGTTTTCACTGACCATTTAGATATTGCAAATAATTTTAATTCCATCTTTCAAAGTAATTTCACAATTGATAAGGCTGACTCTATCTCCTCTGAATGTACTAGTGCCTGCAGTCATTCTTCACAATTTAGACTATATGATATTGTAGTAACTGTTGATGAAGTTAGGAAATTATTGAAGAGCCTAAATATGTATAAATCGGCTGGGCCAGACGATATCTCTCCTATGCTCCTTAACTTAGCCAGTGATAGTCTAGCCGAACCACTTACTAAATTATTTAACTTTTCTCTCATCTGGTACTGTGCCTACAGAATGGAAACTTGCTAATGTTGTACCTCTTTATAAATCTGGTGACTCTCATGATATGTCTAATTACAGACCTATATCTCTTTGTTCAGCACTTGGTAAAATTCTTGAAAAGCTTGTCAGTAAACGTCTTGTCGATCATATGTATAGGAGTGGCATTATTACTGATATTCAACACGGTTTCATACCTAAACGTTCTTGTATCACTCAATTAACAACTTTATACCATGAATGGGCAGAAACTATTGATGTTCCCAAACCTCCCCGCATTGATGTCATCTTTCTCGACTGGTCTAAAGCTTTTGATCGTGTAAGTCATAAAATATTATTAGATAAATTACATAAGTACGGCATTTGTGGATCTGTTTTAAACTGGTTTCATTCATATTTAAGTAATCGATCACAACGGGTTATCTTTCAAGGTTCCCAGTCTGACTGGGCACCAGTTCACTCTGGAGTGCCCCAAGGGTCAGTTCTCGGACCTTTGTTATTTAATATCTTTGCATTTGACCTTCCTTTTTGTGTTCAGTCTCACCTGAGACAATATGCTGATGATACAGTCTTGTACAGGGCTATTAGACATGAGGCAGACTCAGTTATTCTTCAAAATGATTTAAATAGCATATTAACATGGTGTAATCTCAATCATATGTCTCTTAATGTAAAGAATGTAAACTTATGACAGTAACACGGTCTAAACATCCATTTCAACCTATTTACAAAATGGGGTCTGATACTCTTGAAATTGTTAATAGTTATAAATACCTCGGTGTCATTATTTCACGTGATCTTGACTGGAAACCTCATATTAATAGTATTGTATGTAAAACATCCAAATTATCTGGTTTTATTAGAAGGGTTATTAAGAGCAAAAGATCCTGACATACTTGTTAAATTATATTGTTCTCTTTGTCGGCCAATTCTTGAGTATGCAGCCCCTGTTTGGTGTCCGTGCCTTCGCACCCACCAGGAAACTTTAGAAAGAGTTCAAAGGCGTTTCACTCGGTCTTGTCTTGGACTTCCAAGAAGAACCACTATTAACCCTGATAATGAAATAAGTTACCCAGCTCGATGTATTCAATTAGGATTACCGTTTTTACTTAACAGAATTCATTTTCTTTCTATTTCATTTGTTATAAAGTGTTTGTATAATTGCTTTGATATTGATGTTCACAGGTATATTAAAGTTAACACTAGACACATATCGAAACTATTAAATTTCATCACCAGAGATCAAGAACAAATGCTTTACATCATTCACTCTTCTCCAGATTTCCTAGATTGTGGGAAGGTCTGCCTTTAAATGTTAAGGAGTTAATCTTATCAGGTTTATCACCTTTCATAACTGAACTGCGTAAACATATCCTGTCCCCAGGTACAAATTTAGACTTGCCAACATAACACTTTGTGCTAATGCTTTATGTTCCTTTTTGTCGTTTTATTTTGTTTGTACTTGTTTTTAATCTCTTGGATTGATTTTTATTTTGGCTTTTTATATTATATTATATTTTATTATATTGTTTGATTATGTTTGGCAGCATTATGGAGAGCCACTAGATTGTGATTTGGTTCGCATTTTGGTAATCCTACAGGGGTGCTGTCAACATTTTGTCATGTTTACCTTATTTTCATCATGTATATGTATTTAATTTTTTTCTCTAATTGTTTTTTTGCCATTGTATTTGTGATTGTTTCTGCCCTGTGAAATAATAAATGAAATGAAATGAAATGAAATGAAATGAAATGACAACGTAAAAGTGTGTAAGTTTTACTTATGTTATAAAAAGAAATTACATTTGTTTAGTAGAATTTTAATATGAAAGTGTATAAAAGACATGATTTAATGCCAAGTCCCCCACGAGGCGCTGTGTCTCATTCAACGTCAAATTCAAGATGGAGCACACGAAGGTGAATAATGTCACAGCAGTGGGAGTATCGTCAAAATGTTACTGATTGAGCAGTGGCGTAACTACGGTCCAATTTTCAGGGGGGCACTAGGGGGTGCACCACTTTTTCTAGGGGTAATGTCAATACTTGAATCCTGCATTCTCAAATAGGGACCTATTTTTTTCAAAATTCTGAATGGGGGACCCGGGGGGGGGGCACGGACTTTGGCTGGGGGCACGTCCGCCGTGCCCCCCCCCCTCTCCCCATATTTACACCACTGTGATTGAGGCGGTTGAAGGTAAACAATTGTTGAGTATTATGCTATATTGTTCTTCAGTTAAGATTAAGCCTGAATCGTTTGTGGGATGAAATATCAGCGTATACTCGTTCAGACACAATACCATACATTATATTATGCATTATGCGCCCAGCAACGACTGCTTCATACAAGTCATTGTGCAAGTATGTGCATGCATGTGTCGTGACCATTATGCGCTGTCAATCGGATACATAGTTTCGCCTTTCTCTCGGAACAACTAAGGCTTAACCTGAACTATATAAGGAGAACACCAATACAATTATTTAAAAACTCAACATTTGTTTAACCTTCAAATACCTCAACCAGGAATCCTTACATTTGTAACTGGGCCAGGTACAAAAAAGAACTCCCATAGGCCTATTATCAAACAATAATGTAAGAAAAACAAAATACCCATTAAAAAGTAATACTTTATACAATTTACTTACAATAGAGGTAAACCATTTAGTCTTATACCTCACAAGTATGTAAAATTTTACCTAACCAACATTTACCTACAATGAGGTAAATAAAATTACCTAATATTGCAGTAAAACGTTATACAGGGTGTTTCAAAAAAAGGTAATCCTACTTTAAAGGGTTAATATGGCCAGACTATATGTTTACCAACAAAAAGCATGGTATCATCTTAAAGCAGAAGCTTTATGCTTTTCAATGATACCTTGGGTTACATTCCAGGGTCACGCATCATTGAGCACCACTGTCTTGAAATTGTGGTGCACAATTGCAGTTGGTTCACTTTCCTGCTGAACAAAATCGACACAGATTTATGTTCAGTCATTGGATTTTATTCATGATCATGAGTAAAACATTTAACAGCAGAAGTTTCTGATTTTCTCTCATTGGCCAAGACCCTCCACGTGTCCACCTCCCCTCTCCAAGCACAGTTGACATCGACGGCGCATGTCGTCCACAGCTCGTCTCACGGTACGTGGATCTTGTCGCAAACTGTCCACCTCACGATGAATCCTTTCACGCAAATCCTGCATGTTGTGTGGAGGGGTGCTGAAAACTTTGTTCTTCAAATGACTCCACAAAAAGAAATCGCAGGGGGTGAGGTCTGGTGACTTTGGGAGCCATTCAACGGGGAGGTTCAGTGCAATCACGCGTTCGTGAAAGAGTTCTTGGAGGCGATTTCGAACAGCGGTGAACCAACTGCAATTGTGCACCACAATTTCAAGACAGTGGTGCTCAATGATGCGTGACCCTGGAATGTAACCCAAGGTATCATTGGAAAGCACATAGCTTCTGCTTTAAGATGATACCATGCTTTTTGCTTGTAAACATATAGTCGGCCATATTAACCCTTTAAAGTAGGATTACCCTTTTTTTTGAAACACTGTACAACTGTTAGGTAACATTTTACCCAACGCCTGTTTGGTCAAGTTTTACTTAATTATAAGGATGTTCACTGGGAACATCTAAAATAGGGTAAGATTTTACACAACTTGTGTAATTTCTTCTCTGTTTGTAGTAATGTGACTGGAATCGCTTACAGGCGCGGCGGCCGCATGAAAACAAAGTGTGTCTTCCAGAAATTGATTACAGTGAATTATGTACCCAAGCTTCAGCGTACAACATCGTGGGAATAAAAGCACGATAGTGATGGGTACCAGACTTATTACATTGTCCCATACAAACACTGGTCTCTTAATTTTCATGGTGTTTGGTGTCAATTCTAGAGAAATGGAATGAACATTTTTGAAAATTTTGCATTTAGGTGGCTCTGTGTGGGTATTTGTGAGCTATTTCAGCGTATAAATTTTAAATTTATGGAGTTCATGGAAACAATTTATTAGTGCAGATGTGATAGTAATATCTGTCCCATATGTTCCTGTAGACGAAGCCAAATCAATATTTAGGTTTTGTTGTTGAAAATACAGTCTAGCTGAATAAACTATGACAAATTTATTTGGGAGTGAGGATGGGAGATGAATATGCAAATTCCCTCCAAATAAAAGATTAGGGCTGACATAATGTCAGGTTGTCGAAATTATCTTTTGTTAAAATGCTGCTCATTAATGTTTTTAGTAATATATCGCCGTAGCTGTCAGACTAACACATGTCGTAAATATTTATTTTTATGGCTTTTTCAAAAGAGTTGTGTTTAATGCATTTGATTACGCCTATGGTGAATTGGTTTGGGGACATTATATAGCGACATTTTATTGTTTTATTATTTAGATGTTATTCTAGCAATATATTATATTGGCTGCAGGCCGAAATATGGGGAAAAAACATTTTGCTAAATCCATCGTGATTATTGGGAAATGGAATCAGGCGAGAGCAATGTACAACGGTGTGGGGTCATGAGAATTGTAGTGTTTTTAACTTGGTCAGGGGTTTTCTTTATTATTACACACTGTAAAAAATAATTTATGCAACAAATACGTAAATTTCAAAGGATGATGCCAAATTCCAATTCTAACCCTAACCCTCTCCAGGCCAACCTGAGCAAAACATAAATATATCATTCAGGTTCGAAACATTAATTTGTATAAAAAACGAAAACATTATTATTACAAATTTGAGAAATTTCAAACCATTTTCAAATAATGTTGGGAAATTGTTGGAACATGAGATACCCATGTATCTCGAGTATTTTTTCAGTTAACTTTGAACCTTGACATATGTATAAGGGGTTTTTTTTCGTTAGAATTTTTTAAGTGACTCGTGACTCGGATTCGCACTGGACATTTGTGACTCCTGACTTGGATTCGGACTCGACCCACATGACTCGGGACTCGGACTCCACACTGGGGACTCGGACTCGGACTCGAGGTTTGAGGATGCCCATTTATCGTGTTATCTGCTGTGAAGTTGTATAGATTTGTTTCACTGATTCCCTTAGTCAAGTTTTAAAATCTAGTGAGACAAATCCAATGAAAATTTCAAGCAAACATACAACAAAATTGTACTAATAAGCGTGACGTCAGATCTTCAGCACAACGTATCCACTGAAATCCCTTGAATGGTACGCCACCAGCCTGTCTTTATCCTCGATATGATAAAGACAGGGGACCAGGAGCGTGTTTTGGCGACCACGAAAAGCAACTTGTTTCTGACGTCATATTCTTGACCAGAAAACGCGAACGTAACCAACAAATTGTTTTCAGTTTGTGACGTGTTCAATCATCAACGTTTCTCAGAATGTACGGTGTAATTAAAATTTTGGCAAAATAGACCCTACTCGAGAGTGTTAGTAATAAACTTGAAAGATATACTGGTATACCAACAATCATTCCATCATGTTTTAACAAATAATTAACAAAACTATCGTTACTTTTTACAGTCCGCCATCTTGAAACCAAGCATGCCGATCACAATCTTTCGGTCCACGTTTGGTCGGATGAATGACGTCACCGCGAAAACGCTTAACCAATGACCGAAGTCCAAACATGTTTCCGGTTAGGGTCGCGAAAACGCGCCCAGTCTACCCCAATATGATCAATATATGCAGGAACAGTTTACACCGTTGATGGTGTTATTTTAACACCCCGGTTTTTGGCTGGGTAAAGGTGTTCTGAATGAGTTTGAGACCTCGTTGCTGAAATAAATTACATAATTAATCATTTTGTCCCATTGCATCTGGTGCTAACCCTGCCTGTCTTGTTCATTGTGTTAGTTACGTGTAGTCTGTTTGTTGGTTGTTGGTTGGTTGTTTCATCGTATTGTTGATTTTATTTACATTACCATTGCATCTCAATACTTAAATTGTAGACGTAACTGTTTGTTTTTCTTATGTATATTTGTAATAATCGCCTTTGTATTGTACATTTTTTCTTTTCTGTAAAGCACCTTGGAGTTTGCTTTCATGAATTTCGGCGCTATATAAATTCTGTATTGTTGAATTACCAAATGTTCACAAGAAAATAATAGTTCCCGTATACAGATTGTATTCTGACTACACATATACGGCGGGAAGTCACCACAGGATTTCGATAGGAATGTTAGGGCGCATCTGAAGGTATGCCAGGATTGCCTGAAGACAGCAGATGACCGTGTCTGTGCCTATCGACACAATAGGGGTAACGTTGGACATGTAAGTTCTTCTTCTTCTTCTTCTTCTTCTTCTTCTTCTTCTTCTTCTTCTTCTTCTTCTTCTTCTTCTTCTTCTTCTTCTTCTTCTTCTTCTTCTTCTTCTTCTTCTTCTTCTTCTTCTTCTTCTTCTTCTTCTTCTTCTTCTTCTTCTTCTTCTTCTTCTTCTTCTTCTTCTTTGCCTCTCGCATCCACTGTTTTCTTCTCCAAGCTCCCAGCGACTCACCATTCAGCATGATGTCACCTCTCATCACCTCTTGGTGCCTCGCCGTACCTCAAAGTGACTTCTTTGACTTGCCTTGCCTCCCCTCCCCTCGCATTGCCTTCCCTCCCCTCTCCTCGCATTGCCTTCCCTCGCCGTTCGCTGGCCTACCAGGCCTTGCCTTTAATTCTATTCAACGCCTTGCCTTGCCTCGCCCTCGGTACGGTGAGCCTGCCTTTACTTGCCTCACTGTGCCTTCCTTGCCTTGCTCTGCCTTGCGGCCATTTCTTGCCTTTATACCTCACCGTGCCTTGCCTTGCCCTGCCTTGTTCGCCTTGTCTCTCCTCACCTTACCCTTTACCTCACCTTGCTGTGTCTTCCCTCAATCACTCAGAAGTCCATCGCAAAATTTACATATTATTATTATTTTTGGTTTCAGATGTAACCAAGGAGCAAATGACAAAAAAACTCACTGTCGACACCCTGAAAATCAAAATTGGTCACGAAAATGTCCTGCGGTCTAGCAGCAAAAAGAAGAAATATCCAATGATGGCATTAACCCGGAAATTACTGGAGGAACTGTATGCACCGTACAACAAACAATTGGCTGAACTGGCGGGAAATGAGGGATTCCTATGGAAGAGTAAATCTTCCTCGCTGGAATGGACCAATATCATAGGGTTGTTTAAATTGCTAAGCAAAATTAGTTGAAGCCCCTACACATAAGTATTCTGGAAATAACATAATGATCACAGATAGTGAGGAGGGCCAAAGTCGTGGTACAGCCAAGCCTTTGAGAAGCCCGATCAGGCCTGGGCTACCTGGCCTCCTAATCTGTTTTTTGTGAGTCCTAATCCTGTATATAGTACCAGCCAATCCACATAACCCGGGCTTCTGGTGAGGCACTGGCTTCAGTTGTGAACAAAATACAGCTGAGGTGTCGGCCAATAAGAGCTATTTGAGATCTATTCATTACTAAAGGGTCTTTTTGTGCTCAGTATAGGCCAGTAAGCCTAAGCAAAGTATGGGCCTGGCCTGGCCTGGCTTCTCAAAAACTTGGCTGTACCACGAATTTGGCCCTCCTCCCAAAAGCAAACGTTTTATACTTGGTGTGAAGTTGATGATTGTACAATATCAAACATCCCTTGAAATAATTATTATTGTCTGAGATGGTATACTTTAAAAAAAAATTGTTTTATAATTAATTAATTTACATTATATATTGAACATGATTTGTTTGTCCACCACGTAAATGAATACGGAAATCGAAGGTATTTTCACATATCTTCTCGCTAACGAGCTAATGAGCTAAAATGTCACATTTTGGTTTAATATAATTATAGGACACTATAGATTCTTATAAAGTATGGATGGATTTACAGATTTTGTTTTACCAATTTAAGTAAATAATACAATTTCATGGCAGACAAAATAAATGGGTGTATTTTCACCAACCTATATCGCAAATCCCGCTGCTGTATATGATTCAAGCCGGCCAGTCGTCATCGGGCAAGCTCGGCTGTCGAGAGGTTAAGACGTCTGCACGAGTAAGCAGGAGGTCGTGGGCTCGAATTCGTGAGGTCGTGGGCTCGAATTCGTGGGTGCGAATCCCGCCTGAATCGCCTGTGTAGAAAGCACTGAGTATACATCGCTATTATACACGTCAAAATTAAATCAATTTTGTATTTGGCCAAATATCATGGCCGAGCGGTTTAGTGCATTGGATTTGTGTTTTGGTGGCTGAGTCGTCAGAATGTGGGTTCGCATCCTGGCCGCGACCGTGTCCGGAACCTTGAGCAAGCCTCTTTACCGGCTGAGTTGGTTGTTGTGTTTGATTAGTCCCTATATGCGTTTGAGCTGAGATGGTTTCAGGAATGTTTATGCAATAATGAAATACGCATCGAGCACCAGTTTGGTGGATATGTGCAGCTTTTCGAACTTTTTTTTTATTATATCGTGCGCACAATTTAATTATATCGTGCGCACAATATATAATCGTGCGCACAATAATCGTGCGCACAATATATAATCGTGCGCACAAAACAATTATATAAATCGTGCGCACGATGTAAATAAATCGTGTGCACGATATAATTACGTTGTGCCACGATATAATTAAGTCATGCGCACGTTTTAATTATTAAAACGTGCACACAATATTAAATTGTGCGCAAGATACAATTAAGTCGTGCCACGATATAAGTAAAGGGCTGGTCACACTGCAGCGATTACAAGTAACGATAACGAAAACGACGCAAAAGAACGCATTCTATTGGTTAAATTGTACCGCGCGGAATATGCGCACGCTTATTCAACCAATCGATGGCGTTCATTAGCAGCGTTCTCGTTCTCCTTATTCGTTATCGCTGCATGCAGCGTGACCGGCCCTTAAGTCGTGCACATGATATAATTAAAATGTGCGCACGATATAATTAAGTCGTGCTGGATCCGCCCTTGGATTGGACTGAATTGGCAGCGCCAGTCCCATTTTTAAGGAGGGTAAAATTGCTATGGAGAGCCGGGAAACTTAAGAAGAGACGAAGTTGCAATCTGGGGGAAGGGCCCCGCCCCCTCTTAGAAACGCCCAAACATACCACACACAGCAGGCAGTGGCATCCAACCGAATCAGAAAAGTGATCGCGCCCTCTGTTGAGGAAAAGGAAAACGCCCAATCGCTGGAGCCGTGGGCGCCGATAATGCTTTGAGTGAAATAAAGATGACAGTTTGCCCTTGAAGAAAACATAGAGCACAATTGGGCGCAAAGTAAATGCAAGCTAAAGAAAACATCGTCTTACTCATGCTCAAAGTTGCTTCTAAGAAATGATTTCTGATCGTCTGGCAAGCTGGTTGTCTTGAGTATTTCGTTTTTAGTGAATACGACTGCTGCAGTATGAGTGAATATAAAGGTAATTTAGACGTTATAGCATTAATATCATTCTTGTATTTCATATGTTGTAATCTTAAATTGTTCTTTTGTAACGAATTAATCAACAATCAATGTCAATGAAAACGTTAGACTTGAATGAATGTAATACATTCATTCAAGTCTAACGTTTTATTATGGTGTTATTCACACACGCATATAGTGTGGACATAAATAATTCAAGACGGCTGTGAGAATACAGTTGCTATTTTGGAAATAATGTAGAATACAACCGCCACTTTTCTATCCAAAGATGATAGAGGACACACTTAAGCCAGTAGAGGAAAGTGTAATCAAGTAAGGATTGGAAATTATATTTTGGGAGATTTTGAGCAATCCCAATTATGCACATCCAGTGAGATGTTGGCCATTTTTTCTGCTAAAAACACATGCTTAGACATTGTGCACAAGTGGCGGTTGGGTTTGACATTCTTTCCAAAAAACAGAAAATAACAACTTGCAACACTGTTGATAGGGTTTTCAGGTGAAAAATTATTCCTAAACCAATATGCTCAATATTTATATCAATAAAGGTCTTGACGAAAGAAATACAATGGTTTTTAAATCAAGAAAATCGGACAAGTAGTTTTTGAGGAATCCTGTTTTATTTAATAAAGTATACAGCATTCGATGAAGCCCGACTGTTCATACATTGTGTACATCCCTAATGCAATGGCAATAAAACTGTTGAATCAGCCTACACACACCGTGATACACATGCACAGCGTTCGTGCTCGTTTCCCTCATAAGAGCTTTTGAAAGGGTGTAAAAAATACACTCTCCGCTCAAAACTAAACACAATTACGGCTCAAACCTTTCACATATGATAGAAAAGAGGTGTAAAATTCATTCAGACACCGCTCTTACATGTGTACCTTTCAACTTGAAGATTTCACCTCGAAAAACGGTGTTTAATTTTTTATCTCTTCGTAACTCCGGTTGTAGAGTAGCTATGGAGACCGAGCAAGCCCTTTGACTCTATAGGGAAACCCGTTTTCATGTCAATCACAATGTACTTGGGTGCGGAGACAGCTCCGAAGTGGATGCCTTCAGCAGAGCGCGGCAAATTTTACAGGCTGAATGCGCCCGATCTCGGAACACTTCGCGAAAGGCTGGGCGGGACGAGAGTGGTTCATTCATAAAAACCTAGGCTTTCGCACGTACTTCCGATTGCTATTTTATGTACATTGTTGGATAGCTGAAACTAAAGCTTTCCAATAAGCTATTACATGTAAGATTTCGACAGGTAAAAGTACATGTAATAGAATTTTGTGATTTAAAATTTTGATGTTTTTTTGTTGCAGGCGATGCGCTGTGCGTGTGGAGGGCTTCGGTCAAGCACGTACGAACTGAAAACCCTACTGTTGAATATTTTGTTTTTGTATGTTACTGCATGTGGAAAGGGGTAGAATGTCGTTTGTATCCAACCGCCACTTTTTCTCATGCAATATAACCAATAATGTAATCTTACCTACCTAGTTAGGTGGAGAACATATATGGATGATGATGGACATATACTTCAAATGATTCCAGGATATTTATTTCATGAAAAATCAGGCGGAAAGAATGTCGTATCCGACCGCCACATTTTAAGGGTTTTTTGGAATTTTTTTTGCAACCACTAACCAGTTAAAAAATTATTCCATCGATTTTTGGGGGTACAGAAAGCGAAAACTATCTTTAAAATCCACTTTTATGATGGTTTTCGGACTTGATTTCCCTTCTAAAAAAATCCTCCCCTTCAGAAAATAGAAGGATCCTATTATAGTTGCCACTGCGCATGTACAATGACCGTGTTGGTCACTAACAGGGGAGTTGACAAGATCAAACTGACATGACTGAGGAAGTCATCGTAGACCAAAAATGCCTGATAAATATCCTGGAATAATTTGAAGTATATGTCCATCATCATCCATATGTTCTCCACCTTACTAGGTAGGTAAGATTAAATTATTGGTTATATTTAATGAGAAAAAGTGGCGGTCGGATACGACATTCTACCCAATCAGGCATTTTTGCTATACGATGACTTCCTCAGTCATGTCAGTTTGATCTTGTTAGGTCCCTTGTTAGGGACCAACACGGCCATTGTACATGCGCAGTGGCAACTATAATAGGATCCTTCTATTTTCAAAGTATGGTGGCTACTGTAATAATTATTACTGTAATAATTTCCTGTTCTCTATATTAAAAACGACTTGTAGCATCCCCTTTCCCCACACATATTTTGTTAACAAAAAATCAGAGACTCCCATTTGTGTACTTACACGTACTGTAATAATTTCCCACCTCTATATTAACCAGTTGACGTCGGGAATATTTATTTTTTTCCGGTCCCCCGTGCGGGTTAATTTTCAGTGAAAAATCTGAAGAAAAAAAATGTTGTCAATGAAAATAAGTTCGGACAACCAAATAAACACCTTTACTCATTGACATTTCAAGAATTGAATGGCTAGTTTTTTAATTACGGTTGTGTTTGTTCAGCACAATTAGACCACTGGCAAGCTCCGATGCAACGGCCTATTAGCGACCAGCGCCCGGTCGAAAAGACGGCATACCTGGAGAGAGATCGAATGCCTCGTAAACAATGGATATAAATCTGTCTTTACAAATGCTTGGCTGGTATGTCAAAGGAACAGGTCTTAAAGGGATTAGGCAAAAATCAACAAAAAGAGTGAACTTGTTCAGTATTTGTACTGCATTTTGTCCGGGGCCACCGAACCGTGACCCCATGGACTCCGAGAAACGATTGCGTGTATACACGTCAGCCGTCACGACGGCACGCCACGTGTGGCGTATTGACAAGTCTCCCGGTGAAACACACAAAAATCGGAATGCGTGTTTAGACGCTCTCCGATCCGCTGTACAAAAACAATTGCGTGTATACACGGCATCTGAAGCGAACTGGTTAAAAACGACTCGTACATGTACATGTATGTATGCATAGCAATAGCATCCCCATTCCCCACACAATTTTTGTTGACAAAAAATTCAAAACTTCTATTTGTGTGTCTTAACCCTCCTATGCCCATAGATGCTGAAATTTGGCCCAGTCAGCACGGCACCTACAGACAGTCACTTGAGTATTTTTGGTTGCATTGCCAATTGGTAGGTCAAACCACAGAGTCACACAGAGCTGTGTATGTACTGTCGAGTGGTTTTGGTTTGACCTATCCTAGCCACATGTCCTTGCATTTATTTGAGTGCACTGCACAAAGTCAATGGGTTGGGAGTTACATACAAATTTTGAGTGTCTTTGGGTTTGACCTCCCATCACAGCCACATGTGTTTGCATGTATTTGAGTGCACTGCACAAAGTCAATGGGTTAAGAGAGACATACAAATTTTGAGTGTCTTTGAGTGTTAAACCTATAGGAGGGTTGAAGGAGCAGTATCCTCATTATCAGAGCAGACTCTCAACAGGGCATGGAATCGGTGTGCTAGTTTAACCCTCCTACTATTGTTGCACTTTAGTGGGAAGTTTCTATAGAGGTCAAAACGAGTCAGCTGCCTGTTTTGACTGTTGACCCAAATGTGCACACAGGGGCATTTTTGATTGGTTTTTACTGTCGTTTTGACCACCCTGAACAATACCAGACAATGCTTTTACCAGTCAAAAACGGTCAACTCATTTTGACCTGTAAATGTACTTACTACACGTAAGGTTTGAACAGTGTTTGACTTTTAAGTGCACTAGATATACCTTGGCAAGTGTATCAACATTTTGACTGATTTTGACCCTTGTAGTAGTAGGAGGGTTCACCCTCCTACGGGTACAATCAGTGCAATTTTTGAAACAACCCATTCAGGCCACTCCAAGCCAATTACATGTAGCTGTTGCCAGTGGCCTCCTATGGTTACCCTTCTGTGCACTGTCACACCACTGAGATTACAGGGTAAAGTGGCCATACTAATATGTTCAAACATTTACAGTGGCCTTGGGTGGCACACAATTGATTTTGTAAGATTACTTGGAAAGGACAGCAGGCTTGTACATTTATGTACTGAAGGTTGGTGAAAAACATACTGAAAATTTAGTGGATCGGAGTGGCCTCCATGTGTAGTAGATTTTGCTGTACCATAAAAACAGGAGGTTATGGGTTTGAATCTCTCCGGATCAGAGTCGCCTGTGGAGTTTTTTCCCTATAGACTCTCGGAAAGCACTGAGTATACAGTACTTCATACATTCTAAATACACGTACGTCGGCAATAATCAAGTCAAATCAATAACTTCAAAGTGTCGGTCCAATAATTAAAAGCTTGTTATCATCTGAAGACTGCACAGAATCCCTCCCATTTTTACCACGATCAGAAAGGAAAAATAACCTTCAGAGGTCGTCAACTGGCAATATTTGACATTTCAAACTCTCCAAATTTTTTCTTTTGTACATTGTGGGAAAAAGAGAAAATCTCTTTTACTCCCTGATTTTTTTAAATTTTTTTTTTTTTTTTTTTTTCAGAGAACGATTGCCAATGTTTTCATTTTACATGGCCTTTAAATGTACGTGTTCAAGTGTATGGTTCCCAATCATAGAATGCATGCCCTGTGGGCCATGACCATTTGTTAATCATGATCGTCGTTCGTCTGCTGTTCAGACGCCACAAGTTTTTTCCATATTGCTCTGTCTTGAGCCATTTCGGAGATCATAGCCGGGTTCAGCATCCCTTCTGAATCTCCAAGCAGTTTTTGGATGTACACGTACAGTACATGCAGTTCAGGAATGTTGTTGGTTGGCGACCACAATGCTTTTTGCCATGAGAATGGTGCGAATAGGCAGTATGCATTGGCTGGTTCCCTTCTTGTTCATTCAGCGGACATGTACGATAATAACCACTTGAGGCGGTACGGCTCACTTGAATGCGTAATTACACGTTCACACGTCGAACGGATATGTATCTAGCTGTCCCCCCTCAGACGAACAATACACCTTCCCCGCGAGGCAGAATGGAGCGTTCCATTAAGACAGTCATCTAGCTGTCCCCCCCCCCCCCTCAGACGAACAGTACACCTTCCCCGCAAGCCAGAATGGAGCGTTCCATCAAGACGGAGTCATCTGTGCGTTGTGTTGTGGTCGCCATGTCTCATGTCTGGATTAATAAAGAATGCTCTGAAAGCATTGAACTAGATATACACTGCATTGTATCTAGGTCTTAGCCGAGGATCTAATATTATTATTAAAGTGTTTTGCTGTACCGGCAATTTCCAGATTGTTTCTATTGGAGCATTGATAATTTCCATTCAGAAAGCAAAACAAATATTTTGAAATGAGATTTTTTCACAAAATAGTTGTCAGAAGTTTGATTTACGTACATGTAACAATACAACAAGTGCCAACATTAGTTTGCGATGACACCATGTAGAAATTCTCTTTTGAGTAGGAAATAATTTGTTGAAAAATATGTTTGGTTACAACTCTAAATAAAACCCTGACTGTAAGCTTGGGTGATATAGATTTTTTTTTCATCCACGATATATCGGCAAACATATATCGCGATTTTCGATAGTATCGCGTTTTTTTTTTTTTTACATTCACGCATGATTGCTTTAGAGTCGATAACCACAGGTATATACCCCTACATATAAATAAATCACAAATTCGTTTGTGTTGTGTGTGTACAGTACTTCTGAAGTAGTTTGCTTTTGTTTCTCACTTCCAAAAGCTGAAAAGAATGTCCAAATTTTGTTTAACATGGAATTTCTGACTTGACTCACAATGGCGATTTTTTTTATATTTTTTATTTTATATTTTTTAATTTTTTTAATTGCAATATATTTTTTAAATCGTGATTTGCCGATATCTCGATAACTTCAAAAGGTTCTCCATACCGTAATCGAATCAAAAAAAATATCGTGATATTCGATATTATCGTCTTATTACCCAAGCTTACCTGAATGTGAAATGTGTAATTTTTAAGTATGCTTTCCTTTTCTCTAGATTAAAATGAAAATGGCGGGAAATTGCTGATAAAATAATGGAAATGTGTGTGTGTGGGATGGGGATGCTTAAGTCGTTTTTAATATAGAGGCGGAAAAATATTACAGTATGTCCACATTCATTATGACTCTAATAAAACAAGAGAATCTCGTGTTCATATTGGTTATTTTATACATCGGGAGTATGTGTTTTTACAAAAATGTTTTCAGGTACTCGGGTATCTGAAGATTTCCAATATCGGGTATCCGGTTCCCGAAATAACCGAAAACACACATCCTTATTTTTTGGATATATGATACACGGTACATCTTTAGCCTGTCTGAAATGCATACATCTGTCATAGAAGGTGCAAGTTTTTCAGCAGCAAAGAATTTGTCATGCCGTTTTATAAATAATTCATAAATTCATTCACCATACAAGCCGAGGTTGAGTATTTCAACAAGTGACTGTTTCAATTTTGGACACCCTATTTCATCTGTCATTTACATGTAAATGTATTGTAAGTGAACAATTTGGACACCCTGTTACTAAATCTTGGCTACTTAATACCTTCTCTGCATCAAAGACTAATGCAGCAATTCCTTTAACCCTTCTACTACTACAAGGGTCAAAATCAGTCAAAATTTCGATGTACTTGCTAAGCTATATCTAGTGCACTTAAAAGTCAAACACTGTTAAACCTTACGTGTAGTAAATACATGTACATTTACAGGTCAAAATGAGTCGACCGTTTTTGACTGGTAAAAGCATTGTCTGGTGTTATTCAGGGTGGTCAAAATGACATTAAAAACCAGTCAAAAATGCCCCTGTGTGCACATTGGGTCAACAGTCAAAACGGGCATTTGACTGGTTTTGACCTCTACAGCAACTTCCCACTAAAGTGCAGCAATAGTAGGAGGGTTCAAAGGTCATAATAGAAATACCCAATTGAAATTAAACATTAGGGAACGATTTCCTTCGAAAATGTTAACTAAGTAAAATCTAGTAAGTCTGGAAATTCAAAACTCTGCTTATAAAATCCAAATTCGGATTTTGATTTCGATCGAATATTCGATATTCGAAGGCCGCCGAGTGTAAATTGCGCCACGTGATTTAACGAGCATGCATGATATGGTGGGGCCAAAAAATGTACTAAACGTAATGTCGCCCGGACTAGGATGGACTTGCTAGGTGGCTACCAAATGTAGATGAGAGGATGATTTGGGATGGGGGGGAGGACTAATGATGGAAGCGCCAATATAAAAATAATTCAACAAAAAATTAATTTTTTCTTTGAATATTCGAACCGGAAAAAAACCAACCGGATATTTGAACCATCAATCGAATATTCGGTTATTCGGCACAGCCCTACTTTATCTGTGTGTGGCGAGACTGCCGAAAGTATATATTGACAGTGGTTTATTATCCTTTAAACCCTAACCTTCCCAAATCCTCCAAAATCCTCTTTGCCAAAGTGAAGGATTTTGAAGGATTGAGGTTACATGCTCTTTGCTAAAGTGAAGGATTTTGGAGGATTGAGGTTATGAGGCATACTTGCCTTTCCATGGTACATGTACATCCATGTTTGTTGTAGTGATTGCAAGGTCAGTGCTTAGGTCAGTGGACACTGTTTATTGCTCCATGCATGCACATATCACAGATTAGAAACACATGTGTGTGCATACATGTACATGTCATGTGCTTGCTTTACTACTGAAGGATTTTGGAGGATTCAGGTTATGTGTAAGCAAAGCAAATGGGCCTAGGGAGTTAGGGAGGATTCAGGTTATGTGTAAGCAAAGCAAATGGGCCTAGGGAGTTAGGGAGGATTCAGGTTATGTGTAAGCAAAGCAAATGGGCCTAGGGAGTTAGGGAGGATTCAGGTTATGTGTAAGCAAATGGGCCTAGTGAGTTAGGAAGGATTCAGGTTATGTGTAAGCAAGTGGGCCTAGGGAGTTAGGGAGGATTCAGGTTATGTGTAAGCAAAGCAAATGGGCCTAGGGAGTTAGGGAGGATTCAGGTTATGTGTAAGCAAATGGGCCTAGGGAGTTAGGAAGGATTCAGGTTATGTGTAAGCAAGTGGGCCTAGGGAGTTAGGAAGGATTCAGGTTATGTGTAAGCAAAGCAAATGGGCCTAGGGAGTTAGGGAGGATTCAGGTTATGTAAGCAAATGGGCCTAGGGAGATAGGGTTAAGGAGACAAGAAAGATAATAATAATAATAATGTGTGGATTTATATAGCGCACGTATCCACCAACTAAGTGGTGCTCAAGGCGCATTATATTATTATCCCTGCTCATAAGGCTCATAAGGCTCATAAATCATTCCTGAAACCATCTCAGCTCCCTGGGGAGTACACAACTCAATTGCTGCCATTTCTAGCGTGACATAGAGCAAACCAACTCTGCCTTCACAGGTACCCATTTAACCCCTGGGTGGAGAGAAGCAATTATGATTAAGTGTCTTGCTCAAGGACACAAGTGTCACGGCCGTGATTCGAACCCACATTATGTTGCTAACACCAGAACTTGAATCCGGTAAGCTAGACCGCTCGGCCACGACATACAGATTGGAAGTACATGTACTGTAAAATTGTCTGTGAAATACACGGTGCGTGTACGCATCTTTCAATTTATAATATATAATCAAATAAACCACAAGGAATTTATAATTGTACATGTAGAGTGTGTGTACATGTACATCATACATTTCATTTTTCATTTCATTTATTGATTTCACAGGTAGAAAAACAAATAAACACAAATTTACATTAAATTAACAAAAACAGAAACAAAGGTATCACCCCTGTAGGATTACAACAAAAGTAAACTAAATTACTGTCGAGTTGATCTCTTGATGCTACCACTTAGGAAGTAAACAAATATTGAGTCACACAAAGAACGATAAACAACATGGCTTTTAGGCACACTTTGAGATATAAAAACAATACTAAAATACATGTACATGTATTCTTTCAAAATCATACGATACTGTACTTAAAGGGGGACTGACATCCTTTACTTAAGGCGTTTTGTAATAAAATATTGTTTTTGAGACCCACCTGTGTCTATTTAATCATTGATTTCTGAGTACAAGTATTTTAAAACAATGTTTGAAGTGTTTGGGGGAGGCAACCCCGCCCCATGGTGGAAGCTTCATTTGCATAAGATATGTGACGTCAGGTCGGGAAGATCCGATGTGTACATGATGTACATGTACATGTACATACATACACATTCACACACGTACATGTAGCGTCGATTTCATTTCTTCCGTGATTTTTGTTTCCGAAACTAATAAAATGCCGGGAAGATGTGTTGCTGCAGGATGCAGGATGCAGCAACACCACCAAAGACGGTGTTAGCCTTCATCTGTTCCCAAGTGACCCAAAATATCGCCGTATTTGGACGAGCAAAGTTCGTCGGAAACAACGGGATGAACATGGTTTCAACAACCAACAATCATGACTATAATTTCTCTTCCCGACATGACGTCACGAACAGCTCCTCCGTGCAGGGCGGGAACAACTAGTAAAAGTGGGGGGCATTTTTACAATGGTAAAATAACACTCTCAAAAACAATAAAAACACAAAACAAAAATTGTATTGATCTTTTTATTCAATATAAAAGAATAAAACGATCACATATTTAACTGTTTGATTTAAGTCCACAACAGTCCCCCTTTAACCCTCACATTATACTGTAGCTGCACTTGAGTGGGAAGTTGCTACATTACACGTAGATATATAGAGGTAAAAATCAGTCAACTGCCTGTTTTGACTGTTGAACCCAAATGTGCACACAGCGGGCATTTTTGACTGGTTTTTTACTGTCATTTACTGTCATTTTGACAGGTTTTGACTGTACGTGTACACGAGCTTACGTGAACTACACGTACATTGTACAGTGTATGCATTTGTACACATCTTTGTACACATCTTTGTGTGCCCGGAAGGATGTAAGACAGATTAGGTTTTAAATGCGCACTTATGTTCGTCTTTTTACTGGGCATGCGGCGGCATACAGTGTACATGTAGATCGTTGAAGACATCGAGTGCTTGTGCACAGACATGTTTTAAAGTGCATTTTTTGGCGATTTTTTTTTTTTTTAGCATCATATTATACACCCCCTTAGGCGATGGATAAACACCAATGATATATGACATAAAACACAATAAAGGGGGCCACTTTCCTACCGTCACGTTAGCAGTTTTTCTAATGGTTGTAATTTTTTTTTAAATATCAGAAACCACCCAAAAAGAATTTCAACATTTGAATGAACATACATGCTTATCCTAAAGATAATTTGAGTTGATTATTACTATTTATTTTTTAATTACCTAAAATTTTCATCAACAAATGGACGGAAAAGTAGAGGTAACTTTTCCGTCCAATTTTATGGAAATTTGAGGGTAAAAATAAATAAAATTTAAAAAATTTAATAAATCAACTCAAATTAGTTCTAGTATAAGCCTGCATGTCCATTCAATGTTGAAACACTTTGGTCGGTTTCAGGTAGCTTAAAAATAAATAACAACCATTGGAAAAACGCTAATAATGAACGATGCATGTTATTGTGTTTTATGTCATATGCATTGATGGTGAACATTGTATGAGTTTGTGCATATTTATATTTGCAGATGAACAGAAACCTAATTTTTGACAAAACTCAAAATACATGTATACATGTACATTATGTTTGTGCCTCTTTGACAGTAAAAAAATAGATTTACATAGAATTGCTATTTTTCATTTGCACATGAACAGAAGTTTACCTGATTTTTGACAAACCAAAATATGTGCTTTTTACCTGTGTTTGTGCCGATTTGACAGTAAAAATAGATTTAAATGTAGAATATTATCTTTCAAAATTTGTTTGCTTTTTAAATTATGTTTTTTGGGTCTCTTGAGCCAAACACGAGTGATACACATCTTGAACATGTGTTCTAAGCACTGTATACCTATACAACTCCTCTACATGTACATGTATGTACATGTACATACATTGTATATGTATGTATACTGAGACGCAATAGAAACTTACCACTTGTTTTGGAATAGCATAAAATTGAAATGGTTCAAACTAAGACAACACAACAATTTGGATTAGAAATGTTGGCATTTTGGTCAAACCAGGAGTTACGCACCTGGGACATGAGAACGACTCAAAGGTCACGTGACCATGTGTGACCGATTTGTCTGTAGGGGTACACTGACTTGCCAAAATAAGTGCACATATTACATTTGTGCATTGTGATTGCTGATAATTTAAGGTCGAAAAAGTGGTAAGTTTCTATTGCGTCTCAGTATACATGTACTTACATGTACATATGTATTTACATGTACACTGTACATATGGATCTGTAAAGTGCCGTGTGTACACGTATGTGTACACACGTATGTGTACACATTATGTGTACACATTATGTGTACTTTATAATGTAGATTTATGAGCACTGGATGTACAGTACGCTGTATTACATGTGGGGTCAAGGGCAAGTTCAAGATCACATGTACAATAACATTATGGTTGACATTTTGTGTAACCTTGGAACCTGCTGTGCATTGAACATTCCTGTCCATAATCGTAGACTGTCTCTTCTGCATTATATTACAATGGAGTGTTTTTATTATACTGTACCAGTTAATGCATCCATACTACTAGAAGTCTATGTACATGTACTGTACATACATGTATATACTTACATGAAGTGTGCCAGTCGTGTACTAACCCAACC